>JAEQBH010002857.1:0-600000 GCA_016808115.1 Tetrastigma voinierianum | reverse complement strand
CTCACCTTAGCAATACATGCGCATTTTGAAACTTGTGAAACATCCAGCATTTAGAGTAGCCCCCATTGGCTATTCCGGTTGTCAAGCCGGGTAAGGAATTTATGATATGACAGCAAACAATTGTATATTTTAAAATAAATGGATGAAGCAGGAAGAGAAAAACATTGTAGATTAATGCCTGAGCAAGTGAATTTGTCAAAACCCGGGGAACCATAGTTGTCGGCGTGCTTAAAGCTCGAGAGCCACCAGCTCGATGTGACACCCTACTTAGCATTTTCAGTTTTTTTTTTCCTTTTTCTTCTTCTTCTCATTTCTTTGTTGTTGAAATTTGCGCGAAGCCCTGAGGGCTTTTTCTTTTTGTAATATCGTTTTGGTCTCATATTTTTTTCAAAACGAGTATACATTTGGATAAGTTATTTTTAACTTATCAAATATCCACACGAGTTATTGCAGGTAAAAAAAAAAAAAGCCTCTAGTGCACAGAAAGCAGCGTCATTTTGACCCAGGTGCACGATTTTCAAAGATTTCAACCTCGACCCCATTTATGCTGATCCCTAACCTGCCATGTTCAAATGAAAGACCCCTATTTACCTTGGCTGTATATGAATATCTCTCAGACAAAAAGACAGCCTCAGACAGATAAAATGGAAGATATGACAGATAATATTGTAGTGTTGATAGATGTTTTCTAATTATAAGGATGTTCAAATCCTCAGTCAACCTGTGTTGTAAAACTAGCTTTGTAAACCAGGCTAACTTTGGGAGGGGGTGCGTTTCTGCGGTTTTATTTATCTAGGACTGGGCAGTTATGCATGAGACACTAAGTTTTTAGTTATTATGTTATTATTCTTTGTGGGAGAAGTTTCTGAAAGGATGGAGGAAGGTTCTTTTGCTGAAGACAATCACGAATTGCGTAGTTTTAATTCGGATCTCTCAACACCACAACCCCAATTCCACTGTCACTGCACCAACATCTATAGTGATGTTTGAGAGGAGCATGCACTGTGAGAATTTCCCGATCTGCTCAAGTACATATTATAGTTTGTTCTTGAAGCATATAGGAGCTTCACGTAACTATAGGAAAGTAAAAACCATTTCCAAGCAAGCAAGTTAGCAATAAGCAGCCATCAATGCACAAAACCAAACATTGTCCTATGTCGATGGAAGACTATACATGAGCATATATTTGTCACGTAGTACTAACACCTGAAACAAACATGGTAGTTATTGTGCAAAATCATAAAGCATCATAGTTTTAAAAGGCGCGAGACAAGGCCATAGAGCCTTGGCGAGCCTGTACAAGGTGAGGGTTTTTATAAGTGAAATGTAATGTAAATACTTAACAATTTTATAAATATGATTATAATTTAAAAAATTAAGATTCCTAATATTTAAAAGAAAATTTAATGAAAAAAGTAGTGAAAATTTCAATATATAATTAGAAATTTCAAGAATAAAAGTGTTTTTAAAACGATTTATAGTCTATAAGGCGCCTCTTCGATGGGCCATGTGTTGGAAGAGGTGAGGTGGAGTGGTCATTATGAGCCTAGGCACCTTTAAAACTAAGTAAAGCATACAAAAAAGTGTTTCAAAAAATAACAAAAACTAGATATTAGAGAAATCACCCCCACCGAACGATTGCTCCTAGAGATGCTGTCAGAACCTTGAATCCCTTGATCGAGCTGAGCCACACAAGGTCCATCACCTTTAAACAAATCTCTACAGAATACTACTTGTTTGGATTGATAAAAAAGCCACACAGAATGCCTTATTTATTTCCACATTGAAACCAAGAAGAATTTGTAGTGATACTTTCTTGAATAACAAAAAACTATACAAAATAATAATTTGTACAAATGGGTTACATATATGAGCTCATTGAATTCATTGTATGATTACTTAAATTGGGAAACAAATAATGAAACTATGGGGAAAATATTGAGCATGCTAACCCAACACAGTCAATTTTCAAAATGTAATTCCAATTTAGTACCTTTACACTTCACAAAAAGCTAAACTAAATTAGAAACCAAGACATATGGTTTCTCCAGTCTACCACCACTCTCATCTATAAAAAAAAAAAGGCTTCAAAAAAATTAATAAATAAAACCTAAGTATATTGTTCTCATAAAGCTCTATTATTTGCTCACAACTCACCAGATATACTATTCTTTACTTATTCAAAACTAGAAATACTAAGATAAAAATATATCAATTTAGCAAATAATTATTAAAATTACATTTATAGATTGGATAGAAAATAGCCATGTGGATCTATAAGCTCGATTACTCATTTTGGATAGTACCTTATCATATTCTCCTATGAATCAAATATAACACACAAAACCTAGTGTTTTCAGGAGTAAATGATTTGTTTCGAGTTAATGACATTTTATTATCCTCTATGACCCAACATAACTTGTTGCAGTAGAAGGTAAAACCTGAGTTTTACATACAGGAGAAAGGTATTCAAGTCTTATGCATCTCATTCTCATGCCACATAATGCATCGATTGCAATGATTTTTTTTTTTATGCCTTCCTATAAAATCTACATCCCTTTTATCCACATAGTCTGACAAAGCAGAAAGGGTGAGGCATACATACCCACTTAAAAAGCTGAATAAGTCATCGAAAAATGTCCTATAAGTTTTGTATATTTCAAGTTGCAAAGCATGTTTAATAACAACATTAATTGGCTCAAAGAAGTTGTTTTACCAAAACAAGCGAATAGCACCTTAAAAATATAGCATAGCATAAATTAAGGACTACGATAATAGGAGACGGATAAAGCTACTTTTCGGATGTGAGAGCGATAAATTCAATGAAGAAAAAGGATAAGGTATCCTTCAAAGAAAGGAGAAAAATACAAAGTGAGAGATATAAACTCAAAGCCAGGAAACAAGAAGAGAATGGCTACTAGATTTTTTAACCATGAGAGATCGGTGCTTCTAAAGAAGTTCTAGCAATATAAACTCAAATATGCTCCCCGGAGAATATGTGGTTCATGATGAATCCATACGCAATCGAAACAAACTTTGTGGTCCACAAAATAATCCATAAAATGATGATGCTGATTGAATATCAGAACACTCTCAATGTAAATGTTTTTCCATCTGATCCATGTCCTTAAGCTGCCAAATCAATAATCCACAGAAACATACTTACCCTGTATAATTTGAGAATCTTTCTGGACCAACCACTTTTATAGCCTCATTGTCTGCCATGGAAGGCAAAAAAAGCATGCCAGCAATTAATTCAGGATTGATCATGAAACGGATCTCTTCCTACATGAGATAGTAATGAAGACAAAATATTAAGGATCAGCTTCCACTATTTAAGAGGAATTTACAAGAAAAAACATGGCAGTGACGCATAAAGTGAAGAAAAATTGCAAACCAGAGAAAAAGCGAAATGCATTAATAAGAAAACAATCTCCTCGGTAAAAATGAGCTCCAGATATTGCCGGTCCATTATATCTAGGGAGGTCGAAATTTGCAAAAGTGGTATTGGGTTTTTCTTAGGAATACGACTAGGATAGTAGACTTTATTACTCGATGTCGGGTTACCATTGTTCCTTATTTAATTGGATTTTGCAATTGATAGGAGCCTTTGTTTTTGCATAAGGCAAAGGTTAAGGCAATATGTGAGATAAAATTTATGTCTATAATTGGCATTGTGTGATTGAGTTTATTTTTGGACTAAAGGATGCTAATTAAATCTGACAAAATGAGTAGTTGATTTAACAATTTAATTTAATTACTCTAAGATAAGCGAAAAATTATTAGTTTAGATATTTTGTTACACTTAAAAAATTGTAGGTACTACTTATTCACCATATCACCACCCATGCCCTTTGATATATAGTTAACCCTTTCAGTTTCTTTGCATGGAATCGATTGTTTGCTCTAGGCCATTTTGTTACTTGTTACCAAAATAATGTCAAACATCTGATGAATTTGTTGGGGCTTCTACAGTACACCTAGTTTCAAGTATCCACATGTGTTTTGGATTTGAAACTTCCTATTTGTGTGTGTGTGTGTTAGAGAGAGAGAGGGGGGAAATAGGGTTATTGCAGATATCCTCTACTTCATTAATTGATGATCACCAGGGGAAAACCATCACAAATGCATACTAAAGCGACTCCTACTAATGTGATTGTAAGAAATAAGAAATAATCGGTAAGACTTCTGTTCACTTTGATCGGAAAAAATTACAATTCTACAAGCGATTATTGTTGTACCAATGATTTGGAACTAGTATAGTTTAACCAAGAGTGCATTATTTACAAGAAAACATAATCGGGAGGAACAGCAGAAAGTATATAATTATGAGTCTTCCCTGAGCTTTGAATTTGAAGTACAGACTCTTCCAAATTTTGTAAAGCGAACTGAACCTGACCCCTGCGGAGAGTCATAGCCTCCAGAATTTTGTTGCAAAGTCCCACTTCAAGAGCTTCCTTAGATTGATCTTCCTATCAAGCCTGACCGCTGTGAACCTACAAGGAAGTAAAGGAAATTTAAACAATTCTCTGAAGTGAAGAAAATGGCCCAATAAAGAAATTATATCAAGCCATATTTGAAATCATCTTAAATTGTTTTTAAGATGCGATACATAACAAATATTCTCTCTCTTCATTCTTTTATTTATTTGTTTACCAACTTACCTCAAAATGGCAGAGGAGTTGTGATTTAGCCCGAAATCAGCTTACTTTAAGGGTAAGTAACACAAAGAGCCTTCCAGAAGGAAGAACTTTCCTCACGAATGAATGAGGCCGGTTGGCATATGCGAGAGCAGATCCTCTCTGAAATAGTGTATGATGCACTTTGTTTATTTTCCATCTTTTCATCGTTAGTTTCATAAAGACACTGTCAAACAAATACATCAACATAATAATTAAAAGCACGCTTTACAATATTATGTAGAGTAAACTTAAAAAACACATGCGACATCTGATAGGCTCCTTGGATTTGATGAGAAAACTTCGATACAAGCGCAACAAATTACATTGAATTCTGTAGTCATTCCCCTAAACATGGATTATATCACTGAAATTCTAATGATAAGCAGAGTAATGTGATGGAAACTCTAAACATCCTTAAAAAAATAACAAAAAAAAAAAACCCGATAAGATAATATCAGCAAAGATAAAATAATATTGTTGCTTTCTATGGTAAAACTTTTTGAGAAGATACTCCCCATGCATGGTGGCTTCCTACGAAGGTTTGATTCGAAGCAACCTTAAAGGCCTTATGAATTTAAGATGCAAGATAGAAAGTGCTCAATCTATCACCTCACAAATAATGATCTCAGGTCTTTACATCTCCTTTTTATGCGATAATCTTGAAAAGATGATTTTTTATTAACAGACAGTTATGTAAGCGTAAAAATAAGGGAGTGCAACCGATCTAAACAAGATCTGCAGGAGATAAGTCGATCAATTCTTCAATCTTAAGTCCTGCTCATTCACGAATAACATCTGAGTAAGCATCGTCAAGTAATCCTATGCAACAACGTAACAAAAAGCAGATATGTGCGATTACACTACTTTTATCACGACAGAACGAAAATGAAACAAAATTTAGATTAAAAGAATAAACCATAAAAATTTGGATATGGCTCGTGTCATCAATCTTTTTCTTTTCTTTGATGGGTAAATGTTTTCTTTTACGTCCACATTGGGACTGAACCCTGAACCTTACCTCTATATTTACTACTCTAATCCTTTACCATGAGCCTAGTAGTAAGGGTTAGCATCATCTGATCTTTTCAACATTCGTATTTAGTTGTATTGTGCTAGATTTTTATTGGTATTCATGAAAGTGAATCAATCTACCCGACTCATTTGAAGAATATTTATTCTTAAAACCTTGCTAAATTTGGAATTTAAGAGTGAAAGCGTTCATTTTTTAAAAGTATAAATTTATGAAGCTGACACATGTACCTCAGTTTTTCTTACAAGATAAGCATCAATTGTGACTCTACGTATTTGACATCCTCTAAGTAAGAATTCCTCACAATAGAGCAATTTTGGTATACTCGATATACCATTACATACATTATCACATATCAAAGCGAGCTCTCCTTGCGGATACTAAATAGAATATGTCATTGTGCTTCATGGACTCATGACCCTTTACTGTTTGCATGCCTGAAGAGCCAGAGAAGAAAAAGCAGCCTTTGTATAATGCGTATATTTTGACAAATGTGATAGAAATACGATTCATAAAGCTCATCAAAATAAGAAAAGAAAGAGAAATCAAACGAGAAAGCAACATACGAAAACAAATGATCAGTTGATAAATTGGAAGATGTTTCACATCTGTTGGAGGTTGAAGCAGACAAAAGAAGGAGCACGTAAGGAAGAGCACGTCGATTCTGGAAAGCAACGATTATCAGATATTACTATAGACCACTTCAAAGTAAATGATAGAAAAATGGTGCACCATTAAGAATGAATTAAGTTTACGAGTTGGAGCATAAAATATATCAAACTACAATCACCCGACCTGTACGATTGGATCGAGTCTTGATGGATATAAATGCATCGAAAAAAGAAAGATTGTAGACCTAATTAAAATAAAACATGGTTTAACGGAGGATTAGAAGAAAATTTCATGCAGAATAAACACCATATGGTAAAAATGATGCATCGATCTAACGATCTCAAGAAACTCCCAAGTTACATTGCACTAGGTTGGGACGTCCACATTTACCATATTGCGATTAAAGTGAACTAAGCTTGTATACTATGTGACCAAAAAACATAAAGTAGATAAAATTTAAGATGTCAAAGGGATGTTGCATCTAATACAAATCAATTACACATTCCTGAAGCTTGCCGCCAATCTTGTGACTAATCTAATGGAATTGAAGGCGAAATGGAACAAACATTATCACGAAGGTATACGGTAAGAAACGATACTGTGTTGGGAATTCAATATACGAAATACTGTTTGAACTCCATCGATAGAGCGTCCACATTCCGATGAGTAAAATTCAAGAGAGGAAGCGAAACAAATTGGCGAAGCGCGATGGGGACCTCAGTAACCACATTTGGTGGATTAAGTAATGAAACAGCAGTGAATCACCGGTGAAAATCATCAGTTAGAATTCCTGGCAAAAAAATTATTAAAGAGAAATCAAAAGCGAGGAAGGTTACCTGTCCGAAGAGGCGTAGCCATGAGAAGCGACGGAGAGGCATTAGGAGGAGAGAGAGAGAAAGGGAGTGCGGGGTCCGAATCGCGGGCCAGGAGCTCGGTGGTTCAGTGGCCGGAACCTCTGTGAGTTGCTTTGGTGGCTCAGTCGCGTGATGGCCTGCGGTGATGATCAGCCATTACCTCCCGGAAATAGGCGGTATCGATCGCAGTCTTCCGCTGCCCATACTTTCATTCACCTCTTGCTGGTTTTGAAGGAGATGATCGGTTTAGGAAGTCGGGATCAGCTGGCTAGCAGAACTTGGCCTCTTAAGCAGGTTTGCTAAAATGACCGCTTTCTTTTTTAAAAGAAATTCTATTTAAACCCACGTGTTCTTCTCTATACACCATTAAAAATAACTATGATGAAAACACCAGTTACCTTAAACCTAATTGAGAAATTCTCTATACACCCATATTAAATGCTTTCTTTACCATTTCTTCTTTTTTTGATTTATTTTCTTGTTAAAGTGTGCCGTTTAAACAAATAGTCGAATAGGGCGAAAGTGGCGTTGAAAAATAGTGAGAATGACCAGTGAGTGCTTTGAAACGGTGGAGAGGGAAGAAGAGAAAGGAAGAGGCGAGATTAGGTTCGTTTTTTCAAGTATAATATCTTGAATGAATCGAAAATCGGATATAATAACTATTAGGATATTGAAATGCGGAATTAACGGTTGTAAGCGAATCCGATCACATACATCCCGGATATCAAAAGTGGATAGTTTTATTATAGTAGTTGGTATCATTAAAGTAAATAAATTGGATTTGTGATATCGATAATTTAGTATATTGGATTTGTGATATCATTGGTCGACATATTCGGTTGTTATGTCCGATAAATTGATTGCATACCCCGGTTGGAAATCGGATTAATTGATTTTCCGATTTGATAATTAGTTTGTGTGATTTTTCGGTTCGTCTGAGTAAGAGAGCATATCGGTGATATTCAAATTGAGGTGTGTAAACCCACTATACAAGTTAATAAAAATTCCATGTATCGAGGAGAGGGTTTTCTTAGCCAATCGATTAATAATCAACAATAGTAACTAAATAACAATTTCATAAAAAAACATGTACGTTTCACCGAGATCTTCAACCTGTAAAAACATGCAAAAGAAAGCGGTAAAGTTACCTTGTTTTTGCGGTTTTTTTAACGGACATTATTTGATCCATTTAATCATATTTTATTTTGGATGAATTTGGATCATAATGCGAGGCGCCTTCACGACAATTAGATTGATATCATTGATGCATTTAGTAGTAATAAGGTAATTTTAATACTTTAAAGTTAGAGTAATTTGTTTTAAGACATATCGAAATTAATAAATTGTTATTATCCGGAATCTTTTGTAAGTGGGGTCTTTTTGATTGAATGGAGCTCGGAATGTAGAGGAAAAGACGGATTTGTTATTGTGATAAAGTCGGATAAGGAGATAGTAGAAAATTTGAGATTACTGCATGTGAGCGTGGTGAACATATGGCGTCTGAGAATAAGTCGAATGTGGAAGACTTGAATCGAAAAAGGCACTCGGAACGAAAAAAATGTGATTGTCCATTTAAGATAATCTGCAGGAAGTTAACTAGTAATGATGATTGGAGTGTTAAAGTTGTTTTGTGGATTTCATAATCATCAAGCAGCTTAAACAATTGAGGGTCACTATATGTCGGGTCACATCTGATGGGGGAGAAAAATATATTGTCCGATATGATTCCAAGAACTCAGGAAACCAAGGAATATTCTACTGTCTATAAAAAATCATGATGAGTATAATGTTAGCACTATGAAGACAATATACAATGCACGTCATAAACATCGACTACTTAATAGTGCTCGGTAGATCGCAAATGCAACAACTAATGAAACAACCGAATGAATGTAAATATGTTGAATGGCATAGGAAGGATGAGTCGAACTATCAGGTGAGAGACTCATTGCTTTTGGCACATCCTACTTCTTCTATTCGCTTGTTGAATGCATTTTGGGTGTTGTTCTAATTATGGATTGCACTTATAAAACCAACGTATATCGCCTCTCCACTTCGAGATTGTTGGTATGATCAACAAATTTGACTTTTTCTCGGGCATTTGTATACTGAGGCCGAGCGTAGACAACTACACTTGGGCAATGGAGAAGTTACATAGCATCGTTTGCCGATCGATTACCTAATGTCATCATCGATAGGGAAAGTCGCCTTAATGAACGCCGTGGCGTTAGTATTTCCTACCACAACAAATCTTCCTCGTGCGTATGGCATATATCAAAAAAATGTACTTTGAAACCGTAAGGAAGTTGCTCGAGCGAAAGATAAGTGGGAGGCATTCATACGCCTTGAGTGTCCTTGTGTTTTCTTCTAAAGAGGATCGACTACGAGAGAAATTTAAGATCATTGACAATACTATACTTACCCCGAAAGAATATGTGATGTGAGTCTTGTCACCCTTATAAGGGAAGATTTGTCGTACTGATGTGATAAAGTAATGTGATTTGTGCAATGTCACAACGGTAACAGGTACGCGAATTAATGTTTTTCTTACATATCCATGCATAAAACATTTTAATATATAAGTTCTATTTTTTTATGAAAATGAGAGTGCACATGCAAAGTTGAAGAGACATCTCGTTCATCTCAAGTGGATTTCGAGAGTTCTTGGAATGTAATAAATGCTCTTTTACTGAGTTGCAACATACCTGAAATCAAAGTTTCATTCAGAGAAGTATTTATGTCATGGAAATTAACAATCCAACAATGCTATGTTTAAAGAATTATGGGGTGTTTTTGCATCTGTGGCTTCACTCAATATGATATTTGATGGAGTTTAAAAGCATAAACTCAAGCTGAGTTGACAAGGGAATATGTGGTTGCGTTAACAGAACCTCATATGGGTTGCCTTGTGCGCACAAACTTGCAGAGCTTATCAAAGAAGGCCGCACAATTCCCCTTGATAGTGTGCATTCGCATTGGAGGAAGTTGATACCGGTGGACCCACAAATGTCCGTATGAGTCGACAATTACTAATGAGATTGATAGTGTATTTCGAGACAATTCACTGATTGTACGAGGCGGTGTAAAATAGCATTAAAAAGGAAGTTGAGAGAGTTAGCTTGCCCTGTAACGACATCTATGTGTCCACCACTTGAGAAGGTTAAGGGAAAGGGTCGTCCGTCGTTGAAAATCAATTTATCTACCAAACGAGCTCCTTCTTTATTTGAAATTGTTGAGTCCGCCCCATGATAAGATTCCGCCACCGTATGTCTGTGAAATTACCGGGGGAAGGAAAATCAAGTACATTAAATGTTTTCCAAGAACAACACGCGAGTCATATAGTGAGTCATCGTGGGATGTTAAGGTAGATGGTCATCAGGATGCACGCCATTGGTCGTGGGTTACTAGAATGGGCAGCACGGACGGGGAACCCGTCATTAAGATTTGGTTCAAGTGAGCTTCACAATTTTCATGATGAGTATGTTCAACCTGTGATGGATCAATCAATCGTGTTGCCGAGTTGGTTTATTCAAATTATCATGGTTTTGACTCCTTTTGCTCCATATGATAGATGGATGACTTTACCGACATGGGTCATTTGATAGCCTCACTTGCATAATATTGTGTTAGTCCATTTATCATCAGATACGCCTAACATATCTACCAATAGATCCGTATCATCTCGGCACCACTCATCACAAACCGATGGTAATTTTGACTTGTCGAGGATTGTCATTTCGCATGTGTATGTTAAATTTTTATTCTATTCATCATTAAGTTTAATTTTTATATTTTGCTTTTGGATTGTGCTTACCCATCTTTATTGTATTCCCGATTCTACATCACCAATACTTTCCAATTGCATGCAACCTGGAGTAATTACTCGATACTGGGGCAGCTCGAGGAGGAGATCCCTTACAAATTCTTACTGAGGCTTTTAGGATCATCATTAGGACTAACCCGAATGTAGCAACACAAGAGACAATTGATTTAGATGAAACACTTATGTATTTTTAAGCAATAAGATCGGATGATTTCTAATTGTAGTTTATCCTATTTTTTTTAAATCACGTGCCCCTGCTTTATACCCCATTTGGCCGTTTTTGTGAAGTTTTCTTAATCATGGTTATTTAATCCTTTTTATGACGACAGAATAAATTCAAATCATTATTGCGTCAAGGAGGCAATGTAATGTAACAATCAATAAAATACAATAAAATTAATCACATTATCTTTTAACATTAAAGTTCAACAAGTAATACATAAACATAAACTAAGTCTTTTTTCCTCTTCGAACCCAACATAAATAGTAGATGAGAACTTGCAAAATAAGGATCCGCCGTAGTGCTGGCGAGCAACCGTCGCGAGAGGAACTATCGCTGAGGATCATCTCCATGGTGCGGAGGATCAACCACGTCGGAGTGATGGACAAAAGCCTGAGAGGGGCTGCGCGAATGCTGTAGCGTGATGGTGTGCTGCGACATGCCGGAGCAGTGTGATGGCGCCGTGGAGATGTCAGTCTCATCTCGACCTGTAGTGCATGCCATATGCGCCGGCTCAAAGGTAATCTCAAAAATAATCAAGACGTCTCTTCCCCTAGATATCACATGCTGCCTCAATGAAGTCATAATGCTCATACTTACGCTATATACAAATAATATGTGAACTTAATATTAGTAATATAATAAAAAGTTATATGATATTATGTGCAATTGATTACGTTAGTCAAATCAAGTCCATATTTAACCTTACAAGATCAACGGGGTGGGGACAAAGATGAGGGCAAGAGAGACCGCATCCGTCGAACCCGATCGGCCGCTGGAGGTTGAATCTACGCGATGCGATATGCGATCATACCAAAGCCATATACTCCAGACACTCTCTCCGAGCTCAGAGCAGGCATCAAGCCGACCGACTCGACCGGGCCAAGAGGTGATCCGCCCATCTCTCCCACATCGAACTAACAAGATACTACTGGGCCGTCGTGGAGGTGTGAAAGGTCGCAGAGGAATGGTCTGAATATAGCCAAACCGGCGTAAGACCCACTCCGATGATATGGTTCACAACTGTCCGTGACTTTATGCATCCGTAATACCATGCAACATCGAAAGGCGCCACCGATGATCCTCATATGGCTCCCAAGAATTTTTAAATCGCAGAATCGACGAGTCTCTCCGAACCGACCGCAGAAACCATCCTGAATCACTATGCCTCCAACGCAAAGGCATGGACGCGTGACCGTGAGCATAGATTCCGAGAAGAAAACATTCCTAAAGTGCTCATAAATCCAGTCACATAATAAAATAAGATAATCAATATCAATATCATCTATAATTGTACCATCTACAAATTATCTGAATGTCACCAAATCGCGACTGTAAAAAGGGTCACGCGAGTCACCCAACCTGTCGCGACCTCAAACCCGGGTCGCGAAGCTCTATTGTTTGTGCCGCATATGCCAAAACAAGTCGCACTCCCAAGCATAGCTACCAACCATGTGCCGAAGTCCCTAATAGCTCCAAGTACACTATTATCATGAGAAGACCGGGTCGCACTCTTATCGCAAATGTAGTAACCAACCAGATGGAGTGCAAGAAAGCTCGAGAAGTAAACACTACATCATCATCGATGACGACCAGATATCGGCAGAACATCCCTTCAAACATGCAGAGTTTAATCTATTATGAATCACACCGCCTCCGCCTCTCTAGATGCCTCTACGCTTCAGAAGGTTCAACAACTCCAATTCACAAAAGCACGTAACGCCCACATGAAGTCGTGGAGAATGATATCACCATCCAAGAATGTGTGTATGTAAGATGGATTTAATTGTCAGTGTGATGGTTTCATCTCACCAAACGGCATATGAAATGTCGCGGGTCTCTGGCTGCCACCGTCACAAAGCCGACAACATCGCCTTACTACAGAACTCGATGATCAACTAGTCAACGATGCCAACCCGTATCGGGCTGTACGCCTCATAAATACGAGACCTCCATATCTAGCTCCCATATTCCGCAGCCTTTGCACCATGATTGAACACTCCCAATGGTGCTCGATCCTATAATAAAATGGCAATAAATTACACCAAGTTACGTAACTAAAATTAACATAAATATATATATATATATATATATATATATATATATATATATATATATATATATATATATATATATAGCTTTGGACAATGATTGTTTACTCCTCTCCCAACCATATTTCGCCGGCAATATGCTCACAAAACCCGCAATATACATCTATCATCAGTCCCCTCCGTGAGCACCCCTCGAATACCCTCCTCATGCTCATATCCCTATCAGGCGCCGAGGATGCCCAACCAACTGATCCGTCGCCGTCTCAACCTCTCTCAATCGTACTCCGCCGGCTTCACGCCCGATCCAAAGAGGTCGTCCCATGTAGGTGCACTAGATGTATATCCTCCTCGAGTACGCGGGCGTATATCTATTTCAAAGAAAGCCAAACATTGATAACTTAAATAATATCATCATTAAATAAAAAATATGCGTAGGGATGATCACCGTAGAAATGCTCATCGGAAAATATAGTCGAATAGTATGCACTTTTATTTTATTTTGCGGAGGTTAAAATTTTGATATGATGCTTATCTCTATCATTCAATAAAAATTAAGTGGGATGAGGAAAATTTCACATCAAAACAATCACACTCCATATGTTTGTTTTTACCAGGCACCTCCATGAATGAAAAAGGCGAGCTAAGTCTTTTGAAAATCAAATGGGACATAATTAAATCAGGTTAGGTACAAATCCCGTCAAGGTTATCTAAATCAAATCAGGTAGAATTACATTCAATCAGGACATCTCAAATCCGTTAAATTGCATCAATAAATGGGACATCTCATCCAAATAAAATTGAAAACAAAAATGGACATAAATCAATCAAAGTAAATTACATTAAATCAGGACATCATAAAATCTGGGTGAAAATAAAAAGGAAATGGGACATTGTGAAATCAAAATATTGTTGGATTAGGACATGTCTGTAAATCAGATTTAGGACATGATCTGATCAGGATACAAGCAATGAGTGGGACATGGAATGTAAATTTTAAGATACCATAGGATTCAATGATAAGAGCTCCAATTCATTTAGAATGGGGGCAGAAGTTATTATAAAAACTGAAAAATGAGAAAAATCATTTAAGAATTTGATCAAAACAAAGCTTACTTGATATAAGGATTTGGGAGGGTTGTCTGGGGTTTGATGAAGATGGTGAGGTTCCTAGGTTTAGTCTTGGGAGGATAGTGAGGTTCTCAGGATTTGAGGATTTTAGTTTTAGTGAAATCAGGAGAGGATGGGTTTGGGGGAACAAAATTAGAGGGTTATGAAACCAGGAATGAGATGGAAAGAATTTTGTTCCCTTGAATGGGGTGTAAAAGATAATAAAAATTGTACTTAATACATAAGGTGTGTGAAGATAATAAAGGGTTACATATATAGAACTATAAAAAAAAATATAAATTATAATCAAAATCTCATTTTTAAATTTTAAATTTTTTGAGTTAAATTATATTTGGTGACTCACGCTTTTAAATTTTTAGTTAAGAAATCATAATTACTAGCCCAGGTTTTAGCAGGGTTGCCCTCCCTCAATGAGGATATGAAGAGGAATGAATTTTCTAATGCCTCAGGAGGGCTATTGGAATGAGCCCCAGCGGGTGGCAATCCTGCATTAATATCAGGAATGGAGGTTCTTGTGGCAGGTAGCACGAGGCCATTTCACTTTACCCCACTTCAGGCTCTCTAAATCCGTCCCTTGTGAAGGCTTGAGGAGATGATGAGCTTTCATTTAGTTCAGATCTGAAACCCTCTTGTGAAGAAGGATCTTTGGATAAAATGGGTTGCTGAGAGCCTACAGATTCCTCAGCCTTCAGAGTAGTCATTTGTCAAATTCCTCACTCTCTTCTATCAATCATCTCAGGAGGAGGAAAAATGCAGGGTTCTCATGTTCTTGTCGTTTTTTAACCATCAGCAAAAAATCCAGTTATTAAAGATTTTTTAACTAGATAAGCTAAAAATCAAGAAACTTTTGTGAATCATCTCAATCACTAAAATCCAAACTTTGGGACTTTTAGACCATGTTTAGTAGAGTGTTTGAGGCAGATCCTCTGACTGTTAGGACCGCTGAAAATAGAGATGGGGTAGCTTTGTGTGACGACAGTATTCTGAGTCTTTTCCTCAGTCCCCCTCGTGGTGAGAACTATTGCTTGGTGTGATTAAAGGTTGGAAAGAATAAAGCAGAAGTGGGGCAGAAGAGAGGGAGAAGTGAGAAAGATCGGAAATTTTAGAGATATTTTTCAACTTCATGACAGGGAAAGTGGGTTTGATAATTATTTTCTATAATTGGGGTTTATGTATTGAGATTAATAATCATGGATTTTGTTTTTTGAAACACATGTCGAAGTATTTTTATAAGTAGGATGTGATCATTAAGCAGATTGGGGTTTGGTTCTAACATTTCAATAACAAGTTTATTGAAGGTGTGTGAATTAAATTAATTGGAGTGGTTGAGATGGATTTGGAGAATGGGACTAAGTGCTTTGAAATATCTGACTTCATGAAACAGAGTTATGATTATTATAAATTAATTTTTTATATATTGCTTTTGTTAAGATAATTAAATCATATCAGGTGGGATAAGTTGGAGTTTCTCTAACTAAATATATAATTGAGATGATTAATTGCTGTTTAGTTAACGAATTTTAATTTATTCCAAGATTCAGAATATGAAGAATTTTAATTAACAATTCTATCATATTTTTAAGTTTTCGTTTTGAAATCACGTTTAATATAGTTTGATTTAATAAGAATAAGAAAATGAGTTTATTAAATATTTTCTTGAAATGGAGGATTATAAAAATGTTGAAAATAAAATCCACTTGGTACCAGTTTAATTCAAAAATACAGGGAAAACAAATAAAAAACAGTTTTAGTTAATAACAAATGTTCCAAATGATTTGAATTCATTTTCTTTTTGTTTTCAAATTTTGTTTTTATTGATTCTAGTAAATTAAGCGTGTTTTCATGGTACAGAAAAGTTTGAATGAAGAAACAAAAATTTTCTATCTGTGGGGGACCTTAGGTGCCGAGTTGACACTTAGGAATGTAAGAGTATCATTGTGTGTGAGACTTTACGTACTTTATAGTCCATTCAAGCACAATGGGGATTAGTTTGGGGTTTATTAAATTAGTTGATGCAGTGTAATTATAAATTTAAAAATATATATTTATTATGTGTGGGACAGGATTAGGGACATACCATGACTTATTGAAAATAAATTGTACTAATTCAAATAAAGATTATTAAAAATTTTAATAAATAATTACAAATTCATTCAAACTGTTGTTTTCATTTTTATGTACTATTTAAAATTAATTTATAAATACCATGTTTGTAACAGAAATTATATTATAATTTTGTGAGATGTTTTTTATGATTCATTTAAGTAGTATTAGCGAAAACAATTTTTATTTTATTGGTTTATAAACTTGATTCTATAACTCAATAGTTATATGTAAATTTTTATGTTTTTGAAATCTCTCATTGTTTTAATTTAAATTATTAGGCTGATATCAGAGCAGAAACTGAGGCCAAATACGTCTCTAGGAGCCCTCGGTCAGAATGGCCAGAATCTTTACGATTTATTCAGGGTTCAAGCGGGATGAAAATGTCATTAGTGGGCGATGTGTTTTTAGAAACAGAGCCAAAAACAAAAACACACAGAAAAGAAGTGTAGCATATGAGATTCGAATTATTAAAAGCAGTAAAGCTGAAAAGCCTGAGGCGGCCTAAGGACTATTAAGACTCTAGGACACATTAAAGGGAGTGAACTTATTCAACATAATTTTGTTGAGATGGCTTTTGGATGCCCGACCTTATGTAGACCTATAGACAGTGTCAGTTAAATGAAAGAATATTAAAAATTCAAGAATAATAATAGCTTAACCAAAATTTAATTTTATATTTTGTAAAATAGGAATTCTTTTTCAGAAATACTTATAGTTTATTCTTATAAATCATTAAAGATTATATAAAATAAATTATTATAGTTATATTATAAATTTTTATTTAATTTTAAAGATCAATTTTCATCTTAATATTATTTCCATTTTATTAATAATAATTCTTTTTCATAAAGCAACTATTATATATTTTTTCACAAGCGCAAAACTAATATTAATAATTCAAAAAATATCATGTAAGTATAAGAGATTTAAAATAAAAAGCTTGAGACAGCCAAATATTGGAGGACACACATTTAAATTAGAGACCACTAATGACATGGGACTGTTCAAGTAGAGGCGATGAGCCACTAAATTCTGTTCAGTCTTATTTTTGTGAATTAGATAATCAAAAGAAATGCTAGACTAGAGTGACCAGAGCCCAGTGTCCAACCTACGTCGCAGAGCCACTTTGACAGCAAACCCAGTGGTTTTCCTCTAAATCTGGGATCAGCTTGGTACATAGATGTGATCTTAGTGATCGGGACGTGTCAGGCTAAATCCAAAATGAGTGACCTCTAATAACTAAAATCAGGCTGAGTCCAGGCTCTTATCATGGGACTCAGCCTCCTTACGTAACCAAACTAATCCCCAGTAGGAGATTCGGCTCTTAACAAACTAATCCCAGGAAATTTCTCTGTTCGGAAGTAATAAAAGAACATCAAACATTTAGGTTAAAAACCATTTGGTTATGAACCAAACACACATTCAGGACTCAAATTGAATTCTCAAAGTTCACCAAATTGAGGCCATCCGGGAGCCAATATCATCAATCATATCATCATCATCATCATCAACTAATGATGTTATTAGTGTTATTATTCTTAACATTCACGATGATCTGGGTGGCTATCAGTCAAAATCAATCATAGTGTGCGTAATTGCCTCCGCATAAGTCATCAATATTGTAGAGCCATTTATCGATCACAGTTGATCTTAGTTTACCACAATCAAACAAATAGCTTGTTGAGATGGCGAATTCATTGCAGTACTAACATATGTTATATCTAATCAAATATATATATTTGTGATGGTTTGTTTTTCTATTTTGAAATTCTGAGGAGAAAGTATATCAGAGTTATTAATTGAGAGACGTAAAGTACACTTGAGGAGAGTTTTTTAAATTTGAAGTTGCACCATGTCAATATATATATTTTATGATGGTTGTTTCACTATTTTACCTTGACTTTCTCGTAATTTCATGGCTCCTTTTGATTGATTTTTTATTCTACTCCTTTTCTCATAAAAGTTATACGTTAAGTTGGGAAGTTAGTCTTTTTTTTTGGGACAGTATGTAAAAATGAGGTGGAGGGTTAAATCTCGAAATGAAGCAATTTGAGTCAAGGCTCAGCGTGTTTTGAGTCTCTATTACAAAAAAAAAAAATCACTGAAGCTATCTGCATGTAAGTAGTGAGCGCAATGAAAAATGGAGAAGAAGAAGAAGAAAAAGGAAAAAAAACACGAAAATGCCCAGTGAGGAAGGAAAGGGATAAGTACCTTCCTTATGAGGAAAATTCTGGCGTCAGCGGTACCTCATTATAATAGTCCACCACCACACATATTAACAAACTCGAAAACTCTTTTACGAGAATCGCGTTAGTCTTACCCTTATTTGGAAAGAGGAAGAAATTAAATGTAGGTGTTTTTTAAATAAAGATGATATATATATATCATATCATTCATACATCATCAAGTCTGATTAGTCAATTAAATATCAGATATTATCTCAAGATCATGATAATTAGATACTCTTACCGGAGTAGCCACCATCTTGGCTGTTGCTTGGGATAGTTTGTTGAATCATGATAAACATATTAAAAGGATTAAGGATGAGAACTTACAGGAAGCTCAAGGCAAAGCCAAATTAACTAGTAATGTGTGTTATGTGAGAATACGTGTAGTGTTCACTTTGGTTAGCATCCATCCAATCGAAGCCCCTTTTTTGTTTTATTGAAATAAGATACTAATCAGGAAACTTAAATTCAGTTCAAAGATAATCCTGATAATCTTCAAAGAAAATTTCTAAACTTTAGTAGGCTTTGCATGATCAAATCCAGTCGTCAAGCTTTTAACGAGCAACAACTTACTGATCATTTCGAAGAGACTTGGGGTTTAGAAAGCATTCGAAATGACCAGTATAGCATTTTGAGAAATATCGATTCTAACATTTGATCACGATTCCACATCACTAGGAAATGGGAATGCATCATGATCTGATCTCAATCGCAAAATGAAAAAACATTGTTATTCAATGACATCAGTTCACAATAGCCATGGATTTGTATTAATCGAATATTATATGCATGATCGTAGTGTGTACTTAATTAGTTGAGAAAGGCGGGTTTGTGGGATCTATTAAATAGTAAATGAAACAATAGCAGATGGGTGTGATTAAAGAAGTATGATCATTGGAATTAAGCGATCATTCTCCATTCATTAGTGAGTTTTATGATCCTTTTTATCCTTTTTTTAGGATTCTGGGAGTGGTGAAACGACAAACAAATTGCTTTGGCGGTTCTACGTGATCTGCCTTAATTCTGTGACAATGCCCACTTTTAGACGAGCCTGATTTCCTCATCCGACGGAGAACATCAGGATCTGCATCTGCTCCGTTTCTGAGGCTCGCTAGGGAGAAGAACTTCGTCAAATGAACTTATGTGGAAAGCGGGAACTTAGCTAGTTAATGGCATATGCAACCTTCAAATCATCAGGAATGACTCCACCACCATCTAATAACTTTTGCCCTTGTTGGGTTTCACGGATCTTCTCTCTTTGTGAAGGAACTAAAATTCAGGTGTATGATGATTTCAATAGAGCTATATTTGAGAAAGTTTAGCCAAAGTGACTTCTTAGGTATTAAGGTATCTTTGTTGATCTAACAGATCTCTCCTTTAGAAGATCTTTCAAATAAATTAAGTTTTCTTTTCTCCAGAATGTCTCTCTCAGGGATGAGTGAGTGAGGAATCGCTTTGTTAATTAAGATCCTTCTTGAATGGTGTCACTTTATAAAACTAGCCCAGCATGAAAAGAGCCTAACCAATAATGGACTCAAAGACTTTAATTCAAATTTTCCACTCATCACTTTTGTTTCCTTAAACTCTAGATGAGACGCTCATTTTCTGGGTTCTTTTAGTTCAGGAATCTTTTGGGAGCATTCAGAATTTATCTGGAAAATAGTAAAAATAAAAGATTAATAAATGAATACAGGAAAAATCCAGGAAATTGCTCAAATATAGTTTCCATGCGACAAAAATCTTCCTTCACAGATCAAACAGAAAACCAAGATCAGATAAAGGACTCTTTTCTTTTCTTTTTTCCAATTTTTTAGATAGCCAGAGATCGATTCAAGGGACTGGTACAAGGCCACAATGTAAATAACACTTTACTTCATTAGAGTTGAATATTACATATTCACGATCTTTGTTTTTCCAAATTTGTGAGATGTGACATAAACATTTGAATGGGTTCCACGATCCTTATAATGGTTCCACATCCACTAAATGGTTCCCATTCTGAGGGCACACAGGCTTTGTGATATGGCTGCATTATCATCTTGTAACAAGAGCAATAAACATTCAACATAATAAACTCAAAAAATTAGATTCCTGAAATGTCATAATCCGTGAGTTTATTTTCCTTTCGTTCTAAATGTTATATCCATGACCTTAATCTTTATGGGTCTATAGAAAATGTAAATATGCACTTCATGCATTCAATTTAAAAATTTTGAACAACCGACATCAGGCGAGACAAAAGTTCTTGCGATTTAGTTCATCATTCCTAGACTTCCTTTCATTTTAAGGAAGTTAATTAAGTTCCACTCATGGTAGTAATCTAGTAAATGAGATTCACAACAAATTGTTGCTTCAGAAATCCTGTAGAAATTATAAAACTAAACATGCTAGCTTAAATATATATTTCGAAATCCTCTAAGATTAAAAAGTTATCACATACGTAGTATCTCCCTAAGTTTTGGCAACATGATATACATCGACATACCATCCTCAAACCTCATTCTCTTAAGAAAAGGCTCCAATGCTCAATTCAGTTTCCATGGATTCCAAACAAGAGCTCGTGAAAGGCTCAGTTCTTTCGTGCTTTCCACCATTCTTTAGCATGAGAAGTGTTCTTCCTTCTAACATGGCTCGTAACTGTATACTCGAGGTCGATCTTAACAATTGATCAACTTAAGAGGAAATGGATGGATAATACCTAATTGATGTTACATGTCAAAAATAAGGAAAACTTTGCTTAGAGTGCATCCTCGTGACAACTTGTTTTCTCTCTAACATTGTCGCACCTTTACTAAGGCTTCATATACATTCAACAATTTCTTCCATCAAAAAAGGCCGAGGGGTGGGGCTCAATGCTCCTATCCATACCAATGCATACAATAATATACAATTTTTATCCTGTTAAGGAGACAATCGAGACTAACAAATAGAGAATGTCATCTCTAGATACTATGGTAAAAATAAGTTATTTTGCTTATCTTACCAATGCAAAATTATAAATGAAACAAAACCAAATGTAATGGGCATACAATAGCTTATTCTTTTTCTTTCTTTTTTTTCGTAATCGGGTTATTACTAAAGGCTTCTCTCTTACAAATATTCAAAACTAAAATCTATTTGTTTTCACCCGATATAGAAAAATCCATGAATATTTACTCATTCACTGCATCGTGCAATCATAGTCCACCACAATCAAATTGATATTCATCGATCATGGAAGAAGAATGCTTTCCTTCCGTAAGTGACCATGCAACTTAATCTCTTTCCACACACTTCCACGCTTGCCCGCATTCCTCTCGCACCCGCTAAACATACAGAATTGTGGTGAAGTCCAACGTAAAATGTTCGCTGATAACATCCTCCCCATTTTCCCATTACAACCATTCACCGCAAAGATCAAGCAAGTAACCACAGCATGAGATGCAATATCTACTATACTTATCGAACAAACAAAAACTCCAAATTTTCGGCCCATAAATCATGGTCATCGGGATGGACTAAAACACATTTCTAAAACCAATAAAAAGAGGAAAACCGTATAAATTAGGCAAATTAGTGATCGACTCTATTTGTTAACAAGAGATTCCTTGTTAAATGCATGGGATCTTAATCGAGGGTAAATGGTAGAATTTCATAATGTCCTCACGGTAGCGAGACATGAAGCTTGGATTGTATTGTTCTTAATTCCACGTAAACCCGTAGTACTCTGCTATAACCTTGAATGCGCATAAGCGGTCCCATGGTCATTCCATTCCTAAATTGTTTGTGTGTTGACAAGGACACAAAAAAAAAAAGTGAAAGATATAAACCACATAAAGACGGTTGACTACATCACATAAATACCTGACTGTCTGTGCGTCTGCATGGAAATGAGCCTTTCTAATGCGAAATCTGTAATACACCAACGAGTGTAAAAAATACGGGGAGGAAGCAGGCTCGGGTTTACAAACGAGAGCCGAGAAACAATGAATAGGCTAGCTAGGCCATGCCATCTCACATTAGATTCGATTCAAACTCGTTAAACTAAACAGAATTCAACATAAAAACCACTAATCCAAATGCCAAAAAAGCGCACTTCAATTTTTCCAACAAGTGCTTACCCAACAAAAAAAATAATACCAAATGATATACATGTGATTGATAAGGTCTTACCCTAATAGTTTGAAACTATAGATACGCAATATCACACTTTTGCTCACTTGCATTTAGGTTTTGTGTGGGAAGAGAAATGAAGCAATTTCTAAGGTTAAAGCGAGACTTGATGATCTTCTGAGCCTGCGATTTAGTTATATTTATCTGTGGGACTCTTCCACATAAACATTCGAGACATTCCTCTCGGTACTATTAAACTCCAGATGTCATTTGGTGTGAAAAATCGTGATGACTGGATAGCAAAGAGAAAGACTATGATTTCACCTATTTTTTAAGGATTCGGTCGAGCATACATGGAGTGCGAGTTGCTATATTGTATAATCTGTGATACTATATCAATACCTACGTCGGCTTATAATGGCTACATCCTTCTTTTATTTGTGTAAATGTGGAAAGGATTTCTCGGTTGAGGGGAAAAAGTAATTCCTTATAAACCAGAAGAGGGTGAAAGAATGCATCATACACATCGAATTCTAGGTTACCATGATTGGAAGAGTAGAAATGTTGTGAAGACAAGCCGAAGAGCTTTTTCTAGATCTTTGGATTGGTGGGGTCGACATGAATGTCAGGGTTGCCAACCAGCCTTCAGCGAACAACTTAGCCACACCGCCAGGAAAACGGTCTTAGGGCACTATTGCGTCTTCTACCTCGAAAAATGAATTATTGAGTTATCTTGTTGAAATATCTTTGCACGGGAACTCAGGGCCGATGCCGTTATACGTGTGAGGATCTGCGAAAAGATAACAGGAAGCGAGCACGAAATATATAAGCTAACAAAAGATTAAGATCAATAATAAGGTATCAGGTGCGGAGTCAGTGTGTTTTCCATCACAAGCACAAAGCGAAAATGTTGAAAGGATAGGGAAAGTAGTACTGTTTTAGTAAGTGCAATGTGACATCAAAATAATCATTGATATGCAATAGTTTTCCTAACATATCGTATATTGCGATTCCTTGGTAAAATATACGTAATACCAACTTATTAGTAGGCTAAAAGGAAAGCTTTCTGAAATTTTAAAAGGAGACTTGACCCCACTTTTTTTGGTGGGGATATTGACCCCCTTATTATGTCGAAGTCATCGATACGATAAATCAACAATACTTCGCGATTTTATCAGGTGTCTTTCTTCCTTACATCTAATTTGAACATCCTAAACAACCTTCTTGAATCATGGGATCAAGTATCTAGTTCTAAAGAAGCTGAGCCGATCCTTAAGGGTGGAAGGTTGAGGTATTAAACATGACCCGACTCACTGAATGCGGTTACACCCTAGTTCACACATCGAACCAATACATGTAATAATCTTAGAGCACCAATAGTGACAAAGCTAGCCTTCCACCACTTGAAACAGTTCATTCATTGTTTAGTTAAGCCTTGGTTTTAACACTTCAGCTGGCCTTTGGAAAATCGATGTAGCAAAGAAACTGTCACTACTTTAAAAGCCTTCACTATATGTGATGTATGCGCAAAGGAAAATAGAAACAGAAAAAGGAAACAAAATGTTTGGCACATGATGGCAAACCATCAAAAATCCTGATTACACATCAGTTTTTTGAAAACCACCAGGGTTGAAAACCATGTAGTAAACAATCAGTTCTCACTGTCTTTTTTTCAAAAAAATAAGTTAAAAAATGACACGATTAACTCGGGTGCTTTTGATCAGAAGCAGTTTTGTTTTTAACTTTGAAGTCGACATAAAATTTTGGTGCCCACAATCCAACGAAGGGGAAGCGGACCACGTGCTAAGTAAAACTCACAATGACCACCGGGATCTTGAATTTGATTTTAATAGATCACGTGTAGTGCGTCTTACTTCTTAGCAATAAATACCCATTATTTTTGTGTTCGGCAGCCAGACATCTCTGACGCGGTGATTCTCACAGTATGGCTGCCCAGCATTATGGCTCATCAATATCTTATCTCAACACCTTTTTACCTCCTAATATATCAGAAAATTATTACCATTCAAATTTTGAAAGACTGGTCGTTCATACACCAAAGTCACACAGCAAAGGTATTTGATGAAGTTTCAACTAAACATGAATATGCATGAAATCTCGGTCCTTCTTTTGTACAATTTGATAGAATATGTGAAAACAAAAATAATAGGCCTTCCATTAAATTTAGTTTAACAAGAGGAGCCTCTCTCGGTCATCCAAAAAATAGAGGAAAAATAGGGGGAATAACGCAGACCTTCTACTAAATGAAAGATTTTTTCCTCATGTTTAATGCTCCCAACAATACGAAATAGATGATCAAAGTCCACCTAGAGTCTGGCTGTGGATCAGCCTATTTAAGAAGGCTTGAGAGACAAGCTATGTACACATGCAAACCATTGCACTTTGAAACACACTAACAACCTATTTATAGACCTCACTTCCACATAATAAAGGATAGTTTGGAAAGAAATCAAGCTCAAGGGTAGAAATAGGAAGGGATCAGGGAAAAAACCCTGAAAACATTGTATCAAAATTCCCCAAAAAGTACATTATTCACTATCTACTATCACATAAAAATAGAGAATCGAGATAGATTACTATCTCTCTTATCACGATGTATTATTTCCCATTAATCATCTTATTGTCTCATTGTGTCCCAGCATTCGATGGATTTGGAAAGAAATATGCAAAAGGTATTTACGAGATAGGAGAAATTTCCATATATGTCGGTAAAAATTTCGGTTTCAGTTGGAAGAGAGGGATCAAAATGTACGGAGTGTGTAACAGAAATATCACGCAGTGGTTTTCGGCATGTTTAGGGTATTTTGTAAACATAATTTATTTTAGGTAGTTGCAATGCGGAACAACGAGGGCAGGAGTTACAAAACTTAAGGACAAAGTGAGTGATAAAGGGGCTTAAAAAGTCATAAATTGAAGAGATAGGGACCAAAAATACAATTTTGGGAATTTGGAGCCTAGTCAAATGGAGGGACCTTTGCAAATAAAAAATAACCCAAAAAATGGGTTTTATTTGGAGGACGAGCAATGGAGGAAATGGTAAAGACCAAATTGGTCTCATTTATTGGAAGAAAACGTGGAGAAGAAGAAGGGAGAAGAGAGGAAGAAAGAGAAGAAAGAAAGGAAGAAGGAGAATTCAAGCGAAGATCAAGAAACTGGGTATGGGATATATAGATTTGTATGGAAAACTCACCTTGATTGTAATTCTATATGAAATTTGGCATGGTGGATTGCTTTGGGTTTGTATGATGATTAACTTGCTCCAAACCTAGGGTTTTGCTAGGGTTTCATCTGTCCAAAATGGAAGTAGGTGGGTAAAACCTTAAATAGTATAAGGAATTCATGAAATCCTCTCTTTGAGGATGAATTCATGTTAAGTACAAATGAGTTAGGGGTTTAGAAACCCTAACAAATGTGCCAGTTTGTGTATGGGTTATAACCCGTAGAGTTACCTTGAGTAAATCTGTGAAGGTGTTTGAAGAAAGATATCCATTGAAGATGATTTGGGTATGAGCTTGGATTACCAGATGAATTTGAAATGATTTTGAGGTGTATATGAAGTATAGATTTGGTTTGGGATGGAAAAAGTGCATGAAAAATGGGAGAAAATACATTGGGCACTTTTTCGAAGGCTTGTACCGTACACTTTGAACCTGTACCGTATATACTTTAGGTTCGGTCATTTTGGCCAAAGTGTACCGGGTAATAACTTTAGGGGTGTATCGGTACACTGGCCGTCTATTCCCACTCTCACCAGTTTTTGTATTTTGGCCATAACTTTCTCATTTCTTATCTGATTTGAGTGATTTAAGTGGCCAATTAAAATAGACTTCAAGGAAAACCAAACCTAAAGAAATAGGCATCGTCAAATTCTGGCTCTAAGTGGTCCAAAAATTCACTCAAAGTGGGGCCATGTGTAAGCCAATTCCTGCATCCGTTTGAACATAGAGTAGTCCGAGTTGTTTCGGACGTATCTTGAGTTCCGGTGCTCCGAATTGGGTGATTCCAGTTGGAATAGAACCCTTAGCACCTTAGCTGTAAATGAGTACAAAGATCTAGTGTCAAATATTGAGATAAGGCACTGGAAAATAAATATTTCAAACTGTCCTCGCAAAATTCCAGAACCGACCAGTTGGCATGAAAATGCCATAACTTGAGTTTGGGTGATCTGATTGGATTGATTCCAATTCCTAAGAAAAATAGATTCATAGAGGGATTATAATACATGAATGATGTGTGGATAGGCATCATATCGTACAAGTATCTGCAATGCCATATGGAATAGGCATGAAACCTGAATATGATATGAAACCTAAAAACGAATCGAAATACGGAATACAACATGAAAAACAATATGTTATGATCACATAATGTGATTAAGAAAGGTTATAAGTTCTGAAAGACATATGACAAAAGGACCGCTTAGGACCGAAGAATAGTTCAGTGGACGTCCTGTGCTTCTAAGACTCGATTGGTGCTTCTAAGACTTCGCCGGGTGCTACTGCACTTCAAGCCAAGGTAAGGTGCATCGTCTCAGAGGAAGTTACTAAGACCCCAAGATCAGACAAATCTTTCGGTACTTATTAATCACAATTCATCCTACCATTTCTTATGATTTGTCTAGTAGCCGACATATATAATAAGACACCGAATAAAAATAAGAGTAAATATCCGAATGTACTTTCAGATATGTTATGTGGTACCCAGCGGGTACTCCCCGCATCCGGGATTAATCTCTATAGTACCTACGGTACCCCGTACTCCCGCAATATAAGTATAAGTCCCGAATAAGAATAAGTCTGCACCCCACAGAGTCCCGAATGAACATAATGTCCCGATATAAGTATAAGTCTGCATAAGAAGAACTCAGACCCTACTGAGATTCGAATAAGTATAAGTCCGCAGCATCACGCACTCCCATATCGGTAAAACAAGTATAAGTCCAAGAGTGACCCCATGGGTACCTCATCCGTAAAATAAGTATAAGTCTCAGAAAATTACGGTACTCAGAACGGTAAATAAGCATATGTATCCGTTATGATATGTACCGCTACGGACTAATGTCCATACCGACATGTATCTCGTGATACGTCTCGGGACCGACCTGTATGTGATAATGACATGATTAGTTCCTCACTTATTGTACCTACGTACCTTTCTGCCAAAGGATGTTCCTGTAAGACAAGTATACTCTATAAGATATGTATAAGATCCAAATACATGTATAAGTTTTGTAATACATGTATACACCTGAAATACATGTATATATCCGTACTGTGATAAGATCCAAAATACTTAATAAACTCAGAGTACAAGTAGAAGATCCGTAAGACAAGGATAGACTCTGTAGTAATGGGCACAAGATACAAAGTATCTCTGTATAAATATAAGTTCTGAAGTACCTACGTGGCAATTCCGTGACTGACACTTCAGCACCAGCCTGCATCTCCGCGTATAAGCTCGTTAAGGATAAACTCCGTGAGTACCTACGTACTCCCGTATGAGCATAAAGTATACTTTAAACCTAGGACTTTGTTGGGGATATGATACCAACACAAGTTGGTATCGTGAGCGCATAATTGATTATAAAATACTGCAATTTATAAGATTGTTCCGCAAATCCAAGATAATGCTCATCTTCGTGATACCTCTGGTACCTCCAACAAGTAACTCCGTGAGAATAAGTATAAGTTCTGTAAACTCCTACGAGAGATCTGAGATAGATATAAATACCCATACCTGATTAAGTACCTCTGTATAAGCATAGGTTCTATAACTCCTACGGGAGATCGAAATAAGTATAATATCTAAATAAGAATAAGTCTGCTATAAGTATAAGATCCTACTGCTATAAGTAAAAGATCGGATAAGGATAAGTCTGCCATAAGTGTAATTTTTGAGTAAGTATAAGATTGTTATAAGTATAAGTTCAGTACCGTTTATAAGGAATCTGAATAAGTATAAATATGTGTCCCACAGAGATAAGTATAACATGTATCCATGAGATATCAAAACACTGCTAAAAGTTACAAGGCAAGTAGACGTAATTACGTTACGACACTAATAGGAACCCGACCTGAAATCCCGAGAAAGTCATGGTTAATGTAAAAGAGATGAATTGGATGCCTTTTCATTGTATATGTGTAAGTTTGCTCTGAATATGATATGACCTGTTATATATTGGATTATATGAATTCATGATGATTTTGATATCTGTTTCTGTTATAAGTTTATCATGATTCAGTCTAAATGCATGTGCATCAGTATAAGTTATAAGATATGCTTCCACTAAGCGTAAAGCTACATCGGTTTTAATCCGTGTAGAAGAGAAGACATCAAGAAACATCCGTACACAAATGGCCAACACACTTGTAAGGGTTCACTACATGTAGGTTCCGTGCTCTGATTTGTAAATGTAAAAGTACAGTTTTGTAATTGTAAATGAGACTCAGTAAATGTATATGATATGTGGATTACGTTATAAGATGTGGGCCATACCCACAGCACCGCTTCTAGCTTTAAAAAAATAAAAAATAAAAATTTAAAGAGTCCCGCCTGTCTCGCACCTAACTCAAGATCCACTGGTTGGCTTAACTGGCGTGACAGAGCGAAGACGAGAAGATATTCGCGAATTTCTCATAGAAATGTCCTCCAAATGAAGGAACGTTTTGGAAATTTTCCGTTGGTAAAATAAAAAGAAACAAAAATAAATAAGAAAAAATAGGGAAAACCCTACTTTAGTTTGACTCACTGGTCTGGGGAGGAGTTGCACCGTTTAGTGCCGGTGGCGCTGCATCATACCAAGGCCGCGTGAGGTTAGGAGTGAGAAGATAGAGGATGAAGGGAAGATAAAGGGTCGCATTTACTTTTAAACGTTGATTTTTATTTTTTTTATTTTTTATAAATTTTTTTATAGCTATAGTTACAATGCACTAACCATCACTCCTTCTGATTCAAACTTGGGCTCCTCCTTCACTATGCTCACCATTTGAAACATTGAGGCTTTTGAGCGTTTCTACTCAATTATAATATAGTAAATTGTCCCCTTATACTCGAGTCTCTCATTTCCCTATGCTCCTACCTATTTAAAATGTAGTAATCTGTATTTTGGGACTCTAACATATGCCCTACCTATTTTAAATGTTATACTTCACCCGCCATACCGCAGTGTATCATCCATCGAGACTCGAACCCGGCCTCCCTCTCAACTCAACCTATTTGAAAATCGAAAATTTCTACCCAATTATAATGGGTAAATTATACTAGACTAAACTTATGTCTTACTCTCATTTGAAATGTTTGATCGCTCTATCCAAGTACAATGTAAAAACTATTCCCTACGACCACTCCTGCCATACCCAAGCATAACAATTGGTCTCTTTGGACTCGAACTATTTTGAAACAGTTAGCGCTCTACCTAGTTATAATGTGGTAAACTATCCCCAGAGGCTCAAACCCGAGGGCCCTTCCTGCGCCACACCTATTTTGAAACATTAAGCGCTTTACCAAGTTACAATGTAGTAAATTGTTTATTGGGACTCGAACCTATGCTTTACCTATTCAAAACTTTGAGCGCTTTACCTAGTTATAATATAATAAACCGTCCCCTTGGACTCGAACCCATGACTCCTCCCTTCTTAAGCCCTATCTATTTGAAACTTTAAGTGCTCTACCCAGTTACAATGTAGTAAACTGTTATTGGATACTCGAATCCTATACCTTACCTATTTGAAATGTTGAGCGCTATACCCAGTTACAATGTAGTAAACTGTCCCCTATGACTCAAACATGAGGCTCTTCCCTTCCTAAGCCCTACCTATTTGAAACATTGAGTACTCTACCCAGTTACAATGTAGTAAACTATCCCTAAAGACTCGAACCCGAGGCCCCTCATTTCCTTATGTCCTACATATTTGAAATGTTGAGCGCTTTAGCCACATGAGCTAGACATGATGAGTCATTTTGAGTTTTTTCAATATATTATAGTTTTAAGATAGTAAATTGTCTTTATTAGGACTCAAATACGAGATCAAAGCTTCTTTGGACAAATATACACTATTGGGTATTCTTTTAAAAAATATGTATTCTTTTAAATATTTATTTTGGGAAACTCATTTTCCTTTGACTCTTAATTCTCAAAATTATGACTGTTATATAAGCCCCTCGCTAATCTGTAAACTTTAATCGGGCTTTTCTTCTCGTATCGGGCGCACAGTGCCTCATCTCCGTGTTAATGGCACTTTGCCGCCGCCAAGATCTTCTTCCGCCCACCTTCCGCTTCATCTCCGCTTCCCAACGCCCATCCATCCCCATCTTACAAACCGCTTTCATTTTCGTCATCCACGGCGTGTCAAGAATTTTATTTCTCGCTTTTTCTCATTTCCTCACTTGATTTGGATTGTCGTTTTGCCTTGTGCGTGTTTTAGATCGATGGCTTCTTCCGATGTTCATAATTTTGTTTTAGTTGTTTTTCTTGGCAACCAAACGGGAATTTACTTTCATAGTGACCGTGTGTATTCCAATGTTAGGATTTGCCAAGTCGGGTGTTGCAACTGAGTTTAAGGATCGCGGGCTTGTTTGTACAAATTCATGGCCGTTCAGCATTTGATGGACTCTACCGTAGCCGAAGGCCTTCGCTTCGCTGGTCGCTCTAGTCTTACCCTTTACGTTCAAGCTTCTTATGCCTATGCTTACATTCACACACCCATTAATCGCTTTACAATGATTTAATTGTGGCTAGTCAACACACGTACAGCATGTATCTTGGAAGTACCTTTCATGGTTATTTTTGGGGAAGTCAAACATGTTTTGTTTGGCAAATTTCAAGCACTTCCAAAAAAATTCATAAAAAAGAGAGAAGGAACCGACCATGCCCAAGAGCTCTAACGCGCTATCTGTAGACCAAATATATGACGACCCGTATCCGAATGCGATTTTGTATTTATCATTTATTCCTCGTTTTGACCTTAACCCTTTATGAAATTGTTTTATCATGGTATTGATCTCTGAACTTTGGCTATGAAAGTGGAAGAAGTGGAAGGAAAAGGTGGCAGAGTAAATAAAAGCTGACCCTGTGAAATGTTTCTACCCTTTTTCTTCAATGCCTTTACATCTTCTCTGACTAAAACAAGGAAGATTCAAATTTCTATTCCCTCTAGACTTTTTCAGGATTTCTTTCTTTCCTTCTTTTGATCTTTCCAAAATTAATCTGGAGGCAAAAGCAAAATGCTCAAAAAGGTTTAAAGAGGAAACGTTTTTTTTTTAAAAATTAAAATTTCTTAGGGTATTGAAGTCTTCGCTAGTTTAGCTTCTTATTTTTCTCTTTATTTTTTGATTTTAGAGCTTAGTTACATGAGATATGCTGTTAGGATTATTTTAATATTTTATATATAGCATATCGTTGTTCTTTCAATGCTTATGTGATCGGGTCTCATTGTTGAAATTTGATTACAATACTATTTTCACTCAAAAGGTTGTAGCACGGTTTAATGAGGTTGTGACGAGGTCATCATAGAGGGGACTTGGAAACTTCAAGAGATATCTGGCTAAAGAAGAAGACATAGATGTGAGTAGTTACCTATCGCGAATAGAACATTTCTTTTATTTCATATTTGTGCCCGTGGATGTGAATATTTGTGTTGTCTATTATTATCAACGCTTTTATCATGCATTTGAATGTTCTTCTTAACGCATTTTAGCTACTTTGGCATCTCTCTAATGGTGTACTGTCAACTCGGGGCTTGTTTTTCTAAGTTGACTTTCTATTTGTTGGTCTCAAGGATGCCTTTACATGCATCGAGTAGTTGGCTGATTCATTGTTTTCAATGACCATCACTCCAAAACATTTGGCATGTTATCCTATGGTATTATTATGGGCAATCTAAAGGTTGGATAACGAGGGAAACAAGATTAAGGCACTGGTTGCAAACTTGCAAATATCGTAGACTCTTCATGTTGAGGTAAAGCATTTTCGTTTTCATTGTTCCGAAAAACACAAGGATGGTGATTGTTCGGGATCAATTCATTGATAGACTTTAGACAACTGCAGTAAAAGTGCAAAGGATTTCATATCTTCTCGATATTTAAACTTTCCTAGAATCTTAATTTCGTGCGTACGCTTTGGGAAGCTTTATCATTTTTGTTGTTTCCTGTAGTCGTGTGGGGTTCCTGGAAGTTTTGAAGTTGGTGTTGTTGTCAAAGGCTCGAAGTCTAAGAACATACAATTTTGTGTATTGAGCCGTGGTATGATACGCCTATTCACAAAATCTAATGGGATTTTCTACTTATTTAAACGTTTTCTTTTATTATTCGGGTCATGTCATATTTGCCCCCTTTATTTTTTGCATATGCATGGAATGTACGGATGATTAATGTACCATTGGCCTAACTGCTCTTAAGGGTCCTCTGATGATCATCGAGTTGAATATATTTCTTCTTGATTCAAGAATCCACTATCAAATGCACCGCCATTTGCCTGCATACGAAGTTCATGACATTATAAAATATCCCATATCTAGTTTCATATGAGTCATGTTTTCTACTTATGAAAATCTTGTGTCAAGTTAATTTATATTCCCACCCATTCTCTTTAGTCATGCGCTTATGATGCTAGCTCATCATGCATATGGTCGTCTCGACAAAATAGCCTGGGTTTGCTGGTGGCAACCATGTAGCAGAGAACATTAATCATTTTAGCCAGGCTTTATTTGTAGCCCGGTCATATTTAAAACTCTTCCCCGTCTCAAAAACAATAAATGATGTTTCAGAAAGCTCATGTGTTGTACTTCATATTTCTGTTGTCTTGATCCCGTGGAGCTACTTTTCACAAATGATTTTCTTGTGATTCTATCATGTATTATTTTAAATCATCATTTCCTCTTTGGCTTTGCTTAGTTAACATGACCGATGTGATTGTTTGAAACAAGTCTTCTTTGTTCACGATACTGTTGTGATTATCACATCTATTGTCTCACTTCACATTGCATGTGGACAGGTGTTTTATTTTTTATTTTGTTTTCCTCTTCTCGCTTCTTGATGAGCCTTGTTTTTTCATGTTTGACGGTAATCTATGAACCATCATCGTTTGTTTTGAGTAGATAAGAGGTGATACTTCCCACTATGATGCCGCTAGTTAATTCGCCGCTTCGAGTACTCTCGCCTAGTCTCAATCTGTGTTAGTATTCAATTGAGTGTTGTTAGCAAAATTACATTTCTTCGACCTTCACACATGAAAACAATGGATGTCGATTCAAAATCAAGTAAAGCAGCTAGGGGAATATTTTCGCGCCTCTAGCTTGCCTCATATATGCATGTAATATGTTTACTAATTGTCGGTTCTAGTACCGCCTACTCACGTTTCGTTGATGATAAACTTTATTTTTAGCATATAATGATGACACTCCATTCTCTGACAAACTTAATATTTGTGAGCAAGTAATTGCATGAGAGGATGATGTCAATGTAGGCTTGAAAATGTGTTTGTTTCAGGGAAAATTAATTGAAAGGGTGTAAAAATAGAAAATTCCATACCATCTCGTAATTTAATTATGGCCAGAGCTGCAATGTGAGTGTGAAGACGGTGGATGAGTCCTATAGAAAAAAAATGATGATAGTGTGCATGACACACATATCTCACAACTTTCATCGCAATGAACATGGATGTGTGGATCTTTAAATCGGGCCTTACTATGAAGGTGAACTCTATTATTACGTTACCTTCCTTGGATTTTCAGGCTTAACAATGGAAAAAACTTGTATCAATGTTATATGCTTATAGCAATCTATCAAAGAAAAAAAACAGCTTATGGTAAAAAAATTAACCACATTTCTATTAAAAATCGTGTGTGTGTGTGTGTGTAGGGGTGGGATTGCTGGTTGTTGAGGATTTGACTTCACCATTGCTCATTCTCTCTAATAAATTTAGTTCTGATCAGACATTTACTATTCAATGATATTGCTCGATAAACCATATAGCTCATGCTTTAAAACCAATTTTCATTTGGTGATATTTCAATTAATATCATTCTATTATCAAGCCCATCTCAAATTTTGCATATATTTGATTTTCTAATAAAATTGATGTATTTTTCTTTATAATGTTGGAAGTGGAGTTCCATGCATATTTTTGCGGTCCCTAGAGGATATGGATCACGTAAGTGCTTGTTATGCACACCTTTACTAAAACTTTGGTACTAGGCCTTTTTTTCCTTATAGGAGTGCCATGGCACCGCTTCATTCTCTTACAATTCAACCCAGAGAAGGGCTTGTACTCGATTTCATTTCTTTTTTCTCCCTCGACCATTGTTGTTTTCTCATCTCCAAGTTCTAATGACAAACTATTTATTCTTCGGCGCTAAGGCGCTTTTATCTATTCCTTTTATGATTACTATGTGCTTTAAATCGTAGCCGGGTGGAAAATCGGGAATAAGGCGCAGAGGTCATATGATACCGTAGTTAATGTGCAATAATAGAATGATACATTATTGGCTTATAAGGACTTGTCTTTCATTTGTTTGATTGCTAGATGCAACTCCTTTTCATTGTTAGTATTTCTTATTTATTTATTATTTAATAGGAAAAACAAAAATCCGAAAATGAGCACCAGGTATGAGAATTCTTCATGCGATATAGCATATATTATAATATCGCAAGTTGCCTCCCAATCGGTGCTATATGAAGATAGAAAGAGACATACCAGAAATAATCCTACATCTCGAGGAGTTTGAACAAGATGGTACAATTGTATAGTCGGGCGGTTACAATGTCTCAAATTGTTCCTCGTCTAAGAGCGTAAAGAAAATACTCGAAAATAAACGTGATATACCGAGGGCTTGTTTGGATGACAAAGTAAAGCCAGGCTAAAAGAAATTGCTTCGGAGATAATTGTTTGTATCCCCTCATGCTTAAAGTTTATAATGCATATGCTTATGCCTTGGTTTGGGTATGTCTTAAATATGTTTCCCATTTCCTAATATAAAGGGAAGAGTATATATTATTTGTTCATAATAGTCATTGCCTTCAACTTGATACTTCATTTTTATTTTCCTTTTTCCTTAATGATATGTTATTACTTGTGTACATTTTTATCTTATAATAGTTCCTGAGGACCTACAACATGCAAGTGGACCCACCATCTATGTAATGAGAGCATTCATGCTTTACTTCATTTGCTATGTTGACATACTGACATGTGCATGCAAATTGGTCCCGTTGTTTCGCGGGCTACGCTCTGGAAGCTCTCTGTTTTGATCTCGATGCCCGTGCTTATCCCTTATTACTCGCAGGTCGGCATAACTCTCCGAGTCGCAGTTCCATAGAACTGCTTATGCAGCAGTACCCTCCCATCGACCCCGACTGAAGATGCAATTTTATGATCTTCTTACTCGCTTGTTACGAGGAGAGTATTTTAGGATCAATGTCCGACAAGCTCGACCTGTGTGTTGATATGTTGTTCGACCGATTTCCTCGACGCTACAACATCTAATTCTAGTCTTTCATTTTGCATACTTATTCTGCGGGGTGTTATTGCAAACCCTCTTTATGAAAAAATATACATATATGACGCTATCTGGTACTTGGAAGATAGCTTGACTGATTTAATTTCCCCTTATGCTATGTGTTGGTCAAAAAGGCCTATGTCTCACAATAGTCTTTTATTCAAAAAAGCGATTTTGTTTTTTGATGGCTAATTTTGATTTGTATTGCAGATTGAGATGGCATCTTTGTTCAAGCACCATTTGGATACAAAGAGAAATACTCGCAACAAAAAGAGCAGCGAACGCGATCCCTTTCCCACTGAGTATATTATTTTACCCGAGTATAAATCTTGTACCTCCCATTTCTCGCCCTTCGAGTATCATTATGTTGGGAGTTCCTGAATTTCAAAGTGGGATTTTAATCACCGTAATAAGATATTTGTGCTTACTATTCCGCATATCATCCTAGCTCGAAACTATCCTCGAGGTCGAAAGCAGGGCATGCTTAGTGTTAAACATCCGAGTCCCTTTTACACCGTTTAAAATTTTGAACTCATGTTATTTTATTTTTGGAGCATGTACATTGGGATGAATTTGTGTGGTTTTTAGCAAAGGATGGTACCCTGTAAACTCTCATTTATGCTTCGTAATACTATCATGTAATCGTTTGTTTTTTCTACTTAAGCTCTAATTTTCATTATTAGGAGGTGATAGGTACCCAAGCCCGATAGGAGAGCCCAATCCAAAAGACCGGCATGATAGGTTGGAAAACCTCTTAAGGTTAAGTACCACTTCACTATTTCTTGTGGGATCATATCACGTTCGGGCCATTGTGTGGCCTGATGTCCGTGGGATCTGGCCATCACTGTGAGATAGCTCTACTGACCCTCTTCTCGAGGCACCAGGTAGCCCTTTTCTAGGCAGCCCTTTCCTGTTATGAATCGGCTCTCAGTGAAAGCACCAATGATAGGTACCTAAGCCTAATAGGAGAACCCAACCCAAAATATCAACTTGATAGGTAAGAAAACCTTTTAAGGTTAAGTACCACTTCACAGTTTCTTATGGGATCGTATCATTGCCCACTTTTAGAGAAATCGGACGTTCACGAACGACTTACACTTTGGATAGCTTTCAGGACCCTCTCTTGGGGCACTAGGTAGCCCTATTCCAGGTAGCTATTTCTTGTTATGAATTGGCTCTCAATGAAAGTACTAATAATAGGTACTCAAGCCTAATAAGAGAGAGCCCAATCCAAAAGATCAGCTTGATAGGTAGGAGAACCTCTCAAGCTTAAGTATCACTTCACAATTTCTTGTGAAACCAATGTGATATCGTAAAAGGAGAATCCATCGAATAGGGCTTTCCGGTCGGGAAACCTCAAGAGCAAATGCCTTGTCTTTGTTTCCTAATGACATCAGGTAACTCCTTAAAAGGTTAGCGTCTACCATTGAATTAAATCCTAAAAGCTGGATCTTCAATGTATTCTCCTAATTGAGGTATCTTTTTTACAGTTTGCTTTTAGTGGGATTGTTCAGACTTCAGAGGAAGGTAATAAATGGAAGCATTGGGTATGATTATTTGTGGTCATTATAGGATGATGTTAAGATTTTGGTTATTATATGATCAATCATGAGTCTAAACAGTCATGTAATTAACGTGCGGGTGGTCCTTTATGTGTGATGATGTTGAGTTTAAAGCCAAAATAATACTTTTTATTTTTTTTAATACATATATAAATTTTCTCAAAATATTTCCATCAAATTAATATTTTTGTGATTTGAAAATCGTATTTATGGAATCAGCTTTTACAAGTTAATTTTCAAAACATAGTTAAAATACGGTTTTAAAAAAAAAAGAAACAAAATATTAGTTTGATGATTATTTTGAAAAACTAATCCATAGCGTGTTGTTATTCTTTTGGAAAAAATAATTACTTTGATATCAAACTTTGGTGGTCTAATTGAATTTATTGTGTTATAGCGAGATCGTCTCACATTGCAATAGCAAATCTGAAGGGATCATCTACAAAATACAAGTAAAACATTGTCTGAAATTACACGCATAAGAATCATTTCTTGCCCTCACGTGCAGGCAAGCAAACCACCCAAGCACGTGGGCTTAGAACACGGAGGATTATTTTAATCATTTTATATACACGGAGTGCTTAACAAACCACGTGTTCAATGTTTTAAAAATCGGATCGATTGAGTTAGAAAAACTATTGATTCACGATATAAGGATCGAATCGATGATTGAACCATGGTTGAATCGAATTAAATCAGACCGAAAAGGTCACTGATCGATAATTTAATTCAATTTTTAAAACAATGGTCGTGATCAATATGGTGGGCAAACCACAAATGACGTCGGGTTTTTACGACAATGGAACTGAAAATTGAAAATAGTAGTAAAAGTGAAACGAGAGTATGACTAAGGAGAAATTTTCATCCTCGTGATCCTGACCAGTCAAGAATCCCAATCCCAAAGAGAAGCATTTTATCCTATTTTTAAAAAATAACACAATTGCCTAGAATACCTATCTCATATGGTTTAGTAGAGCTCTAATAGGAAATGGGAGGACATATGGAGGGAAATAGGATCATGGGTTCAAGCCCTAATGTAGACGAAAGAGTTTGATTATCAAAAATAATATAAATAAATAAAAGAAAATTACTTTTAATCTTTTACATAAAATTATTATTTTCTAATTTATTTTGTAATGGGTGATAAATGAACACCAAAGTAAACAAGTTTACATAAGATGTGGTGGAGTCAAGCTGGAGGTAACTTTTAACTTAACCAATGGCCTCGAAGTTTAAGCTCCGAGAATTACGCTTGTTTATAGTTTTTTTCCTGAGAATCCATCCCATCCGTCTCGAATGAGGATTCGATTTTGAAGAATGCTTAATCATTGATTTAGGGATAATTTAGTAAATCACCTTAATAACATAAAATTGACTTAATAACCTAATTTAATATATAAAAGATACTCAGGGGCCAAATAAAATAATATTTATTATTTAACCTTTTATATAAAATAAATTTTCTTGAAAATAATTTGCTTTTAGATTTTTATTTATTTTTGGAAGATATCGGCTTGAATAGCTAAGCTCACCCGAAATTAGTACGACCTAACTCGCACTCTGTGGTTCGACTTAACCCACCGATTTCCTTATAAGGAAATTGGTCTGACCCGCTAATTTTTGATCCGAAAAAATCGAGCAAAATTTGGCCCAACATGATTTCTTCAACTGCTCCTGTCGGGCCTACACTAAGACAAATTGGCTCTAATTGCCACCTCTAAGTCGAACTTGGAAGCATAACCCAGAGAGCAGAGAGCAAACAAACACTCTAAGAACCAGCTGCCCCGCCTATAAAGGTGGTAGGTTGTTGACGTAGGGCCCCACTTTATAGTGGGCTCCTTTTTGAAATAATAAAATATTATATATATTTATAATTTATAATTAATTAAATATAATAAAAAAATTGGTTATTAACAACTCTAAAAAAAACTCACGTTAAATGCAATAAAGCTTTCAAAAAGACTCCCACTTTAAATACAATAGCGAAGTTCACATGGAGCCCCACTTCATTAAATGATATGTCTTTTTGCAAACTCTCAAATCGGGCTGGACATTTCCTGCATGCGATGACTTCTTTTTATTTTTGTTAAAATAGTTAAAACACTCTTTCAACATCTGAGAGTTTCTCTCCTGCTCAAAAATATTAGGGTTTCTTCCAAAAATTAGAGTTCCTCATTTTTTTGTCGATAAAAACAAACAAAACAAAATCTCTAATCTCGATCATAGGTATGAAATACTTATTATTTATTTTGTTTATTTTTATTTGATTATTTTATATTTTTATCAAATAATAATTTTATTAGTTTTATATTTTATTATGCAAGCTCAATCAAGAAAGAAGACATGTTCGTTTGATCAAATTTATCAAGATTCTCTCATTAGGTTCTATCATTATTGATCTAATTTAAAGTTTGATCTTGAATTGATATTGAATTGAGTTATTATGTCTACTAGAAAGTATTTGTTTGGATATGAAAAAAGAAAGAAGAAAAGAAAAACTGAGGAGTTTTTACAATCTCAAGTGGGAGCTATGGACAAATTTCTTAGTAATACAAGTAATGTTGACAAGGAAATATATGAGAAGGTTCAAGATGAAAAAGATATTAATGAAGCAAAGGGGGAGAATTTAGTAAATAAATAAGATTTGGATGATTGAACAAAGAATTTGCAGAAGAATCTTGGGAAAATAGGAATGAGAAGCCACACGATAATTTGGGAGGGAAAATATGAATGAACAACAAGATGATTTACATACACATGTTGTTTTCTTTGCCTTTGAGAATATTCTGAGATCAAGAAAATTGGAAAATTATTGATCAAAATTTAATAGGCATGTTGGTAGAAAAGAGGTCCTTCCCTAAAGTAAAAGTGGATAATTTTTCCTGAGCTCGAGAAAATAGGCATTTTCTCTTCACACATTACACTCGATTATTTATCAAATGGTGAAGAGACTATCAAAATGGTTGGTTTCTCAATTTCATTGGATAAAGTATTTTCTTTTGTTGTAGTTATTTATGAGAGAAAAATATCTTTCAAATCTTAATGGAAGGACTGATTTGATGTCTCCCGATTCTCGTATTTCAAAGTCATGAAACTAATGTGAGTATCACAAAGGCTTGAGAAGATGGATTAATTAGAAAGGAGATTACAAAGAATTTGACAATTGATAAAGCATTACAAGATCAAATCAACAAAGATAGAGAACAATGGAACAAGTTTTTGTGAGAATAGTTTTACGGTGCGCTTTCTTTGCAAAGGCATATTTGACATTTCAGAGTACTAGAAAATTTATGAAGAAAATAATGGAAATTTCTTGTGTATAATTGAAATGATTCTTTGAGTTTGATCCAAATAATGAAAAGAACACCTCAGCGGATTAGGAAGAATTATTTATCATTATATGATCTCACCAAAAATTCAAAATGAATTTATACTTATCTTTGTGAGTGAAATAAAGGCGAATTATTAAAGTTCAAAGAAGCAAAAAATATTTTCAGTTATACTTGATTATTTTCATATATAAGTCATGAAGAACAAATGTCTCTCATTTCCACGATCAATGGCTGGATGTGCAAGTCCAGTTAAGGTAGAAGAGTTCTTTTTAGGATTTCTAAAAGTGGAGAATATGAACAAGATTTATTTTGATGAAGATTAACCATAATGCTTTAAGAACACTTGAACTTGATCTTGGCAGTTTAAGAGGTCGAGGTTATGATAACAGTTCGAATATGAAAGGAAAGCCTCAAGATGCTTTAAAAAAAGTATTAAGTAAATCCGAGCTTTCTACATGTAGTTGTGCAGTCTCTTAATCTTGCCTTTGTGATATGGCAAATTATTGTCTAAAGGAAGCTAAATCTTTTGGAATTGTACAATGCATATATATATTGTTTTCATCTTCTAGAAAGCGATGGAAAATTTTTATGAATAATGTAAAAGGTTTGACCCTTAAGCCGCTATCACAGACACATTGGGAAAGTCAAGTTGAATGTGTTAAGGCAATAAGATTTCAGCCTCTGTTAAAGTGCTTAACTCACTTGGTGAAACAAGTGATGATCACATTCGGGGATGCTAAAAGTTTGTAATCGGATATCATGGATTTTGAATTTATTCTTATTTGGAATGGTTATTTGGTACAATATTGTATACGCCATTAATAGAGTGAGCAAAATGTTGCAAATAAAGACATAGTTATTGATCTTTGCTATTAATTTGAAAGCACTTATTTCTTTCTTTAAGACCTATAGAGAAATTGGATTTGAATGCATTAAGATTATTGCTAAAGAAATTTGCTTCTCGGATGAAAAATTGAACTACATTTGTGATAAAGCGTATTATTCCTGCAAGAAAGAAACTGATTTGATAGAAAATGCTAGTGAAGAGATTACACATTTAAATTTGAAGAATCTTATAAGTTGATTATTTCTTATATATAAGTTGATCAAGCTATTTCTTCACTCAATAGTAGATTTGAACAATTTCAAAAAATATGAAGATATTTTGGATTTTTATTGATTTACCTGAGTTACATATTGCGGATGATGATTGTTTGAAGTCTTGTTGTGATAAGCTTGAAAATTTTTTTAAGACATAACATGGACTCTGATATTGGTAGGAGATGAGTTATTTTCTGAGGCTAAAGGTGTGAGAAAGTGCTTGCAAAGGGAGACTAAAGAGCAGTAGTGTTGAATATTTTGAAAATATGATGGATTCTGTTTTTTCCAAATGTATGGATTTACTTCTGAGAATACTATTGACCTTTTGATTCGAGTTGCCTCTGAAAAAGTTTCTCAAAGTTGAGATTAATCAATCATACCTTCGATCCAACAATGTCACAAAAGAAGGTGAATGGATTAAAACATAATGTCTATTGAAAAACATATGCTAGAACAAATTGATTTTAATAGTTTAGTTATTGATTTTTATCTAAAAATGCTTGTAGAATAAACTTGATAAATTTTTATGTAATGTTGAGATATATTTGTTCAATAAAAATTTATTTTTTAGCTTATATATATATTTATAATAGGGCCCAAAAAAATAGCCTAGGGCCCCCTATAAAGTAAGGGCAGCCCTGCCCACAATTCATCTCTTCACTTGCTAGGGGTGCGTGCCCCTCGTCCTAAGGCCTTAAAGCTGAATTTCTCTGACGGGATCTAAAGCTTCGCCCCTTTTACAATAAAAGACAATCTACCTCACCTCTCTTAAGTACCCAGCATTTTTGCATTCTTAGCATCTCCTAATCATCCCGAGTTATTCTCCTAAACATTCAAAATTCTTCACATGGAACTCCTCAGTCCTCAGATGCCCTTACCCACTTGTGTCTTATCACCCAGCATACCACAGTTTTAGATATTACACAATTGACATACTTGACTTCTTGATTACTCATGTGTGGATATAAGCAAAAACAAAGAAAGCATATCAAATTGCAAAACAGGGCTAACAGAAAGAAATCGACTTGAAACAGAGTGTTTGTGAAAAGCAAAAGATAAAGTTAAAAAAAAAAAAAAAGAATGATATCGCAAAGGGAGACTATATGCCTCGTAGCAACAATTTCTTCCACCATCTTCAACAACCTCAACCCAACTCAAACATGGATGCTATTCTGATGGCTCCAAAATAGAAAACGCAGACTACACAAGACCGTGCTCATTGATAGGTAAACAACAAGTCCTTTGATATCCAACTCTTTAAAGTATTCACTACAAGAAGCGGAGCCTATGGCCGCGGTCATTGACCCTGGCTAAAGGTGGTAAATAATGCAACTATAACATATAATTGCAAACAAAGTGGACCGCGGCAAGGCGTGGCCATAGGTACTGTGGACAAATGTTTTAGGCACGGGAAAGTCTAATTGGGTGTCTATGGGCTATAGTCAGGGTTTTGTTCTGGTCGCGACCATAGGTGGTTCTGTAGCCGCGGTTTTGTTCTGACCGTGGCCATAGGGATGTTCTAGGTGTTTATAGTCGGGGTTTTGTTCTGGCCGTGGTCATAGAAGGTGTTATAGCCGCGGTTTGGTTCTGACCACGACCATAGGGATTAAATGAATGGGCAAGGAGGCTGCAGAATATTTTTAAAATCTTTTAGATCCCATTCGGCCCTGAAAAGGATGATATTACGTGGGAAATTCTAAAGGGATATGCATGAGAAAATGCATTGAGTAGTCCCATTAGTGTTTTCATGGACAAGGTGACCAAAACTATATTCATAGACAAATCAAGTTTCAAACAACCAAAAAAATAATCTCATCGATTACGCACATAGGGTGCCTTATGAGCTCAATTGCAAGAAAGAAAGTAATACGAGGGTGCAATTAAACTAGTAACAAAACTGAATCAAACAAAAACCCAAATCATAGAGTATGCTGAACTCAATCTTCCTCTTTGGCAGTTGCAACACATTCTTTGTGTTTGATCTTATCAGAGACCCAAAAAGGGGCCTGCCAGAAGCAGTTGAGTTAGAGGATCAGTTGATGGAGTGAAGCACCTTAGGGCTGAAGACAGACCCATTATGATAAACGGTAGCCTCAGAATTGCTCCACAGGGACAACTATCTCCACTGCTCCTTGTTGATCTTGGGCGGGATGTTAGCGCTGAAAAAGGAAATGGGGAGAAAGCATGAGATCTATAGACTGAAATTAGGAATTGAAGAATGAATGATTTATGAATGAATACGGATACTTAAATTACAGAAAGCCATAGTTTATATGTAATGATCTATTGCTGACTTTAATCTTTGACATTGTAACTTTCTCTTTGTTCCTATTGCCTCCAACTGTCATTAACTAAGAAAACAGAAGAAAAGGCCTCATATAGCATCCGTTAAAAATGGGCTTGCCTTTGTAAATCTATACATAACATAGTTCCAGCTCTTGTTGTAAAAAAGTATGCTTATGCCATGCATTTTTCCCTTTTTTTTTCTTTTGATCCCTATTGATATGCATGATAAAACTGAAGGAAAACTTGGAGAAAAACTATCAAAAGAAATACCATTAATCAAGGAAAAATAACTAATGCTTGAAATATATTATGATTTACATAGATACAGCGTGGCTAAACGGCAACAAAGCTTATGCAACAAATTTGGATGTTTTATTCACTAGCAATAATATGCCAAATAACTTCATATGAAATGAAAAGTAATAGCCCATAGCCCAAAGCCCTACTTTCCACACCTCAAACATTGACCAAATATGGGAATACCAAAACAAAAATTACTAAATATTACCGGAATGTGGTTGTCAGAATTATCAAACACAAACTCCACAAAAGCGAATAGAACTTGCTTCCTGTTAAGCGTGAAATATAAAACTATTGAGAAAAAAAGATATAGCATAAACTGAAATACCTAACATATGATAGCAAGAAAGAACGAGAAGGCGCTAGAACATACTGAGTAGTGCATGTCTATCTTCAGCTGCTTGCGGGTTTTGGAAGAGATCACTTATTACGAAGCAATTCGCTGCCGGTCGGATGAGTTTGAACGAAATAGGGTGATGCCAAGGAGCTTCATGAAAAACATAGTACAAAAAGGAAAAATGATATACAAGTATAAATTCACTTACCATGGAAAAAGTTCGTCTTGCTAGATCCATTAGTACCAATTAAGAAATCATGTATTTATACAAAATTCAGAAAAACTAAACCATGAAGGTCTTGGGGAGTGGCATCAAAATCAAAATAAAAACTTCTAAAAAATCCAAAATTAACTTTCTTTATACAAAAATAACATCTATATGTCCAAAGTGGACATCAGTCAAGTCGACGAAGGGCCTTGTTGGCCATTTCCTTGCTGGAATTGGAACATCTGATTCATCATTGTCTGCATCTACATGTGTTGTTGCATCATCTCCATTTGTTCTTGTTGTTGATGTAACTGTCTTTATTGGTGCTGCAATTGTCCTTGTCAGACTTGCAGGTGCCTTGTTGAATGTGAATTTGTCAAGGTGCATTTGTTCTTCACGCTGTTTAAAATGGGTGATCTCTTCTTCGCTTCCCTTCCGCCTTGATGCGCGGGTCGCATTTACCTCTTTGACATGACTCCAAATACCAATCGAAGGAGTCGACCAAATCCAAACCCTCGCATTACCAACCATTTCTTTCTGGGCCCATCACTTGTGTGTACATGCTATTCATTGATAATGAGGAGATGGCGAAGACTTATTTTCAGGATTGCGCTTGAGTTGCCAAAATCTTCCTCAAACTTAGCCTAAAGGGATAATTAAGGGAAAATCACTCTTTAGATTAACATATATGTCACATTATATTTTTAAGTATAATTGTTATGAAAAATAATTGGCATTCACCATAATATCACGAGATGCATCATCAACAGAGTTCCATCCTCAAGGTGTATGAGTGAGCTTGAATATATCTATCTCATTAAGTTGTGTACCATCCTCCCTCGCGCCTATATATAAATAAAGTAAAATAAATAAATGATAAATAATAAATTCATTAAAATAACATTATTATTAAAAATGATGCACTAACTCGTTCATAACGGTCAGGCAAAGCTTTTGCACTTAATGTGATTAATATTCTGTTTAGCTCTATTTAACTTATTTCTTTTGGAGATGACCTGTATTAGACACAAATACAAATATAACGTACATAAAAGTAAATGTATGATCATTATGTAAAACCCGAGAAATTTTCGATTTTCCTGTAAAGGTAAAACTAAGAAATTACGCCTGCAGACCTGAAGTTGAAGTTGAAATTTTAGATCTCATGATCAAACAGATTTATCGTTGGAATCGTCACGAAATCTAGCTTATTATTATTCGAATTTCGTTAAATTTCAAAAAATCGAATTTCACATTTTCGAGACGACTCAAGTGCTGGCATGGTCAAATGGCAAACAGGAAGGAAGGTCTCGTGACATGGCAAGACAGCATGTGGTAAAGCACATGTAATCATCTATCGTTAAGTTATGACACATGGCAAGAGTATTGCTTATGTCTCTTATGTTTGAGAAATAAACTTAATGAGGGCAAATGGAAAAGACATCATCTTCTCCAATTTTTGAACTGTTCACATACAGGGTGGGGAAAGTGGTTTTGGGAGGAGAAAGTCTATCTTCTCTAATATCTATGACATTTGTACCGCTCGCTCTCATCGGAGTAAGAGGAGAAGTCGTCTACGCCGCGGTTACGCCGCTGGGCAATTTAATCATGGTTCACAACCCATAAGGGTCTTCCTACCGTTCCTCCTCGCTTAAGAGCCATTCCATGGCCATTTGTTTTAGTCCTTGTGTGGGGTTGGTTTGGCACAATTCGCGAATCCAACTGGTGGCGCTGACCTAATCTTGGTCCATTAATTCCAAAGCTAATGTTTCTGAACGGGTATGATTCAATCAATTAAATGCTTTCAGCCCCCGAATCCCATAAGTAAATGACCTTCAAAATTGTTTGGTTAGCAATGTGGATATTTTCTCCAATGTCTTTAGATATTTGGTTATTGTGAGAATGGGATTTCTAGGACTATACAGCTTACCCCTCCTCTTCTCTCTCTCTCTGCCTTCTTCCCCCCTGCTGATGGCTTGTAAGGTTCCTTGGCACTACACTACATTATGTGGAATTATACCACACAAGGTGATAGCATCTTAAATTCTCTACAAGTTCTATCAATGAAATTATAAGACTACATAGGTTTATATAGACTATCGGACCTCTTTTTCTCAATATGAACAAGGCTCTTTTATCATCTCATGAATGGTTGAATTCGTCACTTCGTACCAATGTTCCTTTATTACGTTGATAAGGTATATTTATTCCCCTCGCAATGAAAAAAAATTCTTCTGTTTAAGGCTTATGTTTTATTGTAATTATAATTAGAATTATTCTGAAGAACTTTTTGCCTTATTTCTTAAGGATATTTATATGCATATATATATATATATAATTGTTTTAATAATATTTTCTATTTAAAAAATATGAGAACTTTTGCTAGTTTTGTACATTTGTTATTTTTCTTTTTTATCTTTATTTATATATATCTTATACATATATATATATGTAATATGCTAACTCTCAAGATAAAATTAGTTTTTATTTGTTCACATGGTAATAGATCTGTATAGAAAACCTAGTTTTCAAAATGGGTGGTTTTCAACCCGTGTAATCAACTCCAAATTTTAGGATTAAATACTTTAAATGTAAAACTTGGTGCATATGACATATATGTTTCAGCTTGGGGAGGAGAAGCACATATTATACATTTGTTCTTTTCCTTTATCCCCTTATTTGGGCCTTGTATATGTATGTAGAAGGTAATATGTAATCATTAACTTTCAATACAAAATTTATTTTCTCACAACTTCTACATTTAAATGTAATTATGATTAAATAAAACTTATAAATATATGTGTGTGTATTATTTTTACTTATTGAATAACATAATAAAAAATATTTATATAGTTTGATGAGGTCTGATTATAGTTAGAGAATAGCTCATGCATCCCACCTCGTACCGCTTGACTGCACTACCACCTAGCACTGCCTTAATCCTCTATAAACCTCATTTCAAATCTCAAACCATTGTTCCCTGTTTCATACTACCACCATAAACAAGATGGGAGATGATCCGAGTAGTCCAGGAGGCTTTTCTGTGCACATTCAGGAAGTGTTATTTCGATATGTTCGTAGTAAAAATGGATCCACCATTGTCACACATATTTTCGTGACTTATCTTATTATAATCTTTATGGTGGGATTTTTTCTATAAATCCCACTCATTTCTTTCAACAGTAGTATTTATCGTTAATTTTGTCTTTCAAAGTTCGTTGCATTATAAGAAACATAGTGAGAGATCGTGGGCAAACAGAGGTGCTTCTTAATTTTAAAACTTCATTCAATATTTATTGTCATTCATGATCTCCGAAAAAGTAAAATACTTCAGACTCTTTAATCCAAGAAAAGGTAGAACGGACCAGTATACAAGCTCATTCTCGAAGAGCTTGATGATCTATTCCCAAGTCGCTCTAAGGATAAGTATTTTGTTTTCTTGTTGCTTTTATCTTTACAAATCTTAAATATTATTATCTTAGTGGTGTATCTACTATCACATGTCCTTTGATCATGATTGTGAAGGATTAGTTTCCTGATTCATTTAAGAATCTTTTCCTTCTTTCCTTTTCTCTTTAGTCTAGACTCAAACTTTGTTTCCTTCATTTGTTCTATCAGAGAGTATAACATGTATGTTCCCCACTTTATTACCAATGAAAATCAAAGTGTTATTTTTCTTTCCTATGGTATTAGAGTCATGGAAGGCTCGGGGTTAAGTTTTGTGTTTTTTAATCTCAACCCATCTGTTGGTGCAACTTTTCCTAAAGAGCCCTTTCTGGCTGCCTCTTTTCCCAAAGAACACTATTCTCAGCGCACTTTCTCCGGGCACTCTCTTCCTCAAGACCACCATGGTCGAGTCTCACCAGCCACATCAACTCTCCGTAGTCAATTCCACATCACTAAGGGTCATGTCTCACTCGCTCACATCACCGTCGTAGTCAATTTCCGTGACCCATCTAGTGATCGTGTCTCACTTCTCGTCACATCATCTCCATATCGCGAATGCCCCTCGAAGCCCTTGACAATGTCACTTCGCATTGGCCGATGGCATCCTAGCCACTCTTCCAACGACGGATAGGATTAAGCATGTAGCGTTTCGTCCATTCACCCATATTCACCGCTTTGACGAGTAAGGTTAAGGATTAGCTTAACTACGAATCTTTTCCTCTTCCTTTCTCTTTAGCCTCCACTAGACTTAATATTGTTTTTATTCGCTTCAACACTTAGAGTATAAATATGTATGTTCCTCACTTTGCTTAGTCAATGAAAATTAAAGAGTTTATTTTTCTTCACAATGATGAATCCTCAAAATGATGTCTTGTTTTGCAATTATCAAACCATTAACCTTGTCGATGCCCCTTCATGTTTAGCCTCGTGCTCGACTCGGGCTGGTCGCATCGATTTTCCGCCTGTATGTTTTGATGTCGAAGTTTTTAATAAATCTAATATGATTTATTCTTTATACTGTGCTTGACAATCTATTTTATGTCATGTGTTTCATAAGCAAGAAAATGAATTTTCATATTACATGATGATATACTCAAGTTTTATTCTCAATAAGTGAGAACTCCTATGGACCTCTAGTTTTGCCATCATTATGCATATTTCTACTTGTATACAAGAATTTCATTCTCCATATCTCGTGCTTTTTTTGATCCCTGACATGCCCTTGTTCGGGGTTTACTTATTTTTAACTCCGTGCCTGAACCATTTGAAAGCAAAGGACAATTTACTCCTTGGATCCACAAAGAATCGGTAATTCACTATCGACAAACGACCAACTTCAAATTCCTTAATCCCGACATACATCAAGCCATGTATCAGGCTTATGTTTGTGTTATATTTTCTTAGTTTTAAGTTCTGCTTTTCACTCTTCAAATGTCTTTGTTACATGCAAACAAGCTCGCATTTTTCCTATCCAGAGGCTTATTGTTTACCATGAAAGTTTGATAAATTTTAAAACATAACATTCAATGTGCATTGTGTTTTAAAATGCTATTATTCAAGAGAGGCAAGACTATGAATGAACTTTGAGACCATAGCCTCGCTAGGGGAAATTAAGGCTTATAACCTTGAGGCTATTGAGGTGAAGGCCCAAATCTAAAGGTTTTGAATGGATTTTGTGGGCTTTGGTTGGTGTAGATTTTGTAAGTTTTGTTTTATGTTCAAACTCGCTCTTAAACTTTTCACAAAAGAATCGCTTAGTCAGATTTCCATATTGGCCAGTGACTAAACTTATATACAATCATTATCATATTGTTAAACAATGATAGAGAAAAGTACCACTATGAGCCGATGGTAGAGGAAGAATGAGCGGCATTAAAACTCATGAGGAGAATGCAATAATTGGACATAACTATTACTCGTGAGGTTCAGAAATGAGAGAAGTTAAAAGAATACTTTTTCTTATTAAAATGAGTGAAGGGGTATTACTATAGTATAGAGATACCTATATATATACAAAAGATTGAAACAAAAAAGAAAAAACAAAATAAAAGGTAAAAGGAAGGAGGATAATGTACATAAAAAGGTAGAGATAAATCAAAGAATGTCTAGAGAATATTCTATGATTCTCAATAGTTCCCATAAGTGATATTTATCAAAAAAAAAGTGATAATGATAGTACTAAAGATTGTTTGAAGAAACCATGAGAATTAATCCTAAGATGAGAGAAAGAATAAACTGGTAAAAACTATCGATAATGACAAACTGTTAATCGTGTTGTAATGAACTTTATTTTTCTCTTTGTTATTCAGCTATGATTTTATGAGTATTTTCCATTTGTTGAGAATTTATTTGATTTGTTCAAGATGAGACTTATGTTTTGTTTTGCTTCAATCTACGGCTCACCTTTTATTCGGGATAATGTACTCTATGTCACTTTTTTAGCCTTAAAACATTGGTAAAGGCATGTGCTTTAGAGACAAGGGAGCATTTGTCATTCCAAAGAGGGGCAAATTATTAAATGAGTATTTATTAAATTTTGAATTTAATAAACAGAATCGTGAAATATCGGTCAACAAAAATTAAAATGAAAGAGATAAGGGGTAAAATATAAACGAGAGCTGAAACATTTAGGTTTATTCAACCACGTATCACCAGTTTAGGAATGACAAATCAACCATTGATGTGAAAAATTTAGAGATTACAAGGTTATATGGATGGAAAAGAGAGACACTTATTCAGACATCTATCGATCACTGACTGTGTATGAGGTGAATATTTCAACATAACCAAGTGTGAAGGTTAGATGTGAATATACAACGACTACGATGCATCTCTCTAGGACACCTAAACTTTATAAGAGGTTTCGGTAAGTATTCAAGAGGTGTCCTGAACTCAAGGTGGATGGCATCGGGCAAGCCTAGTATTTTATCGTGTAAGGAGTACAGAGGCCGATGGACAAATTCCGAGACAACCCGAACCGCATATGTCAAGCTTCATGAGAATGGATCCGAGGAGAAGTAGATGAAAATACGGATCGGCGCAACAATAGGAGACGAGTGCATTCATGTGATTTAACATAGTAGTTCTGTGCTTAGCTTGTGATTTGATTGTCTTTTAAGAGAGAACTGCATCGTCAGGAGAAAATGGTTTCGTGTCGGTGATTCTTTCTCTACTAGGTTCGACATTGCTCTCGTATTCTCAAAGAAAGAAATCCAGAGAAGTGATATTTGGGGATATTAGATTAACAACTTAGCACCAAAGTTTTATTATATGTCGCATAAAACCTAAATTTCACATGGTTATGGAATCGTTTCATAAAAAGGGTCGAATGAGGTAGATTAGGCTACAATAACCAAATATCTAGCCATCACTGGAGCATAGAATTGCAGATTTTTGCTTTCCTTTTCATCAATTAAATGATCAGTTTGCGTTGCAAAGTGATTTGTGAGTGGAGTTCAATAGAGTTAATGAGGTGAAAATATATCAAGAATGAAGTTTGAATTTTGGCATGTGATTCTTCCATGAATATCATCATATATTGGAAATGTTATAATGTCGTGGTTTGAAATAGCCGCTTACTCAACCGGATGGTCATTCTCGAGAATCGGGAAAATAAGGGATGCGATTCTTCCATGAATATCATTGATCTATTGAAATGTGTTATAATGTTGTGGTTCTCAAATAAAATTGCTTACTTTGAACCGAGGTGGTCATCTCGCAACCCGGGGAGAAATAAGGAGGTTTCGTCTCGAGGCATGACTCATGCAACAAAGGTTGGGTGTACATAGAGGTCCTAGGTTTGATATCCAGATCTAAAAATGGAAAGGAAAATATAATCCTCACATGAGGAAAAAGGAAGGTGTCAGTCCTCACAGGATTGTTAACAAATCATTTCACTGATGGATAGAACACTAGTGTTAAAGGTGGAGGATAGATGGAAACGCCTGTACACCCTCAAGTAATTGCCAAAGTGGGTATTTCACTTCAAGTAATATCCAAACATCAATAAATCGTAAAGAGAGGGTTCTACCATTATGATCTTTTACTCATTCAAACAAAGAATTCAGAGAATGTTTCCATAAAGACATTTTTCAGTGGGTCGATCCAAGCCATAAAATTTTTCTCTGTGTTGCTTCCAAATCACCAAAATAAATATGTCAAAATGTAGTTTCATATTTTCTATTTCCCTTCCTTCATCATCCTCTCGCACTCCAGCTAGTCCTCGGTATCCCGAATTGTCTCAAGAAGCACTTCCAACGAGCCAGGCTAAGGTTCTAATGACAAAGATTCAACCTCAGAATGAATGAATCGTGATAAGCTGAATCGTCTACCAATTTTTTGCTTCATATACAAACATCAATCGACTATAGGAGACGGTTTCCTATATTTACTTGGTAAATCGCAATGGTTATTATTCCATTAGCATTGACTTGTCTTGCATATCACTGTATTATTTTCATAATGTGTGCGGTGACTTTGTCAAGTCTATAAATGATCCAAGCCAAATAGGTAAGAGATATCATGGTTTCTTTTCTTTCTTCTTGTTCGATATTTACTTATGTGATGCATTTGAATAAATAAGAGTAGTGGATTTCCAAACCCTTGAAAGCTAGTGATATATTATAATGATCACTCAGAGAATCTTTACTCTCGATTTTATCCATGCATTATTAATTCTCCGAGAGTCATAATTAAAGCTTAGGTACAACCATTGCAAAGGATATTAATGGTACTGTGAGAGGAGGATAATCGATTTAATTATAGCGTTTTCTGCGTGTATTCTCCTTCACGCTGGCCTGGGAATCCAAAATGTGTTTACCCTCTGCAGTTCCACTAGGAAAGGGCTGGATGTTTGAGAAACAAACATAGATTTTGGAGGAAAATGCTAATAGGGTTGAGGAAAATGCTAAAGGTAGATCATCATATCCAAGCACTCATCACACTTTACCGCATTTACTTTGTTCTTTTCGCTTGCCTTAGACAGTAAGATTGCGCTCGAATAGATTCAAAGAGATTTTCAGGAGTAGAGGCACCCAGAGAAAACTTTATCTAGTGAAGTGGCCTACGCATGTTCGCATACAAAAACGGAGAAGCTAAAAGGTTGCCTCTCTATTTTAAAACAAGGCCTCATGTTAGTGGATTCGGCAAGCCGCAAATGAGAAATAATTCGAGAAATGTCATTTATCAGTCAGGAGGAAAGAGGTTAGTGCTCTATCGAGTCAAGGGGAGCTTTATGGTACTAGTGTATGAATGGGATACACCGCTTCATGGTCTTCTTTGGGAATGGAAGGAGACTGCCTTAAGGATGCTTGGAGCGGGAAGAGGCCTTTTCACTTCATATCCTCCTGTTTGCTTTGGCAACTAATAAAGAGGCCTCTATAGCATCATGTTAGAATCTCATAACAGGTAGGGGTCGACTCATGAAATAGACCTTTCAAGATCGGGAATTGGAGGAGATTCAAAATTTACTCCAAACTATACAAGATCGCACCTTCTGCCAAGATGATTTGATGTTTATGAGAATAGAGATAATAATTTTTTCAAAGTAGTTTCTCTATAAGGTCATAATAAAATTCTGTTATTGCTTCCATCAACTATTTGAGTAATTTAGTTCTCTCCGCTGCCAGTTTTTTTGCTGAAGATTCTTTCGGGGCAAAGAACACTGATCAATTAAACGGAAAGAACTCTAGCCAATAGATGTTTCTTGTGGGAAGAATGAAGAGAGACTATGACAATTTGTTATTACATCATTTCTAATTCTACACTGGCATGATCTTCTCGACGATTCGGGGTTAATCGGGTGTTCCTCAACCGCTAGAGAGACCTTCCTCTCACAGGTTCCTTTGTAGGAAGACATAAAGGAAGGTTTTGAGCCATGAAGACTTCTCTAATCCTCTGTTTAACTATTTCAAATATGAAAGGAAATGCAGTGGGGTAACATCGGTTGACAAATATGTACATGGCTAATGTGCCCAGATCTTACTGGATTTTGACTTACGTACAGAATCTGGCAAAGTGGTTTTCTTGTTTCCTTGTTTGCTCTTTGTCCCCCTCACAACCCTCTCAGATACTCTCAGATACTGGGTGGTTTCTTTGCTATCTCCCAGGTGCTTCTAGGCATTCTCCCTCTTCACGCTTAAGTCTTGGTTCGAGTGTTAAGCCTAACGCTTGAGCCTCGAGTGGGAAGTTTAAGGTAAAGAATCTTCACAATCGATCGCTGATGGAAAGTCATTATTCCCGTTAAAGGTTGCCGCCGGTGTTTCAAAGATATGGAGGCAAATCTAGCATAGCATGCCTTCTTATCGCATCGCATCTTCGAGTGTTGCGTGCATTGGCTAAGCTCCATCTGCGGGCAATCATGGGTTTTATCTCATTTTTTGTGGAAGGGTTCCTATTAAGGTTGGTTATGTGCAAGGTGAAGACTAGAATCAGAAAATTGCCTCCCTTCATCCTGCTTTGAACATTTGGGAGGTGTGTGGACAAAAATGTAATCTTAAAAGGGTCAGGTTGTCTTGTCGAGGTTAAAGGGCCTCTCTCTAAACTTTTGCAATGGCTTAAGTCTTTCATGCTGGATCAAAGTTTCATGCTAGATTTAATCGTTATCGATTATCCGAGCTTATTTTCTCCTTCTCTTTTATTTCTTTCTTTTTTTTAATTCTCCTTTTATACCCCAAAGTGGTATTAGACACACACACACACACACACATGCATGCTACAGATATATATATATATATTGATGGCATCGTAGCTCTATACCAACCTAATTGTTATTTGTTTCTTCGCTTTTTCAATGATAGACTATAGTCAGATTATGCTAGATAAGGAGAAGATTTGAACATAAGAATGAAAAGCGAGAAATCTTTAAAAGGAAAGGAACTATGCACTAGTATCGAATGTAAATACTGCACGCCGTAAAAGCTTCCTCAAATCACTCCTCCTTTCGTAAGGTACCTTTAGAATAGACCATCAAAACTCAATGGGGTTTGAGTTCCTGACCAAGTGAACTAGTTAACCTTGTTGTAGTCTTTAACTTAAAATTCACTGCTATGACCTTGGTGGTAATTGCAGAGTTTGGGATGGCTAGACTCGCTTCTTCATTGATACTACACACAATGTCGTGCAATACATTGAAATCATATCAAGAATCCTCAAAGATGGTGGTGTAAGTCCATCAGAATATTGAATCAATTCCTTTTGTTTTTCGTATTCTGTTTTTTTTTTCTTTTTCTGATAGGTAAATGTTTTTCTTATTTTGTCCACATTAGACTCAAACCCGAATTCCCATAACCCCAATCTCATCTCGTTAAACGCATCAACCCTCCAAAAGTCTGCTCTGAGATTCGGAAGCTTAATAATATCACGCTTAACGACGATCCTCACGTGTACGTGGGCCCTATACCCGTGCAATACGGAGAGTCGAACAAACCACAAAGGCCAATACGCACGACTTTCAAAAACACAAACGTGATCGAATCATTCAAATCAAGTGTGTGGTTTGATCCACCTCGCTAAACCAAGCCTCGATACTCACGCACGCACTAACTCTTAAAAGCTCAAACTCAGAGGATTTGAGCCACACGACATCACGCTCTTAAACATCATCCCTCTACCACTTGCCAGACCTCAAGGGCCTTTGTCCTTTTTTTCTTTCCATTTGGAATACATTACATGATTTTGTTCCTTTTTTTCTTCTTTTTTTCCCTCTGCCAAGTGTTTATTGATCTTGTTTCATAACAGTCTGACAGTTCTTGACCCCTGCTGAATACTTGCTGATATGTATGGACAAGAAGATGTAAGTCTCTTTCCCCAAAGTTCAATTACATGACCTTTAAAGTGCAATAGCTGGTATCTCTGTGTTTCGCCCATACTATACAAATAATCTTTAAAATCTGATGTCATTAGGGCTATTTGACTTCTTTTTTACAAGATCCATGAAGAACAGTATCTCTATGATTCAAGCTTTCCCGAGGACATTAACCGGATCAATGTAAACCCACCAAAACTGTCTAGCTCATATAATAGGGCAGACAAATCCTTGTCAAGTATCCCAAAACCCACAACTATGTCCTTCTGTTTTAATTAACCTGCACAATGGAAGAGAGAGCACTCTTCAAAATTCTTTCCTTGAAAGACAGTTCCACAAAAACACTCATTACCAAGCATGAAAGGTCTGAAGGAGCTCCCATGCATAATAAGATTGCAAAATTTTGAAATTTCATAAGAAGTTGAGCCTTTAGGATCTTGAAAGGAAGATCCATAGCAGAAGATTCACACTCGCACTTCCAGAATGATCCTATTTGTAATGCAAAACCTGACTTAGCTTCTCTCTTCATATTTTGGTTGCCGAGTGTGACCTCAGTTCAGACACTAAACACATGAACATAACAAGGTTTGTCAATACCATGTGACCATTGCAACACTGGTGTACCAATGGATTCTGAATATCATAGAGAAAACAAATAAACTTTTAGATGCCACAGAAAAGTAAACCATCAGAACCAGCCATAGAAAATGAAACCAGCAGGCTCTTGCACCAATTCACCTACACCGGCATCCCACCTTATAAACAGCTCACGCTGCATTCATCAAAACTCAAGTCAACTAAAACACGGCGTCTGATCGTGCAACAATCAAAATTCTAGGATGCCAACTAAATTCACAACTCCAGCTATTTCCTATCTTTCTTCTGAACAATCTGCATTGTCCTATGATTTTAATCTATTTTTAAAATTTGAATTAGAAACAACAGTAATCTAAATCGAACAAAAACAGTTCACCGCTCTGCAACAGAACTAAACACTCTTCCGATAAATGAGGACTCCAACAAGCGCTAACAACTGCACAACTCTTGAACACCTTACCACCCAGATAAATCAAACCCGGCTTGGAGTCGACCTTATCAATTTTAACACTAAACCAATGAACAGCATACATTGTACAAGCCAACACCAACCCAACAGAATCAGGATTACCTGAAAACGAATACCCAATTGGAGTGGCCAAAATCTGAACAATTGATGTTGAGCCGCTTCTGTTGACACAAAAATGTGTCACCGTTTCGATCAGCTCTAACATCCAAGCTGGAGTTCACGACAAGAGAAGAAACCCAACTTGTCGGAGTTATGCCGACGGGAAAGAGTGCCAAAACGGCGTCATTCGATGCGGAGAAGGGGTGGAGGCAGGTTGTGGAGGAAACCAATAGGAGGAGAGGAGAGTGAAAGAGAGCAGGCTGAGAAAAGGGGGTTATGGTATTGGGAGAAGGGCTGAAGAAGAGGGAGCGAGAGAGAGGGCTTGAGGAGATTAGGAGAGGAGGCGTGGAGACCAAGAGATTGGCCATATCGACTTCATTCTTCTGAGAAGTCCATGGTGAAGAGAACCAGACAACAAGCAATCCTTCACATTAGGCGAATGAATCCAAGTTATGAAAAACTAGAAATTGGAGAACAGAAACAAACAAAAAACTAGAAATTTGATGCAAGAATAAAAAAATATGAATAAAATTTGAGGAGGAAGAAGAAGAAGATATGAAGCAGTCAAACTGAGTTTGAAAATTTCATGATTTCCTTAGATGAATTACTGAGGAAACGTTTCCTGGAGAGAGAGAGAGAGATCTGTTTTTCTCCCAGCGAGTGCTATGCCTCCAAGCCGAGGTCTTCACTCTTTCTTTGTTTCAAGAGTGTGAAATTTGAGGGTAGTCAAAATTTTATGAATTCTTGCGAGTGTTTTCCCCTTATCGTTTTGTTATGAATTCTTGGAGTCAAAATTTTAGTCTTTTTTTTTTTTTTTTATATCATCATTTCTTTTATAAGCTTTATAATTGTCAATTTGGCATTACTTCTTATAACTACGCTTTTCTTTCAACCAAAACGTATTTTTTAAAAGCACTTGTATTATAAACGTTATTATAGAAAAAGTTATGAATAATTTGATAGTATTTCTTAAAAGTGCTTCTAAACCTAAAAACACTTATTTTTGAGGACAAAAAAATATATGGTTTTGTAATATTTTCAAAAGCTAAGTAGAAAATTCAAAAAACATTTGAAATGTTTTCAATAAGATAGGATGTGTTTTTTAAAAACACTTTAACAGTTTTTGGATATTCCTTAAATATCTATTTATTTTTCCTTCAAATATCTACATCTATTTATTTTATTTAAAAAAATTCCAATAATATGATATACTTTTAAAATTTTAAATAATTCAAATATTTTGTAATTTTTTTAAAAAAAAATTTTGTTAATCATTAAAAATATTTTACAAAAAAATAATTATTTTAGGTTTTTATTAATACAAATTTACATATGTTTATTAATTAATTCCAAATATATATATTTAAATATTTTTATAATCATATGAATAATTATTTTAAGTTTTTATTAATTCAAATGTTTATGTATGTTTATTCATTAGTTTAAATATTTTTATAATCCTAAAATTAATTATTTTAGGTTTTATTAATACAAATATTATATATGTTTATTCATTAATTCATTTATTTTTGTAAATGTTTTTAATTTTTTAATAATCATAAAAATAGTTGATTTAGGTTTGATTAATATAAATTTATATACTTTATAATAAAATTACTTATTATAATATCTATTTATTGTAATTAAAATCAAATATCCTTCTCGTTAATTTTAATTTTATATGTTTTTTAAGGCTCTATAATGACATGTTAAGAAAACACTAATAAAGTCACTTTTTCAAACTCCTATAAAACGTTTTGATAGAAGTCAATAAAAGTAGCTGGTTAGGAAGGCCTTATAAGTAGCAAACCTAGCCTATTTTACAAAGGGTTTTTTTATAACATAATGTGATATGCATGAAAATATTTAATTCAATTACAAAAAATAGGATATCATAATAAACACCCAAAATATTACCAAAAAAGCTTTTTGTTTAAGTGTTTTTAGCCTACAAACACTTTTAAAAATCATTATGAAACTAACTCCTAGTCAAAAAATCAAGATTAAATAAATAAAGATCTTAAACATATTTAATTATGTTATTTATGTTGTGAAATACTTCATTTTGGTACTTTTTTGGTTCTCTTTCAAATAATGCAAAATTTTAGGTGACTTTTCAATAGTGTTTAATATTACATTTAATTCATTGTTTTTGATATTTTATTTTCTATTTTTTGACATCTATTTACTTGCATACAACATTATAATATAGTTAATATTTTATTTCTATATGTTAAGTTATTTGATTTTTTTATAGACTAAGAAACTTCAACATCTTTGGCGAGATGTAATATAGTTTAAGAGGTTTTTATTTGTAGGATGATAATTTAACTTTACTGAGGATAAAATAAAATATTTATAAAAGCTTGTATAACATTTTAACATGTTTATACAATAATAATTTAACTTCCTCACATAATGTGTTAGCCTCTTACAATAACACATTAACTTCGATTGATGAATTTTCTTATTATGGTAAGTTTATAAATATGATAAATGTGGAAATAAATTTAATATATTTAATTTTATCTTATACAACTAAAATCACAAAGATAAAGAAAATAATGTAACCGATCAAATAATATTTATTAAACTTTACATATCTAAGTACCATTTCATTTTCATTACGGAAATGTCAAGCCTAAATGAGAAAGAGGGAAAGGTGGGATACTGACTTGTGTAATTATTTTTGTTATTCAATACTGGAAGGTTCTAACTTCTAACCAAAGTTAATCTATCTGTAATAATACTACCCCTTATATGATAATAATTCAACTGTATCGCCTCAGCATCGGGGTTTTTATCAGCTATTAGCTCCGCCTGCACCAACAAAGTTGATGTTAAACTGTCCTGATTATTATACGATTTTCAAAAAAGAAAGATAAAAATAAACTAATAATAATTAAATCCTGCACGAGAAGAAAATCACTATTATTTAATAAAATAAATAAATAAAACCAAATCGCAGCGTGAAGGATTTAGAAACGTTTTTCTTTTAATTAGAGCAAGACTTATTTTTACATCTATCCGCCATTATAACGCCAGCTTTATGTCTCTACCGAATCTCAGAATCAGACCCTCTCCGCCATAAATGCTTCGGCCCATTTAACGCTGAACGCCTATCACATTACCCTGATGATTTGTTATTATTTGGATGGAGAATAAATTATCACTTAAATGATACATAAAAGATGGATCCATCGTACCATATGCCCTCAAAGATAAAATTAAACTTCAAATTAAATGATGTCATAATATAAAAATTCTGAAAACTGGCACACCCTATTGTCCTATATATAATAATGTTTATTAAAAAATGAATATAATAAATCAAACAAATAACGCGATATCTCAAACCCCGATCCATCAAAACCCGTCAACCCGCGTGAATACTTACGGCTATTGAGTCCTCAATGCCACAAAATAACTGTCTTATTTCCCGAGACCTAAACACGGTAAAATAAATTAAGATCGCCCATACATCCATACTCATAAAAATACGACTAATTATATTACAATAATTCCAAGCTGCCGATTATGATTTCTTTTAAACAAACATTATATTAAAATAACCATTTCAATACACGTTTTACAAAATAAAGACAGTGTCAGAACACCCGTCCCGAGAAATGGCGACAGCATACGATACCGGTGGTGCCAGATAAGTAGCACTGCCACACATCAGAAGATTCGGCATTTAAAATTGCGAAATTATAAATTTTTGAATCTGGACGCCAGATTTAACACAAGACAATCATTATTTGAAGAAAATATACGTAAAGGTGATAATTGCTGTAAAGACGCCATAGTGTAATTTCAAATGATTTTAACAAGAAGCTGAAAAATAAAGATAATTAACTCAAGTTTAAATAAGAAATTAATAATAATGAATCGCTGCATCTTCGCAAGCTCGAATTTCTAGATCTCGGATGCACGAAACTGATCACAACAGCAGCTCGTTCCTCAAGGAATTCCAAATGACCTGTAAAGTTTCTCGTCAATTCCGGCATACCGAATATTTTACGAATTTTGTGCGACGATATATACTAAAACTAAAATCGAGATTTAAAATTCGAAAAATTTCAAGATATGTTAATATTCATTTGCATAACAAAATCGAACTCCGACAAAATAAATCGTTTACCGAAACGACTAAAAGTTTAATAGCTACATGTAGTCCCACATCAAAAGAAAAAAGAAGTTAAAATCAAAAGGGAAGAAGGCAGAGACGGCAGAGAGGAGGGACGGGAGAGAGCGCAGGTGCAGAGACGAATTATTCTTTTTAAATTTTTTTTCTTATTTTCTTCTCGTATTTACGGTAATCCGGACCGCTCTGATTTATTTCTGATAAACACGAAAACGCTTCCCACGCGATTTGCGCTACGCGAACATTCAAAAACACAAGATTTCACCGAGACCAGGTAGAATATGCTGAAAACCCAAATTTTTGGGCTTTTCTCGTATCTACGCCATTCTAGCCTCACAGACCCTTTCTGACCAAAGCCTTAAGCTTACTCTACGACGAGAGCCTACGCCATGACACCAAAATCTTTGGCCACAAGGCCAATATGAATTTTCCCACTAGATATTTCTGAACTTATGCCATATGTTGGCAACTGGCCGAATATTCTTATGCCATAATCCATCCCAAAATTTTAGATTGAAGTAGGACGGAATTTGTGAATTGTGACTATTTTCTGGACAAATCGCCGACCGGATCATTAATCGCTTATAGGAATTTCAAGATTTTGTCTCGTGATTGTACCTCGATGCACTTTCAGAACGTTGCTTAGACTATACTGAAAAGTTCCTTAGCCTAGACCAAATGATACGCCCGCGAACATTCAAAAACACATTTTCCGAAAATTTTAATCAGAAGACCGGCAGAATCTGGGTTTGGCCGGCCGACGTTACATGATCTAATACACCCAGCCACAGAGGCCAAGTGCCAAAGCCGCTGAGTCATGAACTACTGCTCTTTAAATAAGCCTGTTATGTTTGAATAGTTTGTAAACTCATTTTCTCCAAAATACTAAATAGATATTATATTACATGAACTCCGTTAAGACTCAGATTTCATTGCCAGCTTCAAACCATCTTTCAGTTACTAGCAAAGAACTAATACTCAACCATTTTTCAAGAACAAACAAATTCGCTTTTAAATCAGAAACCATTTTTCAAAGCAAGGTAGCTGTGCTGTTAATACTACAAAAAATGTGTGCCTTCCTGGGCTTCACAGGTTAATCCCGGCCGTATGATTCCGCACGCTGGCACTATGAGAAAAGTTAGGATTTCATACATTTATCGTAGCTACTTACCAAACTTGCGACATACATCACAGATTTGAATGAGACGCGACACGATGCGAAAGATATACTATTGTGCCTTAATCAAATTACGCTGACGGCGACCCAAGTCAATTCCACCACCTAGCAGCGATGCCAAATCGCGCCCTGCCCACCAGACGGCCGCCCGCGCCCGCTCACTGCGCACGCGCAAAGTTGAAAACAGCTCCACGGCCGACGCTTTTATAAAGATAATATACATTAAAATCAACTACGCTCCCTACGCCTGTGCTTCCCGAGTAGCTTTCTTTAAAGAACGGCCGGCCAAGCTCCCGCTTAGATTTCAAAAACGCATCTGGCCGGTACGCGTCCGTAAAGATTTTAAAGCAAACGGTCGGTTCACGCCTCCCGCTTTTTATTTTCGCACGCGTCGTTCTCGCGCCCTGCTTTTACAAGCTTTCAGAACTTTTAAATAGTGCCATAGTGCAAGAACTTTCAAACAAAGATAAAGAAAGAAACAAAGAATTCCGGTGTTTTCTTTATAAACTTCTACAAGAAACACAAGAGCTTGAGTAAGAGTTAAAAGAAAGAAGTATGAGCCTAAGAAAAGCTTAAACTTAAAAGTTAGTTATAGTTGTTGAAAGAAAGTTTTCCTGGAAATAATCAGAAAAGAAAGTTTTACGCTTTGAGATAGTTTTCCTAGTTAAAAACATTTTATAAAACATACACTCACCGGTACCTCGTTACCATTATTTTCTTATTTTAAAACTATTTTCCGTGCATGCACACTTATCGCCTGAGCAGACAGTGATTCTCCGATGGTTTATATCGCCACACTAGTTAATATCATGTAATAAATACTTTGAACTTGTATAATGGAACATACGATGTACATGAAAGAATGGGCGAGAATGCTACGGTACGCTTGGTTGCCATATTTCGATATAAGGTAAATCGGATGATACAGATTCGAATTTGACTAGTGTGGCAAAATTGGCCACGTCAGAGCTTCTCACATAAGATTTTACCAAATCCTAAGTTATAAATGAAAGAAAATTTTATATGAGTGCTTAAGAAGTTATCACTAGCTTCGTCATTGCGAGCTTCTAATAAGTTAGATATAATCTACACTTGATTTTCAGCTGAGTTGTCAGACGCCTCGCCACCTGGCAAAGGTATGTCAAGGTGGTATCAGAAGATAAGACGGCGAACCACATTTTCGAACTGCAGCATATTACATATCAAGCGATTCAACAAATGAGTTTTGCAACACAACACCATGTCGTGAAGAGATCGCAGAGGTCGTCCCAGAGTTATTCCAGCCGGCTTCGAGCGTCCCAGAGTACCGATGAGATGAGCACGTGAGTCGGGGTTCCACTACCTCCTACACCGCCTCCACAAAGAGTAAGGCTTGACCATCCTGCCACCAGAGGAGCTCAAGTGCCAGGATTGTTTAGCCAAGTAGAAGTAAGTGGCATGTATTGTACGTGATAAGAAGAATAAATGACCCGACAGGCCAGCCGTGAACTCCACCGCCACCTGTGAGAGTGTGCCATGTGTTAACCGGGAGGTCATCAGAGAGTACAAAACCGGGCGCCGTCATATGACTCCGTAGTGGTGATCCGGCTGCACTGCTAGCTACAGACAGCAAACAAGCATTTATAGCCTACGGGTCGCGACGATGAGCAAAGAGTCTTGTTTTCCAGTTTTCTAATGGAAGACAGGGCTAAGGATTGGTGGGATGCCGTAGATAGGAGGTATCCATTTAACAAGATGTGACCAATTTCAAGCAGTTAGTTCAATCGACGATTTCTTTCTCGCAGCCTGGTGGTTGATTAAAATTGAGGAGTTCTTCAAATTAGAACAAAAGAACATGCTCAAGTATCGAATATGGCAAGGTTCTCGCACTAAGCCGATTGTTCCTATATTCGCCAGATGAATTCCTCTAAAGCGCAGTGCAAGTTTTTATCAGACTACAAAGACAGGATCGCAGTGCATTTATCAGTTGGTTCCTCACATTAGATTCGGGGATCTAGTCAGGCCGCTCCGAGAGCCGAGCAAAGCACTAAGTAGCCATGTATCGTAAAGTGTGATGTGAAAGTAAGAGTAAGAGGGAGGTACCAAAAATGCCCCAACAAAGCTCAGACAAGACAAACAGTAAAAAAGAAAAGTGTAAGAGCAGAGGTTGACAGAGGCCAAAAGTGTGTCGAGGAGCCATTCTAGTCAGGATCGTTGAGGCTCTGCTGTTAGCAAAGGATACCCGCAGTATTCCTCCCGTATGTCACATAGTCGGCGACACCATGGGGATGAGATTCGGCATTGTGGTGTTTCCACTGTGGGCTGCGGAAGGCCATTGGCATTGGTGGGAGTGCCTTCAACTCCACTGGGTGCTGAGACATCAAGAGCTACCTAGCTACCCTGGCACTGGAGATGAGCACACAGAGGTCAGTTTAGGTGTCCTGCGCAGGGCCAACACAGCCGCAGGTAGAGGCCGTGGGTAGAGGGTAGAGGCGCGTCCCGAGTGGATACGTGCAGCGTAGCCCCGCACTCAGCCGTGGTTTATGCCGACTCAGAAGATGCAAATGCGTACCCGCATGTGGTCACCGGTATTATTTCTATCTCGGCATGATGCATACATTAGTGGACCCAGAGCTAATGATTCATTTGCATCCAAGCCATTCTTAGATCGCTGATAGAGACCCAACCATTAGAGGGTCGATGAGAGTTTCCTTCCAAATTCTGAGATCCGTTAATCATTGCAGCAGCTTCAGAGATAGCAGAAGTTCCGATTGAGGGACAGAGAGTTCCTGAATGGATTCAGAGCTTTAGATATGAGGGACTTCATGTGGTTCTCAGATGGATTGGCTATCTCGCCATGGTACATTAGATTGTTATAAAAAGCGAAGCAAAGCCGAACAGCTGTGGAAATCGAGGTAAAGTTTAGAGGAATAAGTAGACAGTTATCTTCCAATATGATCTCCGCCATATAGCCAGCACGTCGCTGTATGGTCGTCAGTATATCTAGCTTATGTAGGAGATAGTGAAGGAGTGGGATTCTAATACGATTCCAAGCAGGAAAGAGTTCCCGCATGTATTCCCAAACGATATTGCATTTCCTCCGCAAAGAGAGAGCGGAGTTCACCATCGATTTTGATCCTGGGCTGACCGAGCCCATTTCCATTCCTCCCATAGATGGCCTTCAAGAGAGTTGGAGAGAGAGCTTAAGGCCATGCTAAGAATTGTTGGCAGGATTCATTCGATCGGAAGATATCCCCATGGGAGTTCTGGGCTTCTTCTGTGGAAAAGAAAGATGGGAGTTTGCTGCGGTGTATAGATTAAAGGCAAAATGAACAAAGTTACCATCCTAACGCATCCACTCCCTAGATCGATGAGTTATCTGACCGCCTCTGTGGGTCCCGAGTGTACCCAAGATAGATTCGAGGCTCGGGTATCATCGCTGAGGGTGCAGTGGAGGGTGATGTTCCTAAGATCAGATTCGGGACACGCTACTAGATATTGGTGAGTTTCTCGTGATGCCGCTTGGTTTAATTAATGCTCCTATAGTCAGCTTATGGATTTGATGAACCCAGATTCCAAATTTATTTGGATAAAGTTCATAGTTCTTTTATCGATGATATCTTAGTAACGTGATAGCTCGTATGAACATTCAGAGTGACCCGAGGATTGTGTATTACAAACCCTAAGGGAGAGACAGTTATATGCCAAGTCGGTTAAGCGCCATGGCTCGATAAGGTGGCATTCTCGTCACGAATTTCAATAGAAAAATAGAGCGCGATCCCCGTAAAAACAGAAGTTAGTTAAAATTGAAACCACCAAAGAACGGTCGAGGCTAAGCTTCTCGTCACAGCAGACAGGAAGCTATTTTGTGGCTTCCAAGATAGCAGCCCCACCGACCGCTCGATTGCTGAAAGATGTCAAGTATGATCGGGTAGATGCATGTCAAAAAGAGTTTCGAGGAGTCAAGGAAGATTGACTTCATCGGGCCTAGCTTTACCCAATGGAAAGATGGATTTTAGTTTATAAGGATGCTTCCGTGCAAGGCCTTGTTGTGTTTCTTTGATGCAAATGATGGGGTGATTTTAGCTTACGCCTCTACGACAACTAAGGAAGATGAGGAGAATTGTTCCTACACACGATTTATAGAGCTAGCAACGTGTTTGCACCAAAAATATGGAGACATTTATTTATATGAGGAAAATCTCTTATGTGATCTTTACGCATCATAAAAAGTTCTTCAATATATTTTTCACTCCAAAAAAGAGTTAAACCCGGCAGCACACGGTCATACTGACATGATCACGATCGTACTATCGGAAGTACCATCCAGAAAATCCAATGTCAGAAAGGTATGCCTTTATAGCGCATCAGAGGAGTTCTTTCATTTCACATGCAGATTGTGCTTATTCCTTCCACTTATCACATCCGGTGTTTAGTGTTGCGCATCGAGTCATGATTCGTGAGCCTTATTAGCCACGCTTCATGTTAACATTTCTAGTGGACCATTCTAGCAGGCGCTTCACTGATCCACATACTGCTTACAAAGATAGAAAAAGGAAAGAAAGCAGAAGTTTCAAATCGAGATGACGGCATGATAGTGAAAGGACAGAATGCGCGTGTCGGTGTACATGAAATAAAAGAGACATTAGCGCAGTTAAACACATTCATCTGCAGATGCCATTTATCCAGTAAAGTACTCAAGATGTATTTAACTTTGGTTAACATTACCGGGTGGAAAAGGATGAAGAAAGAGGTTGCAAGTTCGCTTTCTAGTGCCTCAACCCACAACGGTGCGGCGCAGCAGCAGATCGGCGCCCACCAAGATACATACATTCTCATTCCAAACATAAACGGGAAAGATTACGCGAATTTTGTTACAGGCCTTCCACTGACCGCAGGCAACATGATGCAATACTGGGTAATACTGATCGCTTAACGGTCCTACCATTTTCTACCGCTTAATGTTGAAGATTCTTTTTAAACACAAATCAGACGTGTATAATGGTACCTACGTAGCTCCGGCTTCGATGGCCGATCGTGGCACTTCCGCGCTCACATCCGTGTTTCGGGGCCTAATCAAGTAAACAACAAGATACTCGCCTCACACTTTAGCACAACATTTCATCCCCGTACTCACGGCCACGTAGAGGAATTGTCTGACAAGGAGGATATGCCGAGCTTCAGGTGATAGAATTCAAAGGAAGTTAGATTATTCACTTAGCACTAATGAGCTCGCTTACAATAAATGAACTATCGTGCCAAGATAGATATGGCTCCCATTTGAGGCAATTCATGGCAGAAATGTGACTCCAACAGGTTTTAATGGCGCTTTTACGAGAAGACCGAGGCCCCCGAACTAGTACGCATCACTTCGTAGAAAGTGAAAGTTGTTCGTGATAACTTGAAGATAGCAAGAGATGCATTGTAAAAGTTATGCGACAACCGTCGCAGACTGCAGCCGAGATGTGCTAACGTTTCCTTTTTGAAGATTTCACCTTGAAAGGTAAAATGAGATTCTGAAACTATAAGCAAGCTTAGTCCAAGATATATAGACCCATGAAATTGTAGAGTAAGGTGGGACCAGAGCCATGTGTTGAAGTTACCCTGTAGTTATCAAGGATTCATGATACATTCCATGCGTCGACGGCGAGTGAATATATCCAGATCCCTCACATGGGATTGAGAGCATCCAAGGCGCTTAAAGGAGAACTCACTTACGGAAGAGATACTCCGCAAGTAGACAGATCGCAGCTTTAATGTGTGTCGGGAGGAGCAAAGTGATTCCATTAGTTAAATTCTTATGGAAGAATCATGAGAGAGGTGTTTACTGGGAGCCAGAGGCCAGATGCGCCCATCGCACTCTCACTTATTCCTCCTGGATGAGGTATGCGTTCCTTCCTTTGTTGAGTTTTAGTTTTCATTTCGAGGACCTAAATGTCTTAAGGAGGAGGGATTTTGTAACACCCCGTCCCGAGAGAGTGTACAAAGACATGATACCGTAGGGGTGTATAAGAGTACCGCCAAGTGTCACACTCAGAAGATTTAAGACGCAATTGTAAAATTATAAATTTTGAACCCTAATGTGGTACTGAACAAGGGGCACAATTGTCATTTAGCAAAAGGAGCACAGAAGGATAATTGTTGAGATGGGGCCATAGTAGGAATTTCAAAAGTTGGATTTGCAATTAAGGAAAGCGAGGGGGTGAAAGTATAATTAATGGAAGTTTAAATAGTAAATTAATACAATGAATTGCCGTAATTTTTCAGTGAAGTCTCGAAGTTCTCTAGATCTCTGATGACGAAACTGATCAAGGCCAAGTTCGTCTCACAAATCTAGGACTCAGAAAAACATGAATTCCGCATACTAATATTTTACGAATTTTTAGGCGACTGATATATAAGGAAGTCCTCCGAAACCGAGATTTTGGTGTAAAATCAAAATTTCTAAGTATATAAAGAATATTCATTTAGATAACAAAAATCGAAACCGACAAAATAAATCATGCAACAACGACTAAAAAGCGGAATAGCTGTGGACATGTGGGTCCCACATCAAAAGAAAAAAAAAAAAAAGAAGTTAAAATAAAAAAAGGAATAAGGCGTATCAGAGGATGGACTGAGAGAGCGCAGCAGACTAATTATCCTTTAATTTTTTTCTTTACTTTCTGCATTTACGAAAATCAATCGTCGGATTTCATTTCAGATAAACACCGAAAAGTGCCTCACGCGACGAGGGCTACGCGTGAGTACCAAAAACACAGGATTTCACCGAGAATTCAGGTAAATATGCGAAAAACCCAAATTTTTAGTTTTTCTCAGATCTACGCCATTCTAGTGGTCCGCACTTTTCGGACCAAAGTTTAAGTTACTCTACGCGACGAGCTACGCGTGGACACCAAAAATCTCGCTTTTTGTCAAGGCCAGTGAAAGGGAAATTTTCCTATCAGATATTATTTGTTCCAAAGCGCTATATAATGGCTTTCTGAATATTCTTAGAGGCCATAAATTCAGTCCCAAAATTTTTGCGATTGAGTTTAGGGAATTTTGGGAAATTTTAGGAAATTTGGGACTATTTTCTGACAAATCGGCTAATCTGGACTGCTTTTTGAACAGCTGTTAAAATTTGTGGATTTTATTCAGACAATGGATTGCACTTTCAAATGTTTTCAGCGCTTTAGACTATATGAAAGTCCCTTTAGTCTAAATCTAGCCATATGCCCGTGAATGGTACTGTGTTCATATTTTCTCTCGGGGGGGACTTTAATTGTAGCACCACAAACTGTTGTCAGCTACTGCATACGATCTAACAATAAGCATCGAGCGCAGAGGCTAAAAGCAAAGCGCGGAAAAAGTCAGGAACTCAGGTCGTTTGTAGCAAGCAAAGAGGTGAGTGTTCTAAACTCATTTTCCAAATACTAGTGTATTATTATTATTATTATGAACTGCTTAATCGTATTTCATGGTTTCTGAGTTCAAACCATCTTTCAAGCAAGCAAGTAAAGAAACGGTTTCAATAATTAAACCATTTTTCGTTAAACAAACAAATGGCTTTTAAATTGTAAAACCATTTTTCAAAGAAGCAAGTGTTAATATTGTGGAAAACAGCCTTCCCTAGTTCTAAGCAAGCAATCCTGGGCTGCAGGTATTCCGCACGCCGCATCTACTGTGTTAGGATTTCATACATGCATTAGTAGTTTTGCCCGGTCGGCAAACTTGTGACATACATCATGATTAGCGAGATCACAGACGCATGCGAGTATATAAGGTTATGAGCTTCCTAACTAAATTATGCGATGGCGACCCAAGTCAATTCCACTATTCAATCTGAAAAGTGCAGCGATGCGGACCTGTGTCCTTCCACCTAAGATTTGGCCGCCTGTGCTTCCGCTCACTCAGTAAGACAAGAAGGTAAATAGCCCAAAGGGTTGATGTTTATACATAATATACGCTTTTGAAAATCAACTATCATCTCCTGGCCGCCTGCGCTCCGAGAGTTTTAGCAAACGGTTTGGTTTCAAGCTCCCGCTTAGATTTCAAACGACCCACGAGCCAAGCTCCCGTGGGATTTTAAAGAATCCGCTGGTTCGTGCTCCCGCTTTATTTTCAAAGAATGCGGTCGAAACAGTTCTGCTTACGAAGTTTCGGTAAACTTTTAAAGCTAGTACAGCCAAGCAGCGTTTTAAACTTTTCAAACAAGATAAAAGAGCAAATGGCAAGAATTTTCGAGAAGTTTTATAAACTTCTAAGCAAACAATAAGAGTTTTATAAGCTTTGAAGAAAGCAGTGCCAAGCAAGCTAAGAAAATTTTTAGAAACTTTAAAAGCAAGTAAGCAAAGCGAAGTAAAGCTTCTGGAAAATAATTGTAAAGAAAGTTTTGCGCTTTGAGATGTTTTCCTAAAAGAAAAACATTTTATAAAACATACACTCACCGGGAGCCTGCTTTAGCTCATTATTTTGTATTTTAAAACTATTTTCCGTGCATGCACACTCCTGGACAATGAAAGGATAGATTCTCCGACATGAGACAAGGCCGTAATTAAGAATATTGTGTAAGGAAATACTTTGAACTTGTATAATGGAACATATGTATGTACATAGAGTAGTTTCAGAGAATGCGTTGGTATGTCAAGCATATTTTTGATATAGTAAATTGATGTATGCTGTGATTTGGAATTTGACTATGTGCAAAATTGGCCATGTCGGTTTTTCCGCCGCTAAGATTTTACCAAATCCTAAGTTATAAAATGAAAGAAAAATTTTTATAGGAGGTTTTAGCAACAATACGGCCGCCACAGGAGTTTCTAAATGTTGAGGTAACGGGCCGATTTTCGTGGAGTGGCTCTGCACGCCCGCCACCGGAAGCGCGGCGGGTATGTCAAGGGCGCCAGGAGGTTCCTCACTGAGCTTTTATCGCCACCGGTGATGGTTCTCACTTCAGATGATCTCTCGCCCCGCAAGCATTTCGGCCCTCGCCACCAAGAGCCTATAGTCTTAGCATTCTTGCTACCAACCGAGCTAAGAGTTTCGCCTGTGTGCAAAGGATAGCTTCCTAAGGACCTTAAGCTTCGCGACGGGGTTCGATCCTTGCGGAGGCGAAAGAAACCTAGAGCATGGGGAGATCCCAGTGAGCGAGAGAACCATCTAAGGACCCGTGGGGTGACGATACTCCACTTCGGTAGCCCGGTGGGGACTCACAAAGCCACAATCCGACTTTCTTCTTCAAACGCGAGGCCTCTAACTAGCCGCTTCCTCAGATGCTCCTATACCTGAAAGGGGGACCCACGACGGGGTGAGCTAACGCCCAGTAAAGATGAACTCCTACCAGGGTTACTCCCCACCTAATTGCACATGCAATGGTCGTACAACATACAACATTCCACTCATGATTATGACAATCCTAGAATGGAATCTGGCATGCCATGAATGATGCGACTCACCCACGTATCCTGCTCCAAGTCCTCACTGCATTCTCTCAACATGCGTGATGCCATGCTGAAAAACCATTTCAAACAAAAGATTTTTGTTTTGCAAATAAAACTACCGGCATAATCTCGGCTGGGCCGGTTTTATTTAATAGCTACTGGACATCCTCCGAGAAACTACCTTTGTTTCAAAAGTACTGAACATCCTTCGATTTATCATGCAACCTTTTTGGACTTTGTCCCTAGGTAGAAACCAATCTCAACATCGAACGCAATGCTGAATTTACTTCTCATGCACTCTCACACCCATTTCATGCTATGCCTAGTGCATAAACACAATGCAATGTGTCATTGCCTAACACATGCTACATATATGAAGATGTTATATGTGCATACCATTACCAATAAAACATACCATACATGTTAATATTCCTAGGAGGCAATACTAACATTTATTTCACACAATTTCCAGCACACCCTATCCCTTTTCTAGTCTTGAACCGATCTTAGTTCAAGACCTCAAAACAACCTCATTCAAAGTAATGAATGTACCGAATCTCCGCATCATACCCATTTCAAAACAGTAGCTTCCGATGTAAAAGGGCCCAAGAAACAATCTTAGGTCACTCACAGTTCGTTCCAAACTGTGTTAAAACCAGCTCCCATTCAGAGAACTCAACCCGAATGGCCATGGAATGGCTCTTAAACAGGGGTTAAACAAAGTAGGAGAAAATCGTTACCTGCGGAGTTTGTCAGAAACCCCTGATTTCGGTATCCATGCGTATTCCTTAACGTGTAGACCAACTCCTCCTCTTACTCCGAAACAAACCGACGATTCGAATGGCATAGATCTTAAAGAGAAGTTAAAATTTCCCTCTCTAAAATCTCTTCTCCACACTCACTGTATGAGAACCAGGGAATGTGATGGGGAAGATGATGTTTCTCCTTTCTTTTTACAACTTTGCCCCTCAATGGTTTGACTTTTCAAACCACTTAAGAGACATGTGTTCACATCAAGCGTCACACAATTATAACCCTTTCATGGCCCATGCTACACCACTTGGCACTCATGCCTTGTTTTCACCTCACCACCTGTAAGACCCGAGAAAATTCCAATTTTCTCAAAAAGGGTAAAATTGTAATTTCGGTAAAAATCCGGAATTTTTCTAGATCTCTAATGATTTAAACTGATGAACCGTTGAATCGCCCCCGACAAATCTAGCTAACACGCCACTACGAATTCCGAGACACTGACACGTTTTTCGAGGCACCGAGTATTGGGTGCTGTAAAACAATATTTGAGGTGACAAAAGTCAGATATAACATATACTCATGTGATACATGTTGGGATGAATAGAGAGATTTACGGAAATGGATCTGCCAAGATCGTACAATGGTCAAAATCCAAGAGAAAGGACACAAATGGAATTATGGAAATTTTAAATGAGGAAAAAGACAAAATAATGCATAGTAGTCATCTCCTATCTTAAGAGACCAAAAGAAAACGTGAAGAAAAAAAAAGGAGATGCAGTGAGCTTTAGGTTTTGATTTTAGTGAGAGAGAGTGTGACTTCTCTCTAAGATCCCGAGCGATCGGACCGTCGGAATCCTTCGGAGCAAGAAAGAAAGTTGTTCTACGCGGCGAGGGCAACGTGTAGGTACCGGTTTCTCGGAGTTTCGACAAACTCCATAAGGTAGGGGTTTCATCCTACTTGTTTTACTCTTGGTTTAAGTGTTTTGTGGATGCTTGAGTTGATTGAGACCAAGGAGGTTTCTGATCGGTCCCAAAACTCGGGATGTAATCGTTGGAATTTTGGAGCTCATTTGAGTATTCTAGTGACAAATTCACGGACTGTTTGGGCAATTGGTGGTATAAATTACATTAAATTGTGCTTGGTGAAAGAGGGAGACCAAAAATGGATGTGGAATTTAGTTCCGCAAAGAAGAACCAGCAGTCAGATGAGCGAGTTGCCCACTGACAAACTCACTGCGTTTCGGGACCAAAAAATAGTCTCGGTTTGTGTGAAATGGACCAAAAACGTCCATGTGTTGGGTGCTTGAAATTGATGAAATGAATGGCTTGATTTGTGTGGAAATGGATAGGTTAATGCATGAACTTCGTGTATTAGCAGGATGTCACAATTATATGGAATATAATTGTGTGTATAGGCCATTGAAATGGAATTCGATTAGTTCAAGTGAGCTACTTTGGGGAGTTGGTTGATCAAAGAAATTAATAGGTTAATGCTTGAGGTGTTAACATGATGTCACAATTATATGGAATATAATTGCGTGTGTGGGCCATTGGAGATGATATTGTGAATTGCTCAAGTGAGCTAATTTGGGTGATGGTTGATATTGTTGAATTACATGTGGTGTGATTCTAAATTTGAGAATATATGCATATTTGATATATTGGTATAAAAATGATTGAAATGGCATAATGCATTTCATGTGCACCGGGTAACCTAGAAATTAAAGAGTGCATTACACTCCAGTTTTTCTTAAAACAAACATGGTTGTGAAAGAATTTCACATAGTATTGGGTTGCAGCAAAGTGGGAATACGCCGTTTTCTTTCGATAGAAATCGCCCGCCCCACTCCAGTGGTGATGCACAGGTTAACAAGTCAGACGCCAGAAATAGATTTCCCAGAGAATTTGTGGTTGGGAGACAAATTCCAATGTGATCACTGATGAGGACTATGACTGTTTTTGGGAAGAAGTTCTCCAACACATTCGTCTCTGGAGGGGTTCCATCTTTTTACGATCTGGTAGTGTATTTTCAAGAACAACAAGTTTTGTTTTGAAAATTGTGTTTTTCTCATACATGGCTTAGGCAAGTGTGAGGGAGTCGGTGAGGACTCGAGACATGGGGATGTCATGTAGACATTCAAGTAAGATCACGTATTTACTTGAGTGTGTGTTTAAATTGGAGCATTGCATATGCACAAGAGAGAGGTGGAGAACTCACGAGGGGGCAGATTCCACTATCAAGGATAACTCAACCTGTCGAGGAACATTTTTTTCACAGGGGCGTTCGAAGACAAATTCTTCTTAGAGACCGATTTGAAGAAAGTCGGTTGCTTTGATGTTTTGGATAATATGTATTAGGAATTGTAGATTTTAATATGTATTTGTATTAAGAGTCATGAAATAACTCTGGATTATCGATATAGCGTTGAGTGGCGCTGTTTGATGAGGCAATGCAAGGGCCACGGTCATTTTTATCAGGAGCAGGTCTCGTGAATAATGCAGACGATAGATTTTCAGCAGGCCGACGAAGAATAACCCGACCCCCGGTTCTGCCACACCACCTTTCTTCATAAAGTGTGTCATCAGACCAGCGTCAATTGGCACCACACCCGATATCTTGGAAAAACGTGAAATCTCAACTATATCGGAATTTAACGAAATTCAACGGGATCACTAGATTTCACAAGGCGATTCCAACGATAAGAACCGCTATTATCTCGAGATCTAAAATTCCAATTTTTCCCACTGGTCTCGAACGATAAATTACCGTTTTATCCTTTTTAGGAAAAATTGTATTTTTTTTCCCGGGTTTTACAAATAACATATGAGAAAGATTTGAAAATGGAGGCCACACACAATGTTTTGGCAAAAACTCCAAATTTAATTGCACCCTCGACCATTGCCTTCTCTTCTACCACTTCCAATTCCAATAGATCCTGTATTTCAATGGTTAGAAAATATCTAGCCTAACTGGGTTGGTTTCCATGAGTATATTATAAATAAATAAATTACATAGAATTTTTAGAGAATTAAAATAAATAAATAAAAAAATAAAATGATAATAACAAAACTAAGAGGTTTGTATTGACTTCCCCCATACAAAATACCATATTAAACTCACATTATTCTTGGTAATCATTTTTAAAATTATTTATATTATTTTCCATTAATTCTAATAAAAATTTAACCTAGCTTAGTATAAAACCAAACTGAGAAATCATACCTAGCCTAAAGAGAGCTTGATTGAGCTAGAAACTGGAATTACATTTCTTCGTGTTTTTTTTTATTTTGAAACCCTACATGACAATTTCAAAAGATCTTTCATTAGTAAGTAGTAACTGCATTGATTGCATGCTTAAACCTAAAAAAAAATCTAGATATGTCAAAAATTTTAAAGTCAATTTGAAAATAGCCCTTCTAAAAATTAAAATATTTATTTAATAAAATATTAAAATTTAAATAATAACCATACGTGTTTCATAACATATTAAGTAATTCAAGAAACGTATTATGAATCAATAAATATTCAAATAAAATTTTGATAAATAAAATCAGAGCCACAATACTTTTTATGTGATGGGATATTCACCTGTGGTTCATCCATATACACTTTATGATTTATTTTTTTCTTTCTGGACACAGCACTGCCCGTCAATCAATGGTTTCCAGTGAGTATTATCATAATGACAAATGCCCTATGTACTTCCTTCATCTTTTAGAAACAGCATGAGCCAAATTAAGTACTAATTCAAGCACTGTCAACTCCACTTGTAAAATAATACCACAATTGAAAGTATATGATAATTGTGAAACTCTAAATAAAGAACTCACAATTAATGCTTAAAAAAAGCTGTCAAGAAATACTTTATAATAATATGTTTCTTTTTCCTTTTAATTCAATAGTTCTTCATAAATTCAAAGTTTTGGATACTTACTTATAATTGAAAAAAAGAAAAATAAATTTTTTTGACTTTAAATAGGTAGAGCAAATATGATCTCCAAATTACATAGCATTCTTAGACAATTAAAATAAATTAATTAGAATAAAAGCATACAAAAATTTTAATTTGTTTAAAATGACTTCACCATATGAAGGTCATCATGTTGAACTCTACATTATTCTGTGTAATCATTTTTAAATTATTTCCATTAATCCGAATAAAAAAATTTAATGTTGTACAAAACCAAAACTAAGAAAGCATGTCTGATGGGGGGCTCAAGAGCTTTGATTGAGCTAGAAACTAGAAATATATTTCTTCAAGTTTTTTAATTTTAACTCTGACAAGAATTTCAAGCAAACTCATTAGTAAATACTAAATAAATATTAAATATTTAAATGAAAAATTATATAAAAAATATAATTCAAATAATCATGTAATCACTTATAAATAATAAACCACTAATTAAATTTAAAAATCTAAACATTCTATAAATCTCAAAAGCAACTTGAAGATATAAACCTCAAAAAAAAAAAAAAAAACCCCATCGAAATACCAAATTAAAAAAAAAGAGTCATTCTATTGTATATGTTAGACGCCCAACCCTGGGGTCCGTTGACTACCGTTAACCCGCTGGAAACATTCTCGTGGAATGCTCCGTGACCCTGACATTTCACTAAATCGTCCGGCGTAGCCTCCTTTATACGGGAGCTCTACCCAAATACAAACTCCGCATATACCGTCCCAAACAATGCAATATATCCAATATATCCAATATATCTAATCACATGAGTAATACGCCACTGGGCCCACAAACGAGACTCATAATACATACTAACTATGAACCAACTATAGTACCAAATAGCGCAAGAGTTACAATATTTTCACTTTTATACAATACATATATTAAAATTAGACATTTCAATACATGTATATATCATCAACCAAAGCCACAACCCTAGGCTTTCTTTCTAATCCTCAATCCTTGGGGATCGAGCCGTCCCCCGCACGCCTCCTGACCCTCAAAAATAATATCCTGACGTAGGTGAGCCACTGCTCAAGAAATTTTAACCGCCCTGCTACTCTCCACCCAAGTCAGAGCAATGTTCCAAATAACATACATTCAAGAAATGCACGATCCTACTCAATGTCTACGACTAACCTGCATCCCGAGTCCTCGATCGACTCCTCTCACACTCGCCTAAGCCCCTATGAGAATTGTTTTGTTTGTTTATGGAGAACCCTCGATGTGTATATATATATCAATCAAGCCGCCTCCGACGATTGGTACATTTATAGACTACTCCTCCATATCAATCGGGTCGCTCCGCGATTGATATTTTTAAAGGTGGACTACCCTCCGATAATTATTAGTTTTAGACAAATCCTCCGAACCATTTTCTAAACTCATCTCATGCACTTATTCCTATAGTCCTAGGGGTACCCAAAGGCATACATATGGAACATGTATTCCAATTCCAATACAAAGCCTAATCCACATGTAAATATATAAACATGCATATATTTGGCAAAACATTCAATTCACACAATCATGTCATGTAAATTCTTATTTCATACATCAAAATTAGCTCGCTTGGGCTAATGATCAAACACAAGCAATTCAACTTAAATCACTCGATCAAACACATTTTCACACAAAAATATATTTCGTAACGTTTTCGGAATAGTGAAACCCTACATTATTCTAAAAATCACAATTTATCGATTCACTTTTGTGGAACCCGTGCATTTCACTAAGAATTTCTACTTACTTCAATCACTACATGATTTAACAACATATAAATATACAATTTTGATTAGCCCCAAGGTACCCGTGGGTCAACACACGGGCCGCACGATTTTGATTTCAAAATTTCATATTAATTCGGTTCCAAGGTTTGGGACCGATCAAACGGCCCCTAACAGCCTCAATCGACTCAAACATTCGTAAAGTACTTAAAGAGAGAATAAAACCCAAGTAGGGAGAAACCCCTACCTTAAGGAGTTTGTCTAAACTCCTTAAATCCGGTACCCACGTGAAGCCCTCTCCGCGTAGAGCAACTTTCCTTCTTGTCCCGAAGATTTACCAGACTGGTCACCTTCCGGGCTTTTAGAGAGAAGTCTGATGCTCTCTCCAAAAACCTCCATTTCGGCTACTGGATCTCCAATTCTGCTCCCCTTCATTTTTTTTCTTATTTTTGTTGGAGAAGGCATATTATACACTATTTTTGGCTATTTGCACTAAATCAAATTCCAAATGACCATTATGTCCCTTCATTTCCCTGCTGGAGATTCTAAGACTATCTCGGCCGTCCATTTTCATCATTTCTACTCATACCACTTGTAGTACATGCAGGGCTTTATGTTATATGTGACTTTCGTCGCATCGAATTCAAGCTTTACTAAGACCGAACCGCGATGCCTCGAAAAACGTGTAAATTTCGACCGTCTAATCTGCCAATTTTTACGCGGTTAGCTAGATTTCTCGCGCGAGACGATTCCAACTGGGAACTGCTTCATCATCCGAGATCTAGAGAATAAATTTTGGATTTTTTAATCAAATAACAATTTCAGAATCGAAATTACGATTTTAAGGCTTCCGTAAATTAGAATTCTGAGTCTTACATTCTCCTCCTAAAAGGAATTTCGGCCCTAAAAATTCTGGACAATCATAATCACCACATGCATATGCAACGTGCACTCTACTACGTGATGTAAACTACTATTTAAATGCTTAAATGACGAACACTTGCGGGGGGTTCACACACTCACACCTCAGTATGCGAGCTCACGCCAGCCTCAATCAGCGCCTGAGATTAACGAGCGCAGCGATTTGAAGAATTGTGAAAGACTTACTACCAACCTGAGCTAGCAAATTGGGCTGCAGCGAGAGTGCTCCCTGCCAAGGCAAAGAGTCCCTTTGCGCATGGGTCTCGAGCTCACTGAGGCGAAAGAAAAAGGCCGCTGGGACCTGGCTAAACAATACCTACGAAAGTGGGCTCCCACCCGGTTGTGGCACCGAGGTCACGGCAGGTGGACTCCCACACAAAGGCGCTTTATTAGGTCCACACTCGCCGTGACTGGGGGAGGCTGTGGGGAGCGAGCAGCCAGCGCGTTGTCAATCGTTTTTTTCGTCCATAAAGGGATTTGAGTGAAGAATGGGAGCACTTCATCACCAACCGAGCTACTACCACTGCGAGCGAGGTTCTATCGCTATAAGAGTCCCTTTGCCCACGGGTTTCAGCCTCACGGAGGCGAAAGAAAAGGCCGCCGGACCTCGCGAACAAGATTTCCATGAGTGGGCTCCCACCGAAGGGTAAACTGAGGGGGGTCGCTAAGGGTGTGGACCTCATTAATAAAAGTAACGCCTGGGCCCTAAGAGAGTGTACGCATAATCGAGGGGCGATACGAGTACTATGTTACATTGTAATATTTTGGAGATAAAATTAGTAAACCCGTAATGATGCTAGAAGAAAGGGTAAAATCGAATTGATCAAATGGGACATGAAGGAATAATCAAAGAAGATGGTGAAATAAAATAGAAATAACCAAAGTTGACTTGAAATATTAAAGCAGTATGAGGAACACTGGGCAATTAAGGGAAACATGAGAGTATAAAGTCCATGAGACAAACCAAAACTCATTTGGTCTCATTTTCTAGGCAAAACCGTGGAGAGAGGAGCGGAGCAAGGAAGAGAGAGGGGAAGCAAGAGGATAGCCAAGAAGAAGAAGGAGAAGGAGGACAAGGTCAAAATCGTGTATGGAATTCTTTATGTTTGGATTTTTAATATGAATCCTAAGGTTTTGATGAAGATTTGTTTTCTTTTTAGTTCAGGTTTAAAGAGCCCATAAACTTCTTGAATTGTTGGGGTTATGAGAGTAAAACCCCAATTGGGAGAAAATAAACACTAATCATCAAATTATAATGATGTTTAAAAGAATTGGTGGATCTAGGTTGAGTTCTTGATTTTTACCAGGGTTTTGAGGTTCGAGGTTCCATAGCACTCATTTCAAGTGTTGTGGAGTTGTTTTTAGATGAATTTCCATGTAAATTTTGAGGTATATGAATTATAGAAGTTGTAAGGATGTTAATTGGTAGCAAAGTGGCAAAAGAAGCAACTGAAAAATTTCAAGGGACTATCTTTATACAGAAATGCTCGCTTCCTGTTACCTCGCCAGATTTTGACCATAACTTGCCTATTTCGATCCGACGGAGTGATTCAAGTTGATGGTTAAAATAGACTTCAAGGAAAACCAAACATAGAAATAGGCATCGTCAAATTTGATTATAAGTGGCTGCACTATTCCAAGTAGGGCCATGTAAGCCACCGTCCCGGGTTCTCAGATGTGAAATGCTCGCTTATTTCGACCATTTGTTGTATTTTGACCATAACTTGCTCATTTCTGATCCGATTTGAGTGATTCAAGTTGCTGGTTAAAATAGACTTCAAGGAGAATCAAACATATAGAAATAGACATCGTCAAATTCTGATTATAAGTGGCCTAAAAATTTACTCAAAGTAGGGTCACGTGTGTTTACTGTCTGGTTCATGAATAGATTAGGTCTTGGGTTGTTTGACGTGAACGGAGTTTCGTGCTCGATTTGTGATTCCAATTTGAGAAGAACCCTTAGCACCCTAACTTTAAAATAGTACAAAGAGATAATGCTGTCAAATATGAAGTTAAGACCCTGGAAAAAAAATTGAGTAATACAAACCGGTCCCTAGTGTAACTCAGAATCACTAGTCGTGGGCATGAAATGCCATAACTTTAGTTGATGATCCGATTGGGATTGATTCCAATTCCTAAATAAAATAGATTCCTAGAGAATAAGAGAATATAGGAATGAGTGTGTATGGTGGATTAAATGGAAATTATGGTTAATGTAGTTGTGGTTTTCTTGAAAAGGTGAAAAGGACTATCTGACAGAAGCGGAACTAGATCGTGAAGCATGCGGATTGAGCTGAACTCGTGGAGGAAAATGATATTTTGGAAATTGAGTTTTTAAAAGTGAATGGTTTTAATGTTAAATTGAAAGTTTAATGGAAATGTTTATGTAAATGTTATGCATATGGAAATGTTTTATCTTGCATCAATATATATTTATGTATTAAATTGTATGCATATGTTAAGGTATTATGAAAAGTTTAAAATAAAGAATGCATATGTGCTGAAGATAAAGTAAAGGATTTAAATGGATTTATAAATGTATTTTTGAAGAAATATTTTACTGATGGTTACCCTAAACCCCTATGACTGTTATGACTGATATCGGCCGAGGTACTTTAAGCGTGTAAGGATTTAGAGGGTAAAGTTATAGGTTACTAACTGAGGGAGGGAAATAGGTGTCTAGAGTAATATCCTTACACGTGATAAAGTGTTATGACTGGAACCCTATGCAAAGCGTGAGTTTCTCCAGCCAGAGCGGTTATGACCTAATGTGATCGTCCCTCACCGTCGCATCTGGAACTCGTTCTGTGTTTATTCCCCGGGTTCCATCGTAAAGAAGGAAATAAAAGAAAGTTTGAGGCATAAATGTTTAAGGCATAAATTGATTTTAAGTGTATAAGTATTTATTATAAAGAAAGAAAGAAAGTTTGAGGCATAAATGTTTATGCATAAACTGATTTTAAGTGTATGGGCATTTATTATAAAGAAAGAAAGAAAGTCTGGAAAGCATAAATGTTTAAGGCATAAATTGATTTTATGTATAAGTATTTATTATAAAGAAAGAAAGAAAGTTTGAGGCATAAATGTTTAAGGCATAAATTGATTTTAATAGTATAAGTATTTATTATAAAGAAAGAAAGAAAGTTTGTGGCATAAATGCTTAAGGCATAAACTGATTTTAATTGTATAAGTATTTATTACTTTGATATATACTGAAAATGTTATTTAAATGAAAATGTACACTCACTGGGCTCCTTTAGCTCATTCTTTTCCATATGTTTCCAAAACATTTTCGACTCGAGACAGTGCGCCAGAGAGTACCCTCCCCGTGCTGAGTCGGGCCATCAGGAGACGAACATTACAGATTTCATTGTATATGCATTTTCCATATTGTATATATTGAATATTTTGTCATGTATATAGGTATATATGTATATATTTTGAAAAGGAACTACGTGGGCTTTGATCCTTAGTGGACGAGGTACATAGCTGGGCCACTTAAGTCCTAGCCAAGCCCAAATCTTTGATAAAAATATGCATGGAATAGAAGAAGGTTTGAATATTTTGATGATTTTGAAGTAAAATGCATATGTATGTCTATTGGGTTTGATTTTACTCAGGATCGAAGTCCTAATATGAAATGAAAATTTGAAGTTTGTAAAGGTTGTTAACATTTTCGTTGTGTTTTGTAAATTTGGAAAGTCCGAAAAACAGAGGAAACTTCAAATGATTTTCGAAAAATCTAAGTGTTTAAAAAAAAAAAAGAAAAAAATTTACACTTCGTCTCGTATTACTTTCTAAAGATATGTTAAGGATTGTAAAGGGTTCGCCTCTCGCGGATTTTATTCGACCGCTTGAGGAAACCTTTCTATATCCATTGGAGTGCCGGGAGGTCCCCTAGGGTTCATGAGGTTAATCCGGGTCGGGGTCTTTCACCACGTACCTTCATCCCTAAACAAGAAGGGATAGGTGGCCCGCATCGTGTCCTCACGCTCCCACGTGGACTCCTCCACTCCATAGTGCCTCATAGTACCCTCACTAGCCTCACGGTCTTGCGCCGCAACACCCGACTACCATCAATGCACTAGTCCCTCCTCGAAGGTCCCATCTCAGACAACTCCCAATTCGTCCCAATCCACCACATGAGCTAGATCCGGAGTATATTTCCGGAGCATGGAGACGTGAAACACCTCGTGGACACCTGACATGCTGGGCGGTAATGCTAACCGGTACACAACTGTGCCTACCCTCGAAGGGTCCAATGAACCTCGTCTATAGCTTCCCACGCTTGCCGAACCTGACCACTCCCCTCTTAGGCATCACCTTGAAGAAGACATGATCTCCAACCTCGAACTCTAGGGGTCGACGTCGCACATCTGCATAACTCTCGCCGGCCCGAGCCGTGAGAAGACACCGACTAAGCTCACCTTCCTGAGGTGTCTCTGACCGCACTCAGCATCCGTTGATGAGCCTCTCCCACCTCGGTCCAACATAACGGTGATCTACATGGCCTCCCATAACAGCCTCATACGGCACATCCTCGTATACCGCCCCTCGGTAACCGTTGTCAGAGCACCCTACTAAGGGCAAATGCTCCTCCCAGCCTAATTCCCCATGATCCATGACGTGATGTCAAGAAGATGTCCTCTAGCGATTCCAGATAGTCCTCTCGTGACTAACCATCCGTCCGAGGGTGGAACGCCAGACCATCGCCACCAGCCCATAGCCTTTTGAAACTCTTCCAAAAGTGTGCCGAACCCCGCTCCCTAATCGACACTATGGATACCGGGTACCTACGCAGCCGTACCATTTAATGTATAACCTGCACTTCCAAGGCGAAGGTCATCCGCACGGCTAGAAAATGTGCCGACTTTAGAGCCGGGTCCACTACTCACCCATACCGCGTCATGCTTCGCTACGTCCGGTATGCGGGTCACAATGTCCATCGGGACGCGTTCCCACTTCCACTCAAACACCTCCACTACTTGGCAAATTTCACACGCTTCCGGTGCTCAACTCTTAACCTGGCCGACATGTGAGACATCGTTGAACAAAGTCCCCACGTGTCTCTTCATCCCACTCCAATAGTACCACATTAAGATCCCGTACATTCGCAAGCAATCTGATTAATGTGAACTGAGCGCTGAAACCGCCTCAGAATCTCTCCTCTTCAAATTCCAATAACCTGGGGAACTACTACCCGTCCCCTATATCGAAGACTACCATCTACATGAACTGGGCCCAAATTTCTCAATTCGCACTCGACCAGACTCTGGTCCCCGATGGACACTATCTCTCCCGAAGGTCCCGCCCCAGACTCAATCACTCGCTTCACGTAGACTCGCAGCCACTTAAACTCCCCATGTTCCTAAGTCTCCGCTTCGACATCAGGAGCTCAAACTCCGTCCTACGCCTGGCATCCGCCACTCCCGAAGCTATACTAGCCAATGCTCCTCATGACTTCCGACTGAGTGCATCAGCCACCACATTTGCCTTACCGGGATGGTAATGCAAAGTGAAGTCATAATCCCCAGAACTCCATCCATCCGCGCTTCCTCGCACGAGGTCCCAATACAAGGAAAATATACTGCACTTTTTACGGTCCGAAAGGCCACCTCGAACTCTCGTCAGATAAGTAGTGGCGCCTAAAATCTTCAAGGCGAAGACTACGTCGCCAACTCCATGTCGTGGTGTGGGGTAATTTCGTCAGGATTCTTCAACCGACGAGAACCATAAGCTACTACCCTCCTTGACCGCATCAAACATATCCCCGGTCCCGCTCTCGAGGCATCACAATACACCAGGTACCCCTGTCCTGGGTCCGAACTATCAAGATGGGAGCCGGCAGCCTCCTCTTCAACTCCCCGAATGCTCCCGCATCGGGTCATCCCAACCAAACTTGACCTCCTTCCGTCAACCTAGTCATAGCCGCTATCCCGAGAAATCCTCAATGAATCTCTCCCGTAATACCCAAATTAATCCCAAGAAACTACGAATCTCGAAGACCGACTTCGGCCTCTCCCAACTCATCACCGCCTCGACCTCCCAGGTCGACCGACACCCGATGTTGACACCACGTGTCCCAAAAAATCTCACCTCGCAGGGCCGTAACTCACACTTAATAAACCCGCGTACAGCCGGGCGGGCCTCAACAATCAGAACGACCCCGCGATACCTATGCTCATCGACCGAGTAGATCAAGATGCACCACTAAGACTACGACAAACCGATCTAAATAGGGTTGGAATATCCTATGCATGATCCATGAACGCCGGGCGCATTCGCCAATCCGAAGGCATCACCGAAACTCAAAGTGCCCATAATCTCGCCCTAACGTCGTCTTTAGATATCTGTGATCCCTAACCTCGCCTAATGGTAACCAAGGCGGTCTATCTTCGAGTAGACTCGCTCCTCTCAACTGATCAAACAAATCGGCCAATCCTGTAATGGGTACCGACATTCTGATCGAATCTACTCAACTGTTTGTGAATCAATGCAATACCGGCTGGCTCCTGTTCTTCTTTCTCAGAATAAAATCGAGCTACCATGGTGAAGTGCCTTGCCTAATGAACCCCTTGTCCAAGAGTTCTGCAGAGCTGACTCGAAAGTCTCGTAACTCAACAAAGCATCCACGCGGAGTCATAGAGATGGGTGAAGTACCAGGTGTAACCTCGACACCAAAGTCTACTACCCTCCGTGGAGGTAGATCTGTAACCTTATCCGGAAAACATCCACGCACTTCGCATGCTACTCGAGGTAGATCTAAGTCCGGTCTCTCCGTCCTCCGTGGTAAGGCTCATGAAGCCAACCCGCTAACTGCCCCTGACACCTAGACTCATATACTGTATGGGGCAAAATGTCATGCTTATCTCCCTGAAACACCACACGAGTACCGTCCCGCCTGTAGGCGGTAACCCTCCTACGCTCACAATCAATAACGACCCTGTAAGCTGTCAACCAATCCATCCCCAGGATGACATCGAACTCTGACATGTCCATGATCCTCAGTCCACTGTGAGTAGAGTCCCTGAGATCTCCAAACGCAACCTCGATTATATCATCCCGGCTCGCCTCTAATCCTTAGGTGAGAACTCACATACAAAGGCTCCTCTAAGGTCTCAACCTCTAAGCCCAACTCGATCACAACTGATGCAGCAATGAATGAATGCGAAGCACTAGAATCAAATAACACTCTAGCCCATAGGCGAGATAGCAAAAACGCACTCAGATAATCAAGATCTTTCCGACTCAGCTCAAGCCGTGACGGCCAGACACGCCCCTGACCCCCGATGGTGTCCCCCCGCCCACGGCCCGCCCTCGCCTACCCATACCGTGGCCTCTGCCCGCTCAGAAATGGGGGTGCCCGGTAGCTCCCCTCGAACCGACCCCTCCGGCCTGCACCGTACGCGGAGGAATGTACCGTGATCCTTCCCCGTCTCCAAGCATCGATCGGGACTATGATGTCCAAAACCCCGATCCCCGTCTCGGGCAACTTCTTCATGTGTCTGTAGTCGACAATGGTAGCACACCATCCGTCCCGCCGACCGACAACTCATCCGTCCCTCGGTCTCGATGGTCGCGATCCGAGCCCTCGTGGAACTAGAAGCTCTCTCGCTCTTTCCCAATCCAGAAGAAGACCACCGCCCTTCCTCTACCACTAACACCGCGATCCCGAGCGCTCCGAGCATCCCTCCATCTCTCTCGCTATGGTCAGGGCCGTCCCAACCATGGAATCCATATCTTGTAGGCGGAGTCCTACAATCCTGGCCCGAATGGACAACTTCAGTCCATTCTCAAATCTCCTCACCTTGGCCAGGTCAGTGGCCACGTAATCATCAGCAAATCGGGCTAACTTTGTGAATCTAGCCACGTAGTCCATCACTGTCATCGCCCCTCGCTTCAGCTTCTAGGAACTCCCCCGAGTTTCTCGCATGCCTCGCGCTCGGAAAGTACTTACCCATGAACAAACTTCAACTTTCCATGTCATAACTCCTAAGTCTCTAGAAGTCCTAGCCCATCTTCACCATACCCGGGTCTCGCCCTCTAGCTGGAATGCAGCTAACCTGATCCTGGTCGTATCGGAGGTGATCTCCATAGCCTCCAAAGACGCTCGATTTGCATAATCCTAAATGGTCTGCCAACACCTGCCCTCCCGCGGAATGCCTGAGGTTGGTGCGCTCTAAATCTCCTGAGGTTACTAGGACTCCCCGACCACCCGCTATGCTAAACAGGCGATACAAATACGCAACACCTACAAACTCACAAAGGCCTGCTGGATCAAATACCCATACCGGGTCAAAATGCTCCAGGGTGCCCCACCATGGCTCGTGGACGCCCCGCCGCCCTTGTCCTCTACTAGCCATCTACACAATTCAAATAGTTAAATCTCAATACGTATTCTAAGGCATAAACACGTACTCTAAGACACTAATCATACACAAATCGTTGCATATATATCAAGTCCCCTCGCATTTATAAGAATGCAGGCAAATCATTTCATTTTAAATGAAATATTTTGATCAACAAAAATTTTGTTCTTGAAAATTTTATTTATTTATTTATTTTTTTCAACATATATATATATATATATATATATATATATATATATATATATATATATATTTTTTTTTTTTTTTTTTCGAAAAAAATTTTCCTGAAAAATTGACTCCGTGAATGCGAGATCGAAGTCGAACCGGTGAGCTGGCCGAGTGCACCGAGTGCATGCTCATTGCCTGAAGAGCACGCCAAAGCCGTGCCTGTGCTCGCTGTACCGGCCGTGCCCCGCACGCCGCCGCCGCGCCGGCGCTTCGCGAGCTCAGACGCCGCGCGCCGGCGCGCTTCAAGGCGCTTCGCTGCCGCAGATCCGCCCGCACGCTTCCGTGGCGCTGGGCCACCGCGCTTACAGAAGGCAGGTTAGCGGCCATGCTGGCGCCACGCCTTCTAACGCGGCGCTCGCGCGCCGGGGCCGCCCAACTCGCCCAGCCCACGCGCCCTGGGCCGCTTCGTGCCGCCGCGCCCGCCCTATGCCCACGGGGCGCGAGCCCCATTCCAGCCTCAGAGATCGCACAAATTTTTTTTTTTATTCATTTTCATTTTTTTCTATGCTAATGAGGGATCACTAAAATATATATATATATATATATATAGAGGGTATATATATATATATATATATATATATATATATACATTTTTTCATTTTCCAAAAGACACCCAATTAATTTATAAAGATTTGGTTTTTCTTCTACTTTTTCTCCGCTAATAAATATTTTATAGAACACCCAAAATATATCCATTTTTTTTTACTCACTGTAAAACCTTAGAAAATGATTTTTTATCATTTTTTTCCACGTAGCCTTCCTTGCTACCTTACATGCAAAGTGGGCTTGAACTCCTAAAATTCCACACTCGTTTGTCCAAAGTTGAGCAACTGGTCTGCAAATTCTTCGACCATTTTTTTTTTCAAAGTTTTCTCCACCTTGTTCTTACACTAAATCCTAGTGTTAAACATCATCCCTATGCTATTTACCAAGCATACCAATCATATAATTTCAATCACATAACACATACAATTCATGTTATGCACAACCAAGCATGCAAGCACACTTCACAAAATCAAATCACGCAAAACACTCCAAACACGTGCATGCAGTGTCCTAGTTTTGTCCCGTGATTTCCTAGGTAATCTCATACCTACACTTATCATCGAACCACACCTAGTGGCGATGTTCTTACTCGACTATGGCCTAAGCCCAAATCCCCTCAAGTCCTAGGTAGCCGTATACCCAGCTTGATAATGCTGTTAGACGCCAAACCCGGGGTCCGTTAACTACCCGTCAACCCGCTGAAACATTTTGAATGCTCGTGACCACATTTCCTCACGAAAAACCCGTAGTCTCCTTTATACCCTGTGGAGCTCTACCCAAATACAAACCCGCACTGGGTCCCAAACAATGCAATATATCAAATATATCCAATATATCCAATCACATGAGTAATATGGCCACTCTGGGCCCACAAACGATATCATAATACATACTTAAACTATGAACTAACTATATACCGGGCCACATAAGAGCTATAATGATTTTCACTTTATACAATACATATATTAAAATTAGACATTTAATACATGTATATATCATCAACCAAAGCTACAACCCGGCTTTCTTCTAACTTCAACTCAGACGAGCCGTCCCTCCCACGCCCCGTACTGCAAAATAATATCCCCCTCGACAGGTGAGCTAATGCTCGAAAATCGCCCTAAGTGGGCTACTTCCACCTGGCGCAAAGGCAATGTTCCAAAATAAACATAAGATTCAAGAAAAATGCATGATCCTACTTGAATGTCTACATGACTAACTCGGGATCCGAACCTCATCGACCCTCTCACACTCGCCTAAGCCTCGTATGAGAATTATTGTTTTGTTTGTTTGTGGACAACCATCCGATGTGTATATATATATATATCAATTGGGCCATTCCTCGACATTGGTATTATTTATGGACTAACCCGATGCAGACACTCAACAAGCCCGACGATTGATATTTTTTAGTGTGGACTACCCTCCGATAATTATTAGTTTTAGACAACCCTCCGAACCATTTTCTCTAGACTCATCTCATGTACTCATTCCTATAGTCCTGGGTGGGTGTTCCAAGCGCATATGGAATGGGAACACCCGTCCCGAGAGAGGAAGACATGATATCAGAGGGGTGTATAAGAGCACCTGGCGGTCAGCATTGCAAGATTTTGGAGACTAAAGTAGAAATGATAAATTATGGAACCCGGAATTTGTGGTATTAAACCAAGGGTACAATTGTCATTAAGCAAATGAATAAGAAAAATCAAAATTAAGTGTAGAGATGGGCCATAGTAGGAATTTCAAAAGTTGGAATTACAAAATCAAAGAGATGAGGGCTAGTTGCAATTTATGATAAGTTGATATTTTAATAAAGAGGAAAATAAAAACCAAATCACTAACTCCAAAAGGTCAGTGGCTCCAATGATCGGGTGAGAAAATGGCAGGAGAGAGCCAAGAGCAAGAGGAAGAGAAGGAAGAAGAAGGAAGAGGAGAAGAAGATCAAGGTAGCTGGAATTCTTATTTTTTGGGTTTTGATATGGATTCCAGGGACTTTGGTAGTATGAGTTTGATGCTCCTATGGCTAGGGTTTTGTGCAAAGAGCACATTAAGCCTTGAATGCTGAAGCTGAGAGTAAACCCCACCGATGTAAAAGAAACATGGAATCATCAAAATTTTGTAGTTTTAAAAAGAATTGGTGGACCTAGGTTGAGTTCTTGGATTTCCACCTAAGGTTTTGTGTTTTGGGGCTCCAAAGCACCAATTTAAGTGTTGTGGAATTGTTTTTAGATGAATTCCAAGTTGGTTTTTGAGGTATTATGAATTATAGAAGTTGTATGGAGTGAATGAGCATCAAAAGTGGGAAAAATAACAAAATTTGGGCAAAATATGGAAGGTGTACTGTACATGAACGCAGTGTACTCATGGCACCACCAGAGCAAAAGTGTACTCGAGACACATTAGGTTGTACCGGTACACCCTGTTCTGTTTTCCCAGTTTCGACCAGTTTTCGTATTTTGGCCATAACTTGCTCATTTCTTATCCGATTTGAGTGATTCAAGTGGCTACGTAAAATAGACTTCAAGGAGAATAAACTTAAGAAGTAGGCATTGTCAAATTTCTGATCCTAAGTGCCTAAAAGTTCACTAAAGTGGGCCATGTGCAAAATTTCTGCATCAGCTTTGATTACAGAGTAGTCCGGTTGTTTTTGACGCAGAACTTGAGTTTCTGCTCAATCAAGTGATTCCAGCTTGAACAGAACCCTTATCACCTTAGCTTAAAAGAGTATGTAAAGAGGTGACTAAGTCTAGGAAGTAATGTTAAGTTGGCGCGATTAATTTGTCATCGTGACGGGTTTGAGTTGTAGGTTAAAAGTAAAGGCTGGATAAGTGGAACTGCGGCTCTCAAGTTTAGCAAGCAAAGACGTGAGCGTTTCTAACCTCATTTCCAAATACTAGTGTATTATTATTATTATTACAAACTGTTTACACTGGTATTTCATGGTTTTGAATGCAAACCATTTTTAAGAAGCAAGCAATGAGTTAGAAAGCAAGTAATGGTTCGGATGCATCCAATCATACATTTAGTTGAAAAACAAGCAAATGGTTTTGATTTAAGCCATAATTGAAAAGCAAGCAAATGGTTTTGATTTAAGCCATAATTGAAAAACAAGCAAATGGTTTTGAATAATTAAACCATTTTTCAAGCAAGCAAGCAAGTAAACAAATGGTTTTGAATAATTAAACCATTTTTCAAGAAAGCAAACAATGGTTTTAAATTGTAAACCATTTTTCAGCAGAAGAAGCAAGCAAAAGAATAACGCAAAATAAGTCTGAAGTGCTAGCTACTGCACACGATTCAGAGCATGGAACTCTAACTAAGTATGGTGATGGCGACACGAGGTCACCCACCATATTTCCACTTAAAGGTGATGCGGACAAAGGTCCTTCCATCACTAACAACACAAATCCCGTGTTCACTGTGCGGTAAAGTAAGCAAAATAGCCTCCATCGTTGATGTTTTATAAGCATGATATGCTGTTTGAAAAATCAACCATTGGTTCCCGGTCGCCCAGCCTCCGAGAGCGAAGCAAACGGTTGAGCTACCTCGCTTAGATTTCAAACGATCGGTTGAGCCAAGCTCCCGTGGATTTAAGCCAAAGATGCGGCTGAGCCCTGTGCCCCCGTTTATGAAAAAAGTTTTGAGAAACTTTAAAGCAAAGGTTTGTGAAAGGTTTTAAGAAATCCTTTTCAAGCACATAGCAAGCAAGAAGAGAAAAATTATGAGAAGTTTTATAAACTTCTAAGCAAGAAATAAGAGTTTTACAAGCTTTAAAGAAAAGCTAAACAAAGCAAGCAAGCAAAGCAAGTAAAGTAAAGAAAAGTTTTAGAAACTTTCAAATCAAGTAAAGCAAAGAAAAGCTTCTGGAAAATATGTGTAAAAGAGAGTTTTACATTTTTTGAAACATTCCTAAAGAAAACTGTTTATAAAAGATGAGCACTCACCGAGCCTGTTTAGTCATTATTTTGTATTTTAAAAACTATTTTCCGTGCACAGATGAGACGCCGAGCACATTAGAGTCACCTTTACATCAGATAAGTGTCAGAGTAAATTAAGAACATTATGTAAGAATATAATGAATATGTATAATGGGAACATATGTATGTACATATTAGCGAGAATGTGTTGGTATGTCAAGGCTATGTTCGATATAGTATAAATTGATGTAAGGCTGTGGATTTGAATTATAAAGTAAATTCATTATGCCGCCGGTTTTTCGTCGCAAGATTTTGTACTAAATCCTAAGTTATAAATTGTTAAAATTTTTTATAGAGGTTAAGGTAAGCAATACTGGGCCGTCATTGTGGATTTCTAGTCATAGGAGGTAACCCGCCATGGATTTTTGGTGGGAGTGGCAAGACGCCCGCCACGGTAGGGCGGGTGTCATGGAATACATGTATGCCAATTCCAATACGCCTAATCCACATGTAAATATATAACATGCATATATTTACAAAATGATCATAATTCACACAATCATGTCATGTAAATTTATTTACATCAAAAATTAGTCATTGGGCTAATGATCAAACACGAGCAATTCAACTTAAATCACTCGATCAAACACATTTTCACACAAAAATATATTTTGAGAACACTGTTTTGGGAATAGTGAAACCCTCGGTTACTATTCCCAAAAAATCACAATTCATCGATTCACTTTGTGAACCCGCATTTCACGGCCATTCCCGGCCTAATTTCAATCACTACATGATTTAACATATAAATATACAATTTCACGCCTAAGCGTACCAGTATGGTCAATACAAATGCACCATTTTGATTTCAAAATTTACATTAATTCGGTTCCTGCCTGGGACTAATCAAATCCGCCTAACCCGCCTCAATCGACTCAAACATTCGTAAAGTACTTAAAGAGGGAATAAAACCCAAGTAGGGAGAAACTCCTACCTCAAGGAGTTTGTCTAAACTCCTTAACCAGACTCCACGGGGCCCTCCGCGTGAGCAGCCTTTTTGTCCCGAAGACTACACTTACTTGACGCTTCGTATTTTTAGAGAGAAGTCTGATGCTCTCTCTCCAAAAACCTCCATTTCGGCTACTGGATCTCCAATTCTGCTCCCCCATGTTTTTTTCTTATTTATGTTGGAGAAGAAGAGTACTGCATAATTATTTTGTCATTTTCGACTTAAATCAAATTTAAATGACCATTATAACCCTTCATTTCCCGCTTTGACATTCACTATCTCGCCAGCCCATTTTCATCATTTCTCTACTCATACCACTTATGGCACATGAGTACTTGTTATATGTGACTTTCGCCGTGATCAATTTGTTTTACTAAGACTCGAACCGCGATGCTCAAAACGTGTAAATTTCGACATCGGTCTCTCACCTCTAATGTAAATTTTACGTGCTAGCTAGATTTTGCGAGACGATTCCAACGGTAAAATCTGTTTGATCATCCAAGATCTAGAGAATAAATTGATTTTTTTAACCTAAATAACAATTTCAGAACAAAATTACGATTTTGCCTTTTCTAGAAATTGGAATTCCTTCTTGGTCTTATTATTATATGTAGGCTTAAATATTAATTTTATGAACACTGCATGATATTTAATTTATAAAATCCATTTTGTATCAATACTTAACTAATTTTGTTCTCACAAAAAGTTATTTGGTATCTATACTTACATCTTAAATCATCTTGGTACTCATATGGCCATAACTTACATTGAAAGTATAATTTCAAAATTGTCTTATATTTCAAAAGAAAATAATTCCATGCATAGAAAAAATTCATGGTTCACCTAATGGAATACATAACATAATTGGGTAATTTAAGAAATATATTATAAATAATAAAAATTCAAATAGAATTAATTATAAAACTGGGTGAGTATAATTTGATGTGACACTCTAAGGGAGTGACCTTTTAGTTGGGGCCACTAAACCGAACTAAAAGGAAGGCTAAGTGCAACTATATGATATAAATGCAAAGTAAATGGGCCGCAACAAAGTGTGACTATAGGGGGCATGACTACAAGTTATGTTGTAATTAGCTTTGGCCCCTACTAAAGATAATGAGGGTTTATGGATGGGGTCACTTTCTGGCCGCAACTAAAAGTGATAACTATGGATGAAGTCTTTTTCTAGCCGCAACTATAAGATATGATTATGGATGAGGCTATTTCTTGGCTGCAACTATAAGTATGACTATGCATGACTATGGGTAGGGCTATCCTTTGGCCGCACCTATAAGTGTGACTTTTGATGAGGCTATTCCTGGACGCAACTATAAGGGTGACTATAGATGGGGCATTTTGCTAGCTACAACTATAAGATATGATTATGGATGAGGCTATTCATCGTCGCGAACTATGGTGATCATGATGGGCCACTGGCCGCAACTATGCGTGACTTCGACGCATTTATCGTCGCTCAAAGTTCAAATGATTATTTTGGTGCCTTTCATGATACAAGCTAGCATTTTGTGAGACTAAATGGTGATCGAACACAATCTTATTTTTAATAGTTGATTGCATTTAAAACAAGTTTATTGTTCTCTTTAATTCGAAAGAAACAGTCAAGCCGATTAAGAATCAATAAGACTATTTCAAAGTCCGTATTATAACTAATACCACATACACATATCGCTTTTCATTCATATCTATAAATGCTTAATTATCGGGCATAAATAACTTGTTTTCGCAGTAAATTCTTTCCTTCATATGCCCGCCAAAATAAGTCGGTTTCTACGGCTGCAATTTTGTTTCAATGTGATTCTTCTCTCCCATAGGATACTAATGAATGTGATTTCAAAGCAAACCTTCCAGCCTCCTACTCCATATGGGTATCAGATAGAGTGTTGAGACTTGCCGAGACTCTTCGTAAAAATTGACAAGGAAACAACTATAACTGTGATGACATTTTTAAACTACTATAAATTTAGATCCAAAGATGGAAAACTAATGCAAACATACCAAAGTGAGAAACAAAGGTTTCAAGCTAAGGGTCAAAAGCCTGCATAAGAAGACGAGCGCTCTATGACCACCATTCTATACTACAGTCAATAGCATAAGAAACCATTAAAGAATCAAAGTAACACTATAACTCAAATGGAAGTCGAGCACAAATCCAGGAATTTACCAAATCACATGTACAGAAAGGGATAACAAAAACTCTCTCATTCCTTGAAATACTCCATAGAAACTCGGAACATAGTTTTCTCACAAGAAGAAGAGTACTTCATGTACAATCCCAAGAAAATTGCATTCAACCAATATGCAATGCCTAATCGACAATGTCGCCTCCAAGGTTACCTAGTTCTATCTTCAATACTAAAACCCAACATGAGAGGTGACTACGTAGCAAAGACAAGAACAAGTCACATTGTGAATTTACCAACTTCAAGATTGGAAAATTGAAGGGTCTGCCTACAAAAGTGAGCAATTTTCTCCCATGTAGATCCATATGACGTAGATTGGAAGACAAAACCAAGATAAGGGAGAACATAAAGAAAGGTAAGTTCGAGTTCTACTTGCTATATTATTTGCTCCATTAGAGTCTCCAATGCACTAGCTATCTTATCCGCGACCAATTGCGAAAATTGAAATCCAGTGAATGGTTACTTATCAAAAACAAGAAGTCCAGCTTAAAGACTATTTAATTGACCTCTCATGGGTTATAAGGTTTGTGAAACCCCGAGAAAATCCAATTTTCTCAAAAATGGCAAAATCGTAATTTCGGTAAAAATCCGAAATTTTTCTAGATCTCAGATGACCTAAACGACTTCACCGCGGAAACGCCTCAAATTCATTTACCACGCCGCACTTCGTCGAATTCCAAGATACTTAATTTGCACGCCGAGGAAACGAAAGGCCATGATACTTGGCGATTTTTGAGGGCACACGGTGCCACGTGTCAAGCCCAATTCAATGCTGAGCTAAGGTGGATCCACGTTGACACATGGCATGATGCCATTGAAAGTCAAAAAAATCCATGAGAAGGACATGGATGGAATTATGAAACGTGAAATGAGGAAAAGGACAAAAATGCACAAGGGTCTTCTTCTCTTCTTCAAAATTAGAGACCAAACGTGGGATGAGGAAAAAGAGTTGCAGAGAGTTAGGTTTTATAGTTTCTTGTAGGCAGAGAGGCCACTTCTCTAATTTTACTGAGCAAGAATTTATACTGCTCTACGCTGGGCGAGGACAACGCTGTACTCTGGGCTTTAAGGAGTTTCAATAAAACTCCGTGAGGTGGGTTTTATCCTACTTGTTTTACACTTTATTTAAGTGTTTTGTGATGTTTGAGCGATCGAGGCCGCTGATGTCATTTCTCGACGGGTTCCAAATCTGGAACCGGCGAAATTTTGGGATATTTTTCGTCAACGATCAATAGTGGACTGATTTGGCTATTTGTAATACAATTTATATAATAAATTGTGTTTTGGTGAGTAGGAGACTGAAATGGGTGAGTGGAATCTTGCCCACCAAGAGGAACCGACAGTAGGAGAGTGGGTCGCCTGCGGACAACCCATTACAGCTCGCTGACTCAAGTAAAAATACCCGTTGGTGTGGAATCGACCAAAATCGCCCATATGTCGTGGTGCTTGAATTGTTGAAATGAATGGCTTGTATAAAAGTGAAATATATAGGTTAAGACATGATTTAATGTGTTATCACAATGACACAATTATATGGAATTAAATCAGGTTTCGTGAAGCCATCGAGATGATAATGTAACCGCTCATGAGCTAAATCAAGTGATGGTCGTATGTGCTGAATTCACATGTGTGTAATTGGTAGCTTCTGATTGAAAATATGCATATTGATATATTGTATAAATGGTTTTGAAATGGCATAATGCATTTTCATATGCATCAAGTAACCTGTGGTTAGGTGTGAGTGCATGACATGGTTTTTCAGGAAACAGACATGGTTGCAAAGGAATTTCACAGATGATATTCGGGAGAATAGCTCTGAGACGCGGGGAGGTAGTCCCATCTTTTTACCGATCTTAGATATTTTCAAGAACAACAGTTTTGTTTTGAAAATGATTATTTTCTCATACGCTTAGGCAAGTGTGTGAGCCAGCCTATGAAGACTATGACATAAAGCATCATGTGCATATTCAAGTAAAATCACGATTTACTGGAGTGTGTGTTTATTTCTGGAGCATCGTATATGCACTCAGTGGAGAGTAATCCATTTAGGTGATTCCACTATCGAGCGATAGCTCACCCTGTCGAGGGATATTATTTTTCAGGCACAGGGCGCTTCGAGAAGACAAATCTCATTTAGAGGTCGATTTCAAGAAGCCACAGGGTTTCGTGGTTTTCGATATAACATGTATTAGAATTGTAGATTTTAATATATGTTTCAGATAAAGTGTAATCAACTATTGAATCATTGAGATAATTGAGAATAGTCATGGATATTTGTTTTATGAGTATTGGTTTATGAGCCCAAGAGGCATTTTATCGAGGGTAATGGTCTCGGATACTGAGACAAATAGATTTTTCGCAGTGTCGACGGTAGTCAAATCTGACACCTTTGATCGAAGGTCACAGCCTGCATCGTAGCTAAGGTAAACGAGGACAATTGGGAGCCTTGGTGGGTGAAGAGTAAGTTTGGCCCGATACAAGCTTCACAGCTTGGTATCAAAGCTTAGGTATACGAATACCTAGTGGAGCTCTGTCAGTATCCATCACCACTAGGTGGGTTGATGTGAGTATAGGTATGCGGAAACCTATAGATCGAGGATTCGCCAGCCTTAGTTGAATGAGAGCATCACTACTAGGTGTGGTTCGATGTTCGGTTTAGGTATGAGATTACCTAGGAAATCACGGGAATAGAACACTGCATGCATGGTGTTTGATGTGTGATTGCGTGTATAACATAAGTTGTGTGTTATGTGAATGATGTTTATAACATGGTTTGTGATATGTTATGATGGTTTGTGTGCATGATTAGCACATATGTGTGTTAGAAATTTTTTTGGAAGTTTACAGTGTGTAAACTGGAAGGAGGAAGTAAAAGAAATAAATTTTAATAAATTTATTTGAGTTGTCGATAAATGAAATCACCCTTAATAAATTTGAGGTTTAACACTAGGCTTTTATGTTATATAAGGGGTTTTTGAGGAAATTCGACCATTTTTAATTAAATGAAAAAAATTTATGGAGTTTTACAAAGGTAAAACTGAAAAAAATTTAAAGAAAATAAATTTTTAGAAATTTATTTGGGTATTATGGAAAATGGAAAAAAAAAAAATAGGCATATAAAAATTTTTTGGTGTTTTCCAATGGCTGGAAATGTGAAAATTTTTTTTTCGATGAGAAGAACATTTTTCAAAGTTTTATGTTGTGTAAAGTTGAAAAAAATGAGTGAAAATAAATTTTATAAATTTATCGATGTATCGAGAAAAAAAAATGGATGAATATAATTTTTGCGATTTTCCAAAGAAAAAAAATTCGCCAAGAAGTAAAACTGGGTTAGCTAATGGGCCAAATTGTATCAGGAATTTGTATTGCAAGCCTTGCAATTGTATTCCAAGAGAGAGGGCTGGAAAAATTGTAGAAAAAAAAAAATTGCAATACCATTTTTGTATTGCAGAGAGGAAGGCTTCGAGGTTGAAAGTTGTATCAAATACACTATAATGTATTGCGTAGAAGGAATGGGTCATAGAAAATCTGTATTGCAATATGAGTAGTTGTATCAAGTAAGAGGTCAATAGGCCAAGAGATTGTATCGCAGGAATAGTCTAGGTTTGAAGGTAAATACAAAAAATGTACTGCAAAGCAAGGCTATATTGTATCAAGTGGAGAAGGATTGTATGCTGACTCAAGTGGCTAGAAAGAAATTATATTGCAATATACAAGAGGTATCTAAGGGAAGTGAAGTCGAAAAGTGTATTGCAATAGGAGGGCTTAAGGAGGAATTGTATTGCAAGACAAAAAAAGGGGCTGCTGGAAGTGTGTTACAATAAAATTTTTGTATTGTGACCAACAGTAATCAATGAATAGTAATCAATGAACAGTATCCGTGAACAGTACCAGTGAACAGTAATGTTGACCGGTCAACTGTGAACAGTAAATTCCGAAATTTTTTTTTTAAAAATAAAATAAAATAAAATAAAATGAGACAAAATTTTGGAAAAATGGAATTTTCTAAAATAAAATTTTTATTGATAAAAATGATTGATATATTTAATAAATTATTCCCAGACAGTTTATAAATGCAAGGACATAAGCATGATGTAATGCGTATGGGAAAATGGTACGTTTCTACTCTTGAAATTATTGACTAGAGTAGCGTTTGAATGGGATGAATCATGTTCATTCATTCATGCATCTCAGGTGATAGGTTCGGGGCATATGTAGGCCGAGGCCTTGTAGTGCCGTATGACGGAAAATTCTTCCCTGTGACGTAGGAGAGATTTGATTTTTCTGTGAGATCGAGTCGCAGCTAAGCGTGGTGGACCTTAGGTGATAGACGATATTGTTAATGTCATTCTCGACATGGATGAGATGATAGCCACGTTGTTGGCATCAGATCTTAGCCTGTCATCATCATATTCATACCTGCTTTAGAGTCGAGTGAGGTTACATATGCACGTATCGACGCAGATGCGGCGTGAATTTCGATCTAAATTCTTACGAGTGATCATAAACCCCGGAGAAAATCCAATTTTTCAAAAGGGCAAAATCGCATCGGTTAAACTGAAATTTTTCAGATCTCGGACACCTGAACTGGACACCGCTAATCGCTCAAGGAATCTAATACCACGTCGACTTCGCCGACCCGAGACAATGGAATTTCGCACGTCAAGGAAACGAAAGCCCAAGTGACACTGGCGCATTTTTGATGGGCACACAGGTGCCACATGTCAAGCTCCACCAGTCAAGTTGAGCTCAAGGTGGGACCTGATGATTATTACAAGATGCCACTGGGTTGAAAAGTCAAAAAATCCATGAGAAGGACATGGATGGAATTAAGGAAATGTAAATGAGGAAAAGGACAAATGCAATAGTGGCTTTCTTCAAAATTAGAGACCAAACGGGAGGAGGAAAAAGAGTCAAGAGAGAGTTAGGTTTTATGTTTTTAGAGAGAGAGAGCGCCACTTCTCTCTAATTTCGACTTAACAAGAAGGACAAATTGCTCTCACGCTACGAGACAATACATGGACTCCTGGCTTTAAGGAATTTCACAAACTCCGGGAGGTAAAGTCCTACTGCTTTAAGCACTTTATTTAAGTGTTTTGTGATGTTTGAGCTGATCGAGGCCGCGAGGGTCGCTTGATCTGCTCCAAATTCGAACCGGCATGGAAATTCGGGATATTTTTCGTCGTACCGATCGCTTTAGGGACCGACGGTATATCATCATAATTTATATAATAAATCAGGTTTTCGTGAGTAGAGACCTGAAATGGATATGGAATTCGGTTCCACCAAGAGGAACCGATGTAGAGGAGTGGGTCACCGCGGATGCCCACATGTTTCGAGCGGATCGTTAAAACAATCTTGCCTGCGGTGAATCGGGCCAAAATCGGGCCCATATAATGTGGTGCTTGAAATTCGTTGAAATGAATGGCTTGGTATGTGGAAATATACAGGTTAAGACATGATTTAATGTGTTATCACAATGACACAATTATATGGAATTAAATCAGGTTTGTAAAGCCATCGAGATGATAACAAATCATAAAGTGAGCTAATCGGGTGATGGTTTAATGGTTAATACATGCAGAATTTGTAGTCATTGAAAATATGCATATCGATATATTGTATAAATGGTTTTGAAAATGGCATAATGCATTTTCATACGCGACCGCAAATTTCTGTGGTTGGGGGTGAGTGCATGACATGGTTTTTGTAAAACTGACATATTGGAAGGAATTTCACAGATGATATTCCCGAGAATTGGTCGACGCAATAGATCATTTTGATGAGGACTATGATTGCATGAAAGCTCACCAACCAATTCATTTCTGGAGGGTAGCTTCCCATCTTTACCGAATCTCTAGAGTACATTTTCTCAAGAACAACAGTTTTGTTTTGAAATGATTATTTTCTCATATATGGCTTAGTAAGTGTGAGTGAGTCGGTGAGGACTCGTGACATGGGGGTGATCATGACATTCAAGTAGGATCGTATTTACTGAGTGTGTGTTTATTTCTGAGCACGATATGCACTTAGGTGGAGAGTAACCCATTTGTGGTGATTCCACTACTGAAATGATAGCTCACCTGCTGAGAGGGATATTATTTTTTTCAGTACAAGGGGCGCCGAGAAGACAGCTCATTTGCAGGTTGATTCTCAATAGCTTGCCATGTTTTCTGTGGTTTTCGATATAACATGTGTATTAGAATCAGATTTTAATATATGTTCGTGATAAAAGTGTAATCAACTATTGAATTATCGGGAGATAATTGGAGAATAGTCAAAGATATTTGCTTTACGAGTATTGGTCATAAGCCCAAGAGGCATTTTACTGTGTACGGGTCTCGTGGATACGAGACAAATATATTCCGCAGGCCGACGGTAGTTAACCACACCCTGGATCGGGGCATCATTAAGGCATTGGTGTGAAGGTGATGTGGGGAAAGCACAACAAGGCAAAGCATAGCCTTTTTTCCCTTTTTCTTTTCAATAATAGACAAAAGGTGGATTTAATTGAGAGTCAGCACTAAATCAGCTACGATATTTTTTCCCAAAATTCAATTCAATCAGCTGTTTATCTAATGGTCCCCGTGATTTTTAGTTTCATACCAAAATCCAAATGAAAGCAAGCTTGATGATATGAACAAGAAACTTAACACTTACGACAAAACATGAAAAAGCAAGTGTTCTTTTTAACACAACCATTACCGTTGATCACATCGTTATCGCACCTTGATTCTGGGGTTGTTCTTCACCATCTTCTTTCCATACTTCTTCCATTTGAATCCATCATCTAGGATTTCAACCTCAGATTTTGTTATGAATGCAACCCTTTCTTTAGTTTCTTTCTTCTTCTACCCACTCTCCGTGTCTCCAATAGCGCACTTCAGGTACGGGCTTTTTTAAGTGATGCGCACTCAACCTAATATAAATAAAAATTATATAGCTTACTAAATATTGTCTATAATTTTTATCTAATAATAAAATGCAATAAAGTAAAAGAACATCAAACATCACTAATGTCCATGGCCCAAGAGAATAAAATCTCCAAGCTACAACTAATTTAGAGAAAAAGAAAAAAAGATATCGTGATTTTTCGAATTCTTTCAAAAGGACTTAACTATAACATGAGATATCAACCATAACAAAAACTAAGGCACGAACGTCAACATCTAAAGTACATATTTTTCATGAAAGTTCAGAATTATTAATTAAAAAAAACAAATAAACAGATAAAATGCACAAACCAAGTTACCAACATAAATTAATAGCCAATATTTTTACCTTCTCGAGGACCTAGTTAGATCAATAGGTCGAGAAATGTTTATTCCTCGTACTAGAAATGCTATTTGAAGTCTTGTTCAAACTCAAGACAAACTCCACTCAACAGACCCACTTTATTTGCACTTTATGGAACACAAATAAAATCTCTAACAAGCTTTTTGCTACAAGAGAAAAAAACGCTGATGAAGAAGGTAACAACCTCGACAAAGAATCTTTAATGCCATCGCTTAAATGGCAACCTGTAAACTACTCCAGATCCTCCATTTCCACTACTCAGGAAGTTTGGCTGTGACTCCTTCAACCTCAAAGTAACTAAGGCAAGCTTATATCCTCAATGTTTTCATTAGTTCCCATCACTTCCTCGTTGTATTTTTCCGACTTCTATTTCCAAGTTCTCTTCACAATAGGTACATATGACCGATTCTTGACTCAAATCAGACACTTTCTTGATCATTAGTCTCGACTCCAGCCAGGTTTGCCTAAATAACAAGAGAAAATTAAAGGAATGTAATGAGGATTCAACACCTCAAACTTGCTTAAAATAGCCATGTAAACAAACAAGATCAACTACCATATCTTCTACCTCTTATGAAGTGCCAATAGACGACAAATAATGCACCCAAGACGATGGCAAATGAAGCAAGGGATAACCACAGAACAACAACGCGGTCTTTTTTCGTCTGCGCATCGAATTGTAATTTCTTCCAAGATGACAATACCGTCAAGATGACCCCGCGATACACCCATGAAGGAACATTGCCGCAATACCCATTTTAATAACACAATCCATCTTAAGATTTTCACATATACCGTGAGATGGCAAGACCAACATAGAGTAGTGACTCCATTTTTCAAAAGGAAAAATACAAGTCTAAAACTTGAAAGTTGGGCAAAAGTAATGAGAAAAGCTAAAAGAAAATGCTTTATAAGTAATTCAAGAAACCTAAAGAAAATAAAATAATAATTTATAGAACACCAGTTATGAATCATGATGGGAAGGCTGTAAAAGTGTTTAAGATAGGAATTTAAATTGAAATCTATCTGATAAAATAAATGGTCTTGGCACTACAACTTTTCCAACAATGTTGCTGCCAACCGACAAAGCAATTATATCATTATAATCATGCTTTGGGAGATTCATATGTGGCTGTAATGAACCACCCTACCAGAAACAAAATGCTTTATCATGAAAACTTGAAACCTAGACAAGACCCCATTTTAATTATTGACTATAAGGATGTGATCGCTGCTTTTCAATGTAGATTCAATTTCCATGGCTTTTCATTCCATCAACAATCTTATCTACTTCATCGTAAAGCCAAGCACATTAACCAAAGGGTGTTAACCACAATTTCATGCCTACCTGGGCTGGATTTCACAGCAAATTATATGAAGTTAACTTCATATTCTGGTAGTAATGTATAGAATTACATCCAAGTATAAACAAGTTACATGTATAGATTCCTATCGGGCGGATCAAGATTAAGAAAACAAGCCACATGATCTCGAACACCGCAAAGATAAACTGCTCTTAGAACTGTAGATTAACATAATGATGGAAAGCTCAAGTAAAAAGTAACCTCCGTAAGTATGAGTGCGTATCCGGTTCCTAATGATTCCATGCCCAGATTCAAGATAAATTGAAGGTTTTTTAGAAAACATGTTCGTGACGCCTCGCTTCCTCCAAGAACCGATCATAATTAAAGACTAAGGAAATGAAGAGACTCAATATAGGAGGCCAAAGAGGTATGGAGATAAGTAGACAAGAGTGTATTAAACACATGTGAAAAAGTCCTCCCCGAAGATTAAACCATGGTCATCAGACATTCCCACGCCTCACATTTTGGATACACTCGATTTCAACATCTTTACCTAAAAAACAAACATAATCCCATCGCTAATAAGTAAAGCAAAACTAAAATCAAACCAGCAGAAGAGTTTTTTCTATTTCGGGCTGATGGTTTCAAATCATTTTTACAAACCTCTTTCTCAACTGCTTGAAGAGGAAATACGAATAATTGCTGCAAATATGTTCAAAGAAGGAAGAAAATAGAAATTCCTTCGAAGTAACTCTTTTTCCATCTCCTGACGTTATAATGGCATTGAAATCATGACTCACATATTTTTCCCTTAATACATAAATAGTTTTAATACATGCCAAGTAATATGCCCTAACTAATTCTCCTTAATTAAAAGCTAATTGAAGGAAAGATCCATTATGGCTTACTACAGCTCGACTTTGCTACCTTCTTTCCTTAATTACATACTAGGGAACTCGAAGGATTAAGTGGTCAAAACAACAATACGCGGCTTCAGACATCGCTCGCCAGATCACACAACCTCGGAGTTCTCGAAATCTAGAGATTTCGGGTCCTTGTCGACCTCGTCCCAACACCCGAGGTGATCCTAATATGCCTACTACTCCCTACTTCTCACTCTACGCCCATGATATTTATGTCGTGATTAATCAAATAGGATTACTTATGTCCTAATATAATAAATCTATTTCTCACAAGATTCAAATATATCTATGTCCTCGGCAACAAAGAAAATTATTCGTAAGCCGATGCATATACACCACATGTTAACTTCAAGAAGATGTCTAGTTAGCTTCAAAGAAATGTGTAGCCAACCTATCAAGTCCTCGCACCTCGCTCATGAATCCAAAGTGGACTGATTGAAACTAATATTTTTCTAGAGTCTTCGTATCTAAATCCGTTTGCATTCCTATCGGGGTATAAATACGCCAGGCTTCATTCAATGGATTACAAGAAGTTCTCGAAAAACTTCCTCTCCAAGTTTTGTTTTTTTCTTTAGCATTTTATCAACATCAACATGGTATCCAGGCACCAACAAAGTTCAAGCTTTGAAACCCCGGTAGATCATTCTGATCGAATTCATATATCTAACATCATTTATTGATTGCGATGGATGAAAGAGTTGGTGAGATTCATTATAAATACCCTGATACTTACGCACTTTCTCGACCACATTCCGCATCCTACGTGCATTCTGTCCTCTGCACTCTTTGTCTCTCTCAAACATTCTATCAAACACTTTCAAGGACTACATTCTTGCTTATGCATTTCATTAACCATTTGGTTGTTGAAATTTTTGGCCTCAACTAAAAGAAGTCTCTATAGATCATTTTTCTTGTAGTGCAATTATGAACTCCTGCTAAGTCCTCCATTTGTTGTCGTTGATCCATAACAAGAACCTTCAGAATGAGCCATCCCATAGAGTTGATTCCTTTATTCAAAGTCTTGAACTTGGATTCCTTTCCTTGAAAATTTGTAGGGAGTTCCATTTGAATAAAGTAGACCATATTTTGTGACAGTTCTCTAACATTTGAAAGAAAGCAACAACCTTCAAATTGAGTGTAGATCCGCTCATAAATAAGTTTAGCAATGTTTGTCTTACCTATGCTAGCCATGCCCCAAATTCCTATCATTCGAACATCAAATGATCCAAGACATAATAAGGAATCCATTGCCTCTATGTGGGGCGCCATCCCAACTAGGCCCTTTATGTAGCTTGAATGTGCCAACGGTTATTCAATATATGTCTAAATTTCTCAATGAGATTTGGATTCATGCACATCCAAATTCGAGAACAAAAAATAATAAAAAGTCCATAAACGAGAAAAGAAAAATATTAAATATAAAAGTAGATGGATTGATTCTTCACAACTGGAAAATAAAATGTGTATTAAATCAAACTTAAAAAGGTGAAACTAATGTAAGACCCGAGAAAATCCAAATTTATGGAAAAAGGGTAAAATAGTAATTTTGATCAAAAATCCAAAATTTATTCTCTAAATCTCAGATGATGAAACGGATTTCACCGTTGGAATCATCTCACGAAATCTAGCTATCACGTCGAATTTCATCGAATTTCAAAACAGTCGGAATTTGCACGTTTTTCGAGGCATCGAGTTTCGGGTGCCAGAAAACGACTTGAGATGTGACAAAAGCCACATATAACATGTACACATGTTATACATGTTGCATGAGTAGAGAGATGATGGAAATGGACGAGCGGAGATAGTCTTAGAATATCTAAAATCATTGCAGGGACTGAGAATAAGGCATTATTAAATTTGATTAAATGAGAATAGGACAAAAAAGGCATAGTGTCATCTCTTTGATTCAAAAAGACAAAAAAAAAACATGGTGGAAGAGAGAGGACTTACAGTGGCTATGGAAATGGAGTTTCTAGTGAGAGAGAGAGAGGCTTCTCTCTAAATTTTCGGTAAATTCGACCGTCGGAATTCGTCGGGACAAGAAGCAAAGCTGCTCTACGCATCGAGGCCTACGCGTGGGTTCCGGTTTTAAGGAGTTTCGACAAACTCAGTGAGTTAGGGGATTTATCCTACTTGGGTTTTACACTTTATTTAAGTGTTTTGTGATGTTTAGGTTGATTGAGTAGTGAGGAAGTGGTTTAGTGATTCCAAATCTTGGAGCAAGTGTGAAAATTTTAGGACACTTGGTCGGTCAGGTATCGGTTTAGGGGCGATTTGGGTATTTGTATCATATTTTATATAATAAATTAATGTTTTGGTGAGTAGGAGACTGGAAATGGGCATGGAATTCGGTACCACGAGAGGGCAGATGTTAATTGGATGAGTGGAACAACGCGAGACTGGCCATTGCTCTGTTTGGAATTTGTTAAAAGCGATCCGGGTTTGTGCAAATTGGACAGCGTCCATGTGTTTAGGTGCTTGAAATTGATGAAATTAATGGCTTGAGTTGTGTGGAAATAGATAGGTTAATACATGATTATAATGTGTTAACCTGATGACCTGAATTTTAAGCGAACATGATTGCGAGAAAGGAATTTCACGGGATGATATTCCGAGGAGAATGGGGTTGGGAGGCGGTCCAGACGGATCATTTCGGATAGGGACCATGGTATTTCGGAAGGTTTTCGACATTCGCCTCGGAGGGTAGTCCCGTATTTTCATGATACTTCGGTGGTATAGTTCGAAAACAACGAGGGTGTTTTGAAAAGATGTTTTCTCATACATGGCTTAGGCAAGTGTGAGGTAGTCAGTGAGAACTCGGGACGTGGGTTGGTCATTTAGATATTAGTAGGACCACGTTTGCTTGGAATGTGTGTTTCTTGGGCGGTAGTATGCGCTTAGGTGGGGAGTAACCCATTTGGGGTGAGTTCCTTTGCGGGGCGAGTAGCTCACCTGTCGGATGTATTTTTAGGTACGGGAGCGGTCGAGGAGACGACTCATCTGGCGTTTAAGCCAGGTTGTGGCTTTGGTTTATTATGTACATGTATTATAACTCTCTAAGTTTGATATATGATGTATAAGGATAATTTATTACCTCTTGAAACTATTCAGCATATGGTTAGGTTTATTTGGATGGAGTATTGGTTTGTGGGCTAGTGGCTAGTTTTACTCATGGATATGTCATATTGAACTGTTCGGGACATGTTTTGTATTTGGGTAGAGCTCCCCGTACAAAGGAGACTCTATTCGATTTTTGTGAGAGATGTCGGGTCACCCGACATTCACGAGTGTTTTCGCGGGTTGATGGGTAGTCAACGGACACCCCGGATTTGGGGCGTCACAGCTTGGTATCAGAGCTTAGGTATATGAATACCTAGGGAGCTTGGGTTTGGGTATCCATCACCACTTGGTGTGGTTCGATGTTAGGTGTAGGTATGAGATTACTTAGGAAATCACGGGACAAAACTAGGACACTGCATGCATGTGTTTGGTGTGATCATGTGAATTGATGAATTGTTGTGTGAATGGTGTGCATAACATGAATTGTTGAATGTGTTGTGTGAATTGGGTGCTTAGGCAATTAGCACTTGGTGTGTTGGAAAATTTTAGGAGTTTGTTAAGGTAAACTAGAACAAAGAAAATAAATGAAATAAATTTGAATAAATTTTATTTGGGTTATAGGATAATGAAATAAATTTTGAATAAATTTTAAAGTTAGACATGGAGCAGAGAAAATTCAATTTCTCGAAGAACAAAATTAGTAATTTCGGTAAAAATCCAGAATTTTTCTAGATCTCGGATGACAAAACGGACATCTCCGTTGAACTCGTCTCGCGAAATTTAGCTACCAAGTCGAATTTCGTTGGATTCCGAGGTGGTCGGGATTTCATGTTTTTCGAGGCGTGGGGTGTCGAATGACACGTGAGGATTGGGGGATCTGCATGTGGCGTCTAAGAAGAGGAGTGACAGCGAGGCCATGGTCCCACTTGAAGCATGGTACCCTTGATTAGCGTGTGTGGAAAGGAATCCAGTGGCTCACAATGAGCCACTTGAGTCATGATGTCATAATAAGGAATTAAGAAATAGAAAAGAAGCATGTGGAAAAGAGATAGTACCATAGATGGGTAGAGGAAATGAGGAGGAAATTCATCAGCTTTTTGACTGTACGTTTAAGTAATGATTGAGGAGAGAAAATGGCAAGGAGAGAGAAGAGCGAAAATGAAAAGAGGTGAGATGAGAAATAAGAAAAGGAATAGAAGGCAAAAGGAAGGAAAAGAGAGGAAAGAGAGGGAAAAGAGGAAGCTGGTTCTTAAGAGAGAGAAAATGGAGGGAAAAGGGAGAAAGGAGGAAGAAAGGGAAAGGGAGTTTTCCGGGTTTGAGAGGCAGTCGGCGTTCGACCGGTTCAGTACTAAAGTTAGTGCCTTGAATTGAGAGGATCTACGTGTGGGCCGTACCGAAAAAGTTGGAGTTTAAATGGCTCGAGAGGTAGGATATTTTCCTACTTGGTTTACTTTTAACTAAAGGCTTTTATAATGGTAGGGTTGCTTGTGGGAGGCCATGAGGAGGCCCATTATGAGAGTGGTTCAAGCTTTGGAATTAAAGGGTATGGATTTCATGAGCGAGGTTTCATGATTTGTGGGAGTTAGGGTTTTGAGCCCAGAAGCCAGAAGCTTCTAGGTGTCATGGTTGTTGATGTGATGACAAGGATTGGAACGAAATGGTTCATGTGTTTGCGAAGGGGCGAGTGAGGTACCACATTGAATGGTCAAATTTTGAGACCTTGTTGTGTTATGGCTTGCTTGAACAACATGCGGTGTGTGGAAATGTGATGTTGATGCATGCTATTTAATGTTAACATGATTTGCATGGAATTAGATTATATATATAAATTATAATTTTCCATGGTTTGTAAATGTTTAAATTGTAGTCTTTCATTCATTGCATGCTTGTGAGGAAAATGCATTAGCATCATGCAGCTTCATATGCACGGTCATGTCAGCGTCGGTCGGGTGTGGGTGCGGGGTAAGGTTGTTCAGGTGTCGGTGAATGGGTGGCTTCAGGGAAAAATGGAATGAGAAGTCAATTGAATTCACGAGTGTAAAATGATCAAATGATAAATTACATGTTTTGGGCGGAGCAAGTTGAGTGGATTCCCAGGGGTGAAAGTCGAATGTTATTCATGATTAGACATGAATCCGTGATGTAAGTTCGTGAAAATGTTGAAAAGGCGTGCGGCGTCCTGCGGTGTAAACCCGGAAATCCGTGGCCCACAAAAGAACCAAAAAAGTTTTTGATAAATAAAATTGGAGGGTTTCCAATGGTTTAGTCATGATGTGTGACTGGTTTTATTTGAAATTTGGCATTCCAGGTGTGAGGGAGTCGATTGGGACTCAGGTGGTGAGCATCAGGGGTCGCATCTCATGCATGATATAAACATTTCATATAATAGAAAATAATTGTATGGAATGTGATTGCTTGTTTAAATATGCCATTGCATATGCATTTTAAGGTGGGAGTAACCCTTGTAGGAAAACTTTCTCTTGTGGGCTGCTCACCCCGTCGCCAGGACCCAGCACCCCGGTGCAGGAACTATCCGGGAGACGGTGCAACGGTAGAGTAGCTTTTGAGAAGAAAGCTGAAATGTGGCTTTAAGTAAATATTTTGTAAATATGTATAAATCTTTTTGTAGAACAAGCATGAAAACTATGAGAATATAGTTGGCATATTTATTTTGAGTATTGGTTTGTGGGCCCAAGAGGCTATTTACTCAGGTATGCGTCTAGAGTGATCGAGATCTGTATAGATTTTCCGCGGAGTTATTGGGTGAATCAACGGACCCCGATTTTAGGGTGTCTGAACTCTCAAAATTATTAGTTTGTATGGATTGATGTGTCTTGTAAAGATATGAGAGACTACATTGGATGTGAAGAAAAATCTATTTTCTAAGGTTTTACAATGTAAAAGCGAAGAAAAAGTGAAGAAATAAATTTTAAAAAATTTATTTAGGTGTCTTGGAGAATGAATATATATATATATATATATATATATATATATATACTCTGCTATATATATATATATATATATATATATATTTATTAATATTATTATTTTTGTATTTGCGATAATTTGGAAATAAAAGAAAAAAAGGATGAAAAACGAAAAAAATTTTTGGTGCGAGCCCAGATAAGTGCACTTGATAGAAATTGTATTGTGACAGGCTGAAGGAGGAAAGGATGGGCGTTGGGCGCCGCGGCGCGGGATCAGGCGCGAGGGCGCGCGGCTGCTTCTGTTTCTGACTGACTGGGGGCCTCTGACTCTGGCCAGGTCTAGGCGCGATGTGTGGCACAGCCACGATGACCACCGCGCCGCGACCTAGGCGCGGCTTTGTGCGTGCGGCTGTTTGTGGTTGTGCGCATGGTGCACTTGGCCGATTTTGACTCGATCTCTTATTTACGAGTCACTAATTGGACAACATTCATGAAAGCGTTCATCCGCAAAAAAATTCCGAACTTTTCAAATAAAATCAAATAAAATAAAGTTAAAATTTTGAAAAAAATAAAATTTTCGAAAATAAACTGTTGATAAAAACAATGATTTGATAAGTTGAATTAGTTGACTTGCATTGCTTAGGAATCACGGGGACATAGTATATGAAGCGTGATACGAGCATGATTAGTGTCCTCGAAATTTGTGTTTATGCCTTAGAATCTTTTGCATTATATTAACGCACCATTTGACATGTGTAGATGACTAGTAGAGGGGCCGAGGGCGTGAGTGGGGCGTCCGCGAGTCTGATCGGGCACCACCGGTGTTTGACCGTGACTTTGGCGAGGCGGTAGGTATTGCGTGGCTGCTGTGCCGCGGTGTCACGAGTGGTCGGGAGGTCTTGGTAACCTCCCAGGAGGTTTAAGGAGCACATCATCTCAGGCATTCACAAGGGGAGGAGATCGGATGGTGGCGAGACCATTGGACCCGTACGGGTTGAAGGTGTTAGAGGCTATGGAGATTGCCTGCGACACGACCAGTCGGCCAAGGCGTGTTCTGGCTAGAGGGTGAGGCCCAGTATGGTGGAAATGGGCGAGGACCTGCAGAGACCTAGAGGTAATGAGCATGGGCGGAGTTCGGGGAGATGTTCATGGGTAAGTATTTTTCGAATCTTGCGAGGCATGCGAGGCTCAGTTCCTAGAGATGAAGCAGGGGCGTGTACGTGATGGATTATGTAGTGGGTTCTGAGTTGCTTAGGTGCTGATGATTACATGGCCACGAGACATGACGAGGGTTACAGGAGGTTGAGAATGAGGCCCGAGTTGTCCGTTCGGACGGGATTATGGGACCCGCCCCTACAGGGATATGGACTCGTGGTTGGGACATCCTAACCATAGAGAGAGATAGAGGATGCTCGGAGCACTCGGGATACGAGTGTTAGTGATAAGAGGAAGGAGAGTCAGTCTTCTTCTAGTTGAAAGAAACGAGAGCCCCACAGTTCGTAGGGTTTTTTCAGTCGCGGCCATCCGGGCGGGGACGGATGAGAGTTACCCGGTCGGTGTGTGCGTGGTGTCTTTACCATTTACCCGTGACCGGACATATGAGGATTGCCCCAGGCAGGGATCGGGGTTTTGGGGCAACCACCGATCCGTCAGTAGTAGGACGGCGGAGGATCTGATATATTCCTCCGGCCAGTATAGACCGAGAGGAACCCAGTCCTCGGTTCGGGGGAGCTGCAGGCACCTCACGTTCACTGACCAGACGAGACGGGGTATGGGTAGAGGCGGAGGGCGAGGCCCGTGGCGGGGACATCGAGTCACAGGGGTGTGTGCCATCCTGCTTTATGGCCAGAATTCGGCCAGGATCAACCCGGTATGCGGTCACGTTCCTACTCTTGCACTTGTTAAGGTCAGGTATGGCGTTTAAATTGGATGCATCATATTCATTCATTGTGCATCTTATTAGTAGTAGATTGGGCTTAGAGGTTGAGGCGCTTTGAGAGAAACAGTCATGGATGTTTGTTCTTCACCAGGGTGTGGGGTGAGTTGAGGATGGGTCGAGATTGTGAGTTAAAGATCTCAGAGGGTGCGCTTTCGAGGTGGACCCTCGGGAATGGGTTGTCCGCAGTATCGGCATCATTCGTTCATGTGCACGATAACATCGTCAGTCGGGGCGTGGGTGCACGACATGGTCGTCACTACTCTTGGTGAGTGTGGATTGAGTTTGTCTTTAGGATTACGATTAAATGAAGACTAAATGGTTCGAATCGGGAAACAAAAGAGAAATTGATGTGTGTAGGAACCAAGCAGAAGGGGGCCTTTAATCCCCTAAGGTGAGAAACTGAGTTGAGGTGTAAGAGACCGGGGAGATATCCGATTTACGTATTGGGTGTAAGGGCCGGGAGGTATCCAGAATTTTTGTGTGGGTGTAAGAGCCCAGGGAGACATCTCGAATTGCAGTGAGTGTAAGTTGGGAGCTATCCCCAATTTACGTGTGGGTATAAAGAGACCCATGGAGAAATCAGAAATTTACGTATTGGGTGTAAGAGGGCAGAACAGGAGAAATCTGAAATTTACGTATTGGGTGTAAGAGACCCGTGGAGATATCAGAAATTTACGTATGGAAGTAAGAATTTCAGTATAGGTCGAAGAGTTATGTTGCTAGAGATGAAAACCTGCAGTCAGTTATCACATAGACTTAGGTTGAGTGATAGGGTCGGGAGTGACTCGAGTTGGCTTACACAGGTCCTTGGTTATCACGTAGACTTAGAGTTGGTAATAGAGTCGGAGTGAATCGAGATTTAGGATGCACCTTTGTTGCATTTGGGTGTTGTTGGCGGCGAGGGCTTGGTATATGGATGTCATTCATGACATGGACTAGGATTGACGGTCCATTGGATTGTCGGTGATTGTGACCTTGGGAAGGTCGACATTCGCCTGGCTGAGGGTTGTGTAGGGTTACATGTTGTATGTGGATTATATACAGGTGTTAGAGGACAAGCTGCGAGCATGCATCCTGGATCATAAATTGGAAATTTGGGAGGAAGCCCGATTTCATAGTGGAATTCGCCTACAATAACCCAATAGTTATCAGGCGAGTATCTGAAATAGCCACCATAGACCCATTATGGAAGTATAGATGTTGTATATTTGGGCAGAGATTGGGAGGGAAATAAATGGGATCTGATTATGGATGAAATTTTTGAGGAAGGTGAAACGAGTAACATAATCTTCTGTTGAGTGGCGGAAGATGTATGATAACATAAACGTGGAGCCTTTGGAGATTGGAGGATTGAGGATCAGCGTGCTGGATGGTGATGCTGGAGGAGGGAGTGTTAGTTAATGACGAGACTCTGGGGACTGTTAGACCTTTCAGATATGAGTGATGACATGTGTCTGGTTGGCGTTCCGCGGCATGTGAGGTGTCAGGGTATTTCCGTCTCCTGCTCCGGAAGTATACTCTAGATCCAGCTCATGTGGTGGATTGGGGACGGATTGAGGTTGGCAGTGGGACCTTCGAGGAGGGACCGGTGTACGTTTGGATAGTCGTGATCGGGTTGCGGCAGGCCCAGTGAGAAATTTGAGTGGTCTTTATGGGTGGCACTATGGAATTAGTCGCATGGGAGCCTTCGAGGGCCGCGATGTGGGCCACATATCCCTTCTTGTTTAGGGATAGAGGTGCGTGATTAGTCGTTTAATAATTAAATGACAAGTTTCACATGCATGGTAGAGTGCATGTTGCATATACATGTAGTGATGTGATGATTGTCCGAATTTTGGGACTAAATTCCTTTTAAGGAGAGGAGGTGTAGGCTGAGAAATCAAATTTACGGAAAAGGTAAAATGTGTTTTTGGTGAATATACAAAATTTATTCTCTAAATCTCGGATGACGAAACGGATTTCACCGTTGGAATCTTCTCGCGATATCTAGCTAGCACGTCGAATTTCGTCGAATTCCGAGATAGTTGGAATTTGCACGTTTTTCTAGGCATCGAGTTTCGGGTGCCAGAAAACGACTTGAGATGTGACAAAAGTAACATATAACATGTACACATGTTATACATATTCTTTATCAGTAGAGATGATGGAAATGGGCCGTAGAGATAGTCTTAGAATGTCGAAAATCCAAGCTAAGGGACAAAATGAGCATTATTAAATTTGATTAAATGAGAATAGGACAAAAAAGGCATAGTGTCATCTCTTTGATTCAAAAAGACAAAAAAAACGTGCTGGAAGAGAGGACTTATAGTGGCTATGGAAATGGAGTTTCTAGTGAGAGAGAGAGGGGCTTCTCTCTAAATTTTCGGCAAATCCGATCGTCGGAATTCGTCGGGACAAGAAGCAAAGCTGCTCTATGCATCGAGACCTACGCGTGGGTTCCGGTTTTAAGGAGTTTCGACAAACTCTGTGAGGTAGGGGATTTATCCTACTTGGGTTTTACACTTTATTTAAGTGTTTTGTGATGTTGAGGTTGATTGGTAGTGAGGGGGCCGTTTGATCAGTTCAAATCTTGGAGCAGAAGTGTCAAATTTTTGGGACACTTTTGGTCACTTACGTGTATCAGTTTAGGACTGATTTGGGTATTTGTATCATAATTTATGCCGTAAATTGTGTTTTGGTGAGTAGGAGGTCGGGAAATGGGCATAGGTCGGTTCCACCAAGAGGCAGATGTTGGATGAGATGGCTGCCCACCAGACAGTCCACTTGCTACATTTTGGGGTGGTCACTTGAGTCCGGGTTTGTCTGGAAATTGGACGAAAACGTCCATGTTTTGGGTGCTGAAATTGATGAAATTAATGGCTTGGGATTGTGTGAAACCAGATGAGTTAATACATGAGATTATAATGTGTTAACAAAATGACCGCAATTTTCTAAAAAAGCGAACATGATTGCGAAAGGAATTTCACGGGATATTAGAATGGGGTTGGGGAGGCGGTCCAACGAGATCATTTCGGATGTAGGGACCATATTTGTTTCAGAAGGTTATAACACGATTCGCTCGGAGGTAGTCCGTATTTTTCTGGAATGCTTGATGAGTATAGTTTTGAAAACACGAGAGATTGTTTTGAAAGATGTTCTCTCATACATGGCTTGGGCGAGTGTGGGGAGTCAGTGAGGACTCGGGAGCGTGGGTTGGTCATTTAAACATTCAAGTAGGATCACGAATTTGCTTGAATGTGTGTTTACTTTGGAGCATTGCATATGCACTTAGGTGGGGAGTAACCCATTTAGGGTGATTCCACTACTGGGCGATAGCTCACCCTGTCGAGGGATATTATTTTCAGATACAGGAGCGGTCGAGGAGACGGCTCATACTAGAGGCCGTTTTAGAAGAAAGCAAGGTTGTGGATTTGGTTTTGTTATGTACACATATATGATGTATAAGGATAATTTTATTACCTCTTGAAACTATTGTATATAGTTGGGATTTATTTGGATGAGTATTGGTTTGTGGGCCCAGTGGCCGTTTTACTCATGGATATGTTGTATTGAACTGTTTGAGACAGGTTTTGTATTTGGGTAGAGCTCCCTGTACAAAGGGGCTACGCGATTTTAAATGAGAGATGTGGGTCACGGAGCATTCCACCAGTGTTCCGCGGGTTGACGGGTGGTAGCGGACACCGGATTTGGGGCGTCACGCTAAAGTTCAAAATTACTTATCCTACTTCCATCTTGTCCCTGATAGCAATACGAAGCTAATGAGATAAGATGTTGTAAATCTGAGATACCATAATTAAGCTAGAGCCACACCTAATACAGTGTCCTACAAAAACTTAATGGTGATGATCTTCAGGGAGTTGAGAACTAGTGAGATCAACAAGCACATGGCATGGTACAAAATGGAAATGGAACTCAGCTGGATACATAAGCCCCTGGCATGATGAACTAATCAGCTTAAGAGAAACAAAGAAACACATGTAGTTGGAAAGAATTACCTATCCCATCCAGATCCATCGGAATTCACGCTTTCTTTTCCATTCTCATTTTTCCTAGCTCCTGAAACATAATTTCCTCTCCCTCTTCCATTCTCATCCATTTATTTTCTCTTGTTAGAGTTTTGTTGGGTGGCTAAGTAGGCTAACCATATCCGACCTAACATCAGGAGAATCAAGGGGGTAGTTCACGGGAGTTTGAAGCGAAATTACTGCAAAACTACCACTATACAACGCATGTGAATGATTCCCTCTCCACCGCTTCTCTGCGTCGAGAAAAAAAAGAGGAGAATATGGCTTCTTCACTCCTCGAAGATTTTGGAAAGAAAATTCACATCTCTTGAATGGTTTTCCCTTGAATTTCTTTTCTTTCATGAAAATATGAGGATTAAGGTACTTGTGTTGAGACAACATTATGGTTCTCATGTATCATGGTCCATTCATGACTTGAGACAAGAAAGTTTTTGTAAGTGAAAGGGTTCAGTTTGTTCGTCACCTTGCTTTTTCCTATGTTTTCTACCAACATTGAGCATGTCATTCTCGACTGAAGAGTGAATGCCAAAAAAGTTCCGAGGTTGTTCATCCATCTCTTCTTTCACCCCTCCACACACCCGATCATCCACTTCGGATCACTAAACTACAGGCCATTTTTTGGTTATTTTTCACTTGTTTTTATAGCGTGGGTGTCGAGGCCCGGATGCGGACCCTAAGAGACTCGAGCTAGCAACCATTTGGGAACAACCTAAGGCCGGACCAAGGCGGAGCCACCCCACTAGTTAGCTATTTTCACTTTCTTTAGAATCTTTAGCTTTTATTTGCTAAGATAGCAGGAAAAAGAAAGACAAAAGCTTTTGAATCTCACATTTTATGTTTCAGTTTCCTCACATTTTACATGAGAGGGATCCATGTTATAGAAAAATGGTAGGGCTTTATGTCCTATAATTTTGGCGCACTCAATAATCTTAGCTAGCTCATCCAGACACCAACCGGAAAACACATAGTTGTCGGAGAATATGATTATGGAAAACCTCAATTCTTGATGGCGTTTAAAACCTTCTGAGATATTTGTTCTCCTCTCTAAGTTTGTCATCCATAGAAAGTGTTGATTACAGTTTTAATGGCGCCGTATAGAAACGATCGATGAAGCATTTACGGGTGTCCTCTCCTCTGAAACTAATGAAGACATCATACTTCCATTGATGGCTGGAAGAAGAAGAAGCCATTGTAGAAATGGAAGAAAATAAAGCCTTTTGAAGTGATTTATCATTAAAGCCTTCCATTGATGGGTCACACGGATTCCTGATTTATCATTTCTTTAAAAATTTAAAAAAAAGAAAGAAAAGATACGATTAGTTTCGTTAATTTCCTAATAAGAACTTAAAGAAAATTGGGGATGTTCAAACCCTGTAGCATTTGAAATTGCACATTACAGGTTAAGAGTAATAAATTCAGGCGGGGTACACATAATTTATGAAGGGTCGACATCTTATTAGGCAAATTCAAATGCAGGATCAATCAATAAGTCAATAATCTAGAACATAAATTTGAATTTCTGTTAATTAATTTTATTTTTTTATTTTTGTCTTTTTCTTTTGTTATGGAATCGAAATGAAAATCTACTCCCAATATCGCTTTGATTTATAAGTTCATCATTTTTATCGAGTGCATTTGATAATGACTTTAGAGAAATTTTCTCACGGATTCTTGACACGTTCCCGATGGCGTGAAAGGTCAAGCTTTGACTTAGACACTGACTTATCTATGGAAATTAGGGTCCCAGATGGAAGAAGTACAATCTTTGAGAGTTCATCGAACACGGTCGAGAGAAACACTCGTTTTTCGAGAAAATAATGTGAAAACCTCGATGGATCCTCGGTGGTTGTAGGGATCTTTGGGAGATATTTTGCCTTTGACAAGGGGCTACGTGGAGATGGGCGGGTATCTTCACCTCTGAAACTAAGGAAGACATCATACTTCCATCGATTGGTTGGGAGAGGAAGAAGAAGAAGAAGAAGAAGCCATTGCAGACTTGGAAGAATGCGGCTTTGAAGACCAGTAGCTTGACTGGGAGAACCGTATGATGAAAAGGTAGTTCATAGTTTGGAATGAAGACGAATAAATAGAGTTTGGATTCAAAATAAGCCTTTTATGCAAAATAAATAAAATTCATTGCTTAGGCCTCAACGAGTTCGAGCTCGAGAAATCTCTTGAGTTCCCAATGTTGTGTAGTAAAAGTTTCACTATTGAGCTCTTTAGATTATGAAAATTGGTTTGGGTGTGGTATGAGCAGGAATGACTTTTGAGTGTATATGAGCCGCTTAGGGTGCTCGTGATTTAATGAAAAAATTATAGTATTATTCAAAATGTCATGGAGGACGGATACTTGGATTTTTTTTATTTATTTAAATCTAATTTAGAAGCTATTATAGATGCTTAGATTTAAAAAATAAATAAATCCAATTTCGAAGCTTTTTATTTTTTTAACCAATTAGTAAAGTGGGGTTTAGTTTAAAACCAAAACTACAATGTTACTAAGTGCGATTTAGTTTAAATATTAAAAAAATTAACCATCTCTCTTAGATGACATAAGAGAGTTATATTGATCAATAATTTCAAAAATAGCCTAGAATCAGTATATTTTTAAATAAAAATGTCATTTATTAAAACTCAATAAATAAAGAAGCAAAAATTAAAAATTTCTTTTCTCACTTAGAGAAAGGTATGATGAATATGTAAAATCTGAAACAAAAATAGTAAATTAAAGTTATTTTACATTATTTCTTTAAAATGAGAATCAAAATACTTCATAAGTATGATGAATTAAAATTCTACTTATAAGTAAGAATTTGTTTCAACGGAATCGCTTTTTAATTCGATTACTTTATATTTATAAAAACATCCAAATATTAAAATGAAGGAAAAATTGAATGATTCCCATTTCTCATTCTCCATTCCTCTAATACCAAACGCACCTAAAAGTCAAGAAAAGGGCACCATGCGATAGTGACACTTGAAATAAAGGACAACAAAGTAATGAGTCTATATATATAATTATTTATTAAATTTTTTCATTTCAATATTAATTCTTAAAATTAAATATAAAAAATATTTAATGAATTTATTAATGTTTGTCTTTTCTTCTTTTGTTTAATAGCTTTTCTCATCCTATTCTACAATTTACATTGATATCACTTATTTCTTAGTCCTTGAGAGATCATATAATCTTATTAAGTTATTTGTCATTAAAGCATTTGAACAAAGATTCATTTATTTTATTGACTTGTTAAATTTACAAGTCGATCACTAGAAAAAGAAATTTTTAATGAAATTTATATATAGAATTGAAATGTCTTAAATTTAAGATAGGCAATGTTTATAGTAAGGGAATACGTCTGCCTCTTTCCAGTAAAAGGTTTACTGGAAATAGAAAAGATTATCTTCATAATTTTTTATAAAAGATTATCTTCATAATTTTAAAAATAAGAAAAATATTGGTGTATCTTTCATGAAAGAGGCACCTTATTTAATTGGTTTACTAGGCCAGTTTAAAAAATTCTAGAAATATCTTCTTTTTTTCCTACTTTTAATTAATATTTATATGGTACCATACTTATTATATCAACCACGCAAAAATAAGTTTTAAATATTTATTGAAGTAGATATGAAAAGAAGATTTTTAAATTTCATAAAACAATCATATTACTGGTAATAGAAGAAAAAGTTTTCATTCCATTCTCTTTATCATCAACATTATTAAGAAAGGAAAAATCTTTTCAATTCAACTAAATAAGGATGTTATAAAAAGAAATTTTCGTATAGAACAAGCAACTTTAGTCCCCAAAGCAATGCCCAAAAGCATTCAATTGTATGTTTCATGGTTTTCTTTTTTAGTCTGCCTTATTAATATGTCAATATTTTTATGAGAAGATGGAATTCTTGCATAAATTTTATATATTTAGGAAGGAATTTTGTTTAATATTATCAATTTTGTTTCTACTACAAATTTTTTTTTAACTGGTTTTAGGTTTTATTGAAATACATATAAAACAAGCATTTTAAATTCTACAAAAAGATGCATATGCATGACACAATGCTATGTAGATAAATTAGAGAGAGAAACTATAGAATGAAACGAGGTTAACACTTAACACTACCAGAAAGTAATGTTTTTTTATACAATATCACAAAATAAATAAAAAAATAAACAAAAAATAATACAAATGGAAGAATAGAAATAGAATATCAAGATATCAAATTTGTTCAATCTTCCTAGAAAGGTAAAAGCAAATAACAAAATTACAAAATAAATAAAATGACCAATATGAGTATTGGTATAATTGGCTCTCTTTAGAGATTTATTGAAGACTAAGTCCATATCTCGACTTTGTGTTTAAGCTAAAACCAATCAAGGAGTAGCTGGGCCAAAGCCCAATCTACTTAATCTAGGTAGGGTTTGGGTTGACCTTTAAAGTCCACTTAACCTCATTCAGCTCATTGATAACTTTTTGAGCCGCTAGGTTGAGTTTTGTCTTTCAAGCGACTGACCCTAGCCCTCTCTGAAGGAAGAAAATAACAAAGAAACCAGTAAATTATGATATTGAAGATACTAAAACTAAATTTAAGTTTATTACAAACACAATCATAATTTGTTAAATCCTTAGAGGGCGTTTGTTTGTTTATTTTACTTTTTTCTGAAAGCAATTTGCTTTTACAATTTAATTTATTTGTTTTTACTTTTTGGTATCTTATTTAAATTTTTTTGAATTTTTATTACAGATGAAAATGAAAATATTTAGTTTTACATTTGGAAAGGCCGTATTTAAAGAATATATTTTTTAAAATTCCCTTACAAATATTTTAAAATCTTCTCAAAATATTCTAAAATCTTTAAAATCCCACATTGTAAGACCAGAAATTCCAATTTCTAGGAAAGACAAAAAATCGTAATTCGGTTCTGAAATTGTAATGATTAAAAAAATCCGTAATTTATTCTCTAGATCTCGGATGATGAAATAGATTCAAGTTAGATAGTCTCACGAAATCTTCTTTAGCGCGTAAAAATTTCGTGAATTCAGAAGACGATCGGAGTTGGCATTTTAGAAACGTCGCGATTCGGGTCTTAGTAAAGCGATTTTAGATCTGTGAAGTCGCATATAATACATACTCATGTTATAAGTGATATGAGTGGAAATAGTGAAAATGGTGTTGTAGAGATAATTACCAGAATGTGAAAATTTGCTTGGAGAAAAGAAGAAATTAATTAATTAAATTGATTTAAGTCGCTACAAGGCTAAAGCAATATATAGGACTCCCACAAATTCAAAGGGCTAAAAACGTGAGTAGAAGACCATAATGATCCAGTAATGAGCATTTTTACGTTTTTTTTTAGTGAGAGATGTACAGCCCTACTCTAAAAATACAGGCTGATCAAATGAGTCGACGATGGAGACAAAGAAGGGAGAAGCTGGCTACGGAGAGAGCTACAGCATGAGATCACCAAGGCCCAATGAGTTTGACAAACTCAGAGAGGTAGGGGTTTTACCCTCTTGGGTTTTTATTTATTTAAGTACTTTTCTGAATGTTTGAGTCGAATGAAGGGCCGTTGGGGCAGTTAGGTCGATCTCAGGCAGGACAATTTGAAGGATCTGGGCGGATTAACCTCATGAACGAGGGTTTCCAGGCACTCCAGTGGATATAGAAACTTCGTAAGCAGGTCAAATAAAATCAGTGAATGAGCGCACCTGATAACCAGACAACATATCTTTGAAAATAATGCGAGCGAAGTGATAAATTTTTTTTTCTTTTTTCAAACACTTGGATTTTCATAAAAATTGACGGAGTTTCCTTTGTTTTTCGAGGACTTTCCCAAATTTACAAATACACCGCATAAGCATTTAAAAACACTTCTAATCTTCCAATTTTAGGACCATAGTCCACAACTCAATCAACCTGATATATATCTATATACATTTATTCATTTCAATCATCCAAAGCGATTGAGCTTGCTTGATTCCATTTTACAGGTTTTATAAAAAGATTGGGCTTAGTAGGACTTAAGCGAAGCGCCTAAAATAATTTCATTTTCAAAATATATCCATATATGCATATATACATGACAAATTATTCGACATATAAAATATGCAACTATTTATACTAAATCGGTTCCTGTACGTCGTCTCCTCGATGGCTCGACTCCTTTACTTACGAGGAGGATACTCTGGCGCTTTTGTCTCGGATCCACGAAAATATTTTGGAAACATATAGGAAAAGAATGAAATTAAGGAGCTTGGTGAATTGTCTGCATTTAAATTAAGATAGCATTTCGGTATATATCAAAGTAATACATCGTATACATTTAAAAATCCATTTATGCCTTAGATAACATTTTAGTATATATCAAAGTAATACATATATACATTTAAAAAAATCACAATTTATGCCTTAAAATAACATTTTCAGTATATCTAAGATAACATTTTCCAAGTATATATCAAAGTAATACATACTTATACATTTAAAAATCCATTTATGCCTTAAGAATAACATTTGAGTATATATAAGTAATATACTTATACATTTAAAAATCCATTTATGCACCTTAAACATTTATACCTCAAACAACTTTCTTTATAATAAATACTTATGCATTTCAAATCGATTTATGCCTTAAACATTTATGCCTCAAACTTTGCTTTTTATTTCTTTCTGATGGGCGGGGAATAAACACACTAGGAAACGATTTCAGATGTCTGTGGTGAAGACAGTCACATTCAGTGTCTTCTTCTGGCTGCCAGGGGCTCGCGACTTTGCGTAGGGTTAAATCATGCTTTATACGTGTAAGGATATTCTACAAACCTTTTTTGGCCCCTCCTCGAGTTAGTAACCTATAAACTTTACCCCTCACAAGTCTTTGCGCTTAAAGTACCTCGTAGATACTTCAGTCATACTTGATCCTTAGGGGTTTAGGGTAGCCATCGGTAAAAACATTTCTTCAAAATCATTTATAAAATCCATTTAAAATCCATTTACTTTATCAATAAAACACATATGCATTCTTTTTACATTTTAAACTTTCATAATACCTTAACATATATACATATTCATACATATATAAATAATTTGAATAATATTTACATATGCCTTGGCATTTACACATAAACATTTCTATTAAACTTTCAGATTTACCATTAAATCATTCCTTTTAAAAGCTCAATTTTCAAAATATCATTTTCACTCACAGTTCAACAAGATCAAAACTTTGCTTCCGATAAAATTAAGTTTCGATCCATTAATTACTTGCTGCCTTTTTCCAGAAAACTATACATTAATCATAACTTCATTTTAATCCACCATACACATTCATTTTAAAGCCAAATGAACAAATTACCCTTAAGCACTGCTAAAACCCACTCATTTTATTAACCTTTTTAACAATACTCTATAGACTTTATGACTCAAAAAATTATTCAAACGGTCTTCAAAATTTGCATGAAACTCTCCCAGATCAGTCCTTTATATATCGATGTGAAGCTAACAAATTTTCAATTTAATTTCCTTCTCCTAAATCCCTCGACCACATAACCTGATTATTGTGTTTGTCTAGATGTGAGAACAGAATCTGCACGTAAACTCCTTTGACAAATTTATGGGCACTTTAAAGGTTACAATTTGCATGAACTTCCTTCAGATAAATTTTCCCCTAGAGTCCTATTTTACCCAAATTTTGAATACTCAACTTGGATGAGTGAAACTCCACTTATCAATCCAAAAACACTGTATAAAACAGAGCAAAATCAGTGAAACTACACAGGCTGCAACACAAATCCATATTTGGGAGCCTTAGAGCTACAATTTGCTCTTGGTCACTTCTTGTTTGTAGCCCTATCTCTTATGATTCTTTACCAATTGGAATCAATTCATTTGGATGATTCTAACTTAATCTATAATAAAAATAAAACAGAGTTTTAAAATTTACAACATTCCTTTACTTTACAACATGATCTTTATTACCTCAGATTAAAATCCTTTTCTTTTCTAACTTAATTCCAATACATTATACCTCAATTTCATAAATCTATGAAATTTCAACATATCTTATACCAAATTCTACATCAAACCTAACCATTTCATTCCTTGATTTTTTAAACCTAACCTAATCCATTTCTTTCTCAATTTCTATCAAAAGCATGTCATTCATCCTCGAATACACGAATCTATAGTATTGAAAGTGGCGATCAGACATAGAAAACATAAAATCGACTTTCCCAACATTAAAAACTTACTTGTTTGGGTTTGCAGTTCTCTGCTTAATTACCAGATCGTGAAAACTTGAATGAGGAGAAAAAATCGCATCTACATCTGGCAGCCTCTTCCTTTTCTTAACCTTCTCCTTTCTCTCCTTTCTTTTCTCTCTTTCCTTCCCTCTCCTTTCTCTCATGGGAGGTTCTCCTCCTTTTTAAGAGCCCCAACAATCTCACCAGTTGATTTTATTTGCCTTGACAATTGCCACTTTCACACTTGTAAAGGTACCTTGAACCAAGAGGCTCATTGTGGTGATTCTAATGAATCTGGAAATCCATTAACCTATGTATTTTGTTCATAACTTAGTCATTAAGAAAGGTTTTAATTGCTCTGAGAAAATATCTCGCCTGCTTGAGATTTTGTCCCCTCGGTTCACCTTATCTTGCTTTATCACGGAGTTAAATGTCAAAAATATTCTATGGATCATCTAAACTTCCGAATTATTAGCAAAAATATTTTAATTAAAATCCTTCGCATTGGATTCAGGGCTCTGAAATCATCGAATCGGATTTAAAATCATTCTGACTCGAATCAGGACAAATAGCGTATTAGTATGAGATGTTTGGATCGCTGGAAACTATCCAAAGCAGGACCACAGTTCACTCATTTTAGTTTAGTTAGACTACATGATTATTTACGGACATTTCGTATTTTCGGCCCAATTTAGAAAATATCATTGTCGAGCTCCAAATTTGTCAGAAAATCACTATTCACTTAAATCTCAATTCTCTTAATATCGGAGTTCAAGTCATAGGAACTGAAATTTAAAAATTCCTTTGCAAACCCCTCCATCAGGATAAAATAGAAGAAATCTTCGCTATTCCTTAGGGCGCAGATTACAATTTTCGAGAAAATTTTTCACTTTATGCCCCGAATGACGTCAGGGCGTTTTAAATTCTATCTACTTTCATTTTACATCATTGGACCTCATCGGTTCAAAAGCTACTATTATAACATTCAATCTGGTTTAGGTTCCCACGTATGGTGTCACGGCGGAGGGCCGGTGCAGCGACAAGCGAGGCCGGCGCGCGCGATGGGCTAGCAGGCGGCGTACAACGAGGTGCCGCGGCGGCGGGGGGGTATGTTGCGACGAATTGAGGTAGCTAGGAACTTTGTTCCACGACCAGGACTTTTCCTTGTCGCGACAAAGGATGTGTAGATTAGTGGAAACTAGGTTGCGACAGAAAATGTTAGTATGACGGAGTTTAGTCATGGTAAGAAGATCCATGTCGCGGCGGAGTTCATCTTTGTCTGACCGAGCTTCGGACATTGCGCGACGTATGGCCCATCGTGATGGAGCCTGGCTGCGTCACGGCAATTTGGAGTGCGCCTGTGGTATTTGGGTGCGCCTGCGACCGAGAACTGTGGCCAGCGATAGAGTTGTTTTGTCGTGTGAGTTCTCTGTCATGACTGCTTCCTCCCACGATGGTTGTGATGATGTGTTTATTACCTTATTGAGCCTTATTCTATGGACCACTTTATTCACCAAGATTTTAAATTTTGGTTTCAGTCCATTCAGGATTTAAAATAGTAAAAAAAAAAATACCCCTATGGATTTGGGGCGTCACACATTCATTGACATCTTTTTAGGTGCTTTTATTTCGACAAGGAGAGGTTGGTTAGGATGAGAATCATATCATTATTAGGAATTTTGATTTTGGAATGAGTTATAGACTTGTTTAGTTGATGAATTTATGTTCATTTGGATTATTTGTTTTCGGAGTTGGTAAGAAGAATATGAATATTTGTCTTGAGACATTTATGTTAATTCATACATGAATGTTGAGAATTAGAGAATATTTTCTAGTATGAAATTTTGGATATAAGAATTGATAATATAGAAAGTTGCACATTACTCTGAACATGTGTTTGATAATTGGGCTCAATCCAGTTACAAGAAAGGAATGTTTGTGTCGTTTAACGCTTTGAACTTTCGGGCTTAAGATGTGAATTGACAGTCATAACCCTAGGGTGTGTTTCGAGGCGTGACAACATATAACATAATTTTAGTATTAATTAACAAAATGAAGTAAAAAATAATTTATTAATTACTTTGGTCAAGGAAGAAATAAAACACCTAAGTTAAAAACATTATAATTTTTGGTATATTTATTTCTTATATAATAGGATTTTAGAAAAATAAATATTTGATAACATTAAAAAATTTAGCTGCATCGTAAGAAGAGCATGCGCATACGAGAAAAAAAAATCAATACGATTCTTATGATCACATATTACCCTGATATTCATGAATTCATTAATCAAAAGGGAAAAAAGTATAATAATAAAACTCTCGAAAAAGTACTTTCAATTGCAATCTTACTACTTCAACAAAACTTTAAAGATAAAATACTTTAATAAATAGAGACAAACCCATTCTTTATCACATATTATATATACAAAAATAAATGGATTCAGGTTTGACGATGACATTTTGCACTTTGTTTTTGGTTATTTGATACTTTTATTTTATAAAATAATAAAAATAAGATATTTTCATTGTAAATATGTTCTCTCGGTCATTTTACAGAAAGTGTAAAAGAGAAAAGTTATAAAAAACTTTTTTGTGCTAAAGTAGGAAAAATTCATTAAAGTATGTTGCTAAAGGCATATAGGTAGTGTTTTCATGTTAGCATATCTTCTTTGAATATTGTGGCCCGGTGTACAGGTTACATACACATTTCTCTTTTTCATAAATTTCCCTTTTTTTTAAGATTAATACTATGGTTGGCGTCACTAACTTTTACTAACATTTAAAAGAAAATTTTATCTTAACTTTCGATTGCAATCTTATTACTTCAACAAAACTTTAAAGATAAAATAGTTTAATAAATAGAGACAAACCCATTCTTTATCACATATTATATAAACAAAAATAAATTGATTAAGGTTTGACAAGATGACATTTTGCACTCGTTTTTTTTTTTTGGTTATTTTATTATTTTATTTAATAAAATAATAAAAATGAGATATTTTCATTGTAAATGTGTTCTCAGTCATTTTACGGAAAGTGTAAAGAAAAGTTAGCAAAAACTTTTATTACTAAAGTAGGAAAATTGATTAAATGTGTTGTAAAGGCATATGGTGAATTGTTTTCATGTCAGCATATCTTCCTTTCTGAATTTTGTGAGCGGTCCTTTGATTTACATACACATAATTTTTCCTTTTTTTTTTTTAAGATTAATACTATGGTTGGCGTCACTAACTTTTACTAACATTTAAAAGAAAATGTTACCTAAAATGATAACCCAAAGAGACAACCAAAGAATCTAATTGGGTTTCTTGGGATATCATTTTTCCGACGAAAAATAAACTTTAAAAAAATTAATAAAAGTTAAAATACATGATCGACTAAAAGAGAAACTCAATTTTCACTATGATGAAATATCAATTATTTATTAAAAAATTTTGAACAAGAGTTTTCATGTAAATATTAGTTTAATAATATAAATATAAAACCATCAATATAATGGTATGGTCTTTGTTAGAATATATGATGTTTGAGAATCCAATAAGTTTATATAGTTTTACTCTTTGTAATATTCTTTATGGTATAGTGAAAAGATTTTCTCATTCGCAGATGTAGGCTCATCCATGGATGTAGGCAATGATTGAACCACATTAAAACCTTGTGCCTATAAATTTTTGTGTTTTTGAATTAATATTATCTAGATTAAGCTTTTCCCGTTGACACAATTGCATTTATTTTAACTTGAATTAGCCTAATATATTCATATCTATGGATGAAATAAATTTTACGGAGGTCAAAAGCAAAAATTAAATTCCAAAATAGAATTCAGTCCTTTTATCTGGGACCACAAAAAATCAAACAAATCCACTTTCTTGCTGGATGATGAGGAAGAAGCGATTAAAACACAAAGCACTCTCGAAAACATGTGGTTATCAAAAACAAGTAGAGCAAATAATATAAATAAATTAGAAAGGGCCGTGAGGAAGGTGCATGCATTTAAAAGAAAAGTTCAAATTTGGCAGTCCATACTTTTTTGGTGGTTTGAATGCACCCACATCCTCCTAAAACACATAAATATTAGGAAGAATTAGATCATAGATGTATATAGTAGTTTGAATGGAGCAGGAAAACAACAATATCATGAAGGAAGAAAAGACCCAAAGGCGAGAGGAGGGTCCCAAAAGGCTGTCAAGTTAGTTCGAGGCAAATGCTTATCATCCAAGCATTGCTAGCCAAAAGTTGCCTCCTACCTTCCATGCAAAATTCATGTACAACAAATTGTGTACCACATCTAGACTTAAATAAATACTTCACACTTTTACCATTTATGTCTAAACATTTTCCCTACTCTTGTCTATCACTTTATAAACATACTTCCCAACCTCCCGGATCCTACACATATCTCCAGTGGCCGTGCTAGGACTTAATCTCAGAGGGGCGTTAATTGATCGATGGGTATGAATTGTTGTAGCCAAGTGGTGTGGATCCTAAAGTTTAGAATAACCTAGATCTTGGGTTCGACTTTTCATGCCTACAGCAGGAAATTTTTAGGGGGCTGACCCTAGATGTAGAATGTCTCTATCATTACATATCTTACCCCTTCTATTATGTTTAGTTCTTAAAAGTAATAAGGGAAAGATCATAGTAAAATATTTTTATATTTAGTAGTTTAATAATATTTTTAAATCAAATATAAATAAAACTACTTGACTTTATATTTTTAAAATTTTAATTCTTGTTGATAAGTTAAAATAAATAAAATGATTGAAACAGCGAATAAAATAATATGTCAAATTTAACTATATTTTTATTTTTCTTTAAAATTTTCTTACTTCTACTTTTCTCTTTCTTTTTCATTGCATTTCCCGTTAATATTTTTGGGAACTATATATAGCCTTCAAGTTTTCAACACCCTCGTTGAATTACTTTTATTAGAAGGGGTGGAGCTACATTGTGCCTACGGGGCCAAAGGGTTTATGCCTTCTTGAAGTGGGATTACTTCTTAAATTATTTTTTCCGGGGGCTCCTCCACTGTTCATAATTCCCTTAAAATTTAGTAGAAGATAAATTACATTTAAAATTTTTTGAATCCTATATATATAATTCAAAATGGACAATATAGAGGCAAAAGAAAAAAGAGTATAGAAAAAAAACTGATTCCAGTACAAAGGGAGCTAGGTTCATGCATGGCAATGGGTGATCACAGTAAAAATACAAAAGAGAGGGAGACGTGAGTTGGAAGTTTGGAACAAGCTTGTACTGAACAATAGATTTCTATTTACGGTTTCTAAGTAAATCATTGTTCATATTCTTTATCTTTTTTTTAGCCAATTCCCTTCTTTTTCTCTTTATTTTGCAATATAATATTGTAGTATCATATTATTATAGAGACTTGAACAGTTCCTTCCTATCACTTTCAGAAGCCTAAAAATGTTTAACCCTTTGAGTCAAGCTTCATTGGCCAATAGTCTTTAGTTTTTTTTTTTTTTTAAGTCTTTAGTTTAAACCCACATGGTTATTGCAAAAATACACAACCTTCCTTTTTATTTTATTTAAATAGTATAGCTAGAAAAAAATTGTTTCCAAATTTATGGTAACTTGTGACAAGTCAAATGAAGTGGGATTACTTCTTAAATTATTTTTAGCTTCCATTCCTCTAACAATTTTTCTAGTACAATGTGTCATATTGCACATGGACAACATGTTTCCACACATTGAATGATATATGTGGACCTAAAGTTCATCGTTAGATAATGTATTGTGGCACAACTAGTCTACAAGTGAGACTTTAATCCTCCATCATGCATTTTATGTCTCATCAATGTCAGTTTCTTTACATCTCACCACTCCAGTACTATTGTTCATTCAAGGACTTCATATTTTGTCTTTGCCAAATTATTTCATGTCCTTGAAGCTTATGAGCTAACTGAAGATTGGGTAGAACATTTTCAAGAACAATGATTAATATATTTCAGTTTCAAATATGTAATTAAATACTGTTAACATTTTACTTGCAATGGGATAATTTTTTTTTTTTGGGTTGCTTGTACCTCGCTCAATGCCTAATGGAATAGGTTTATGAAAGAATTTGCAGTAACTTTAATCCCAAGATAACACGTATGCAAGTTGTAACTTTCAATCACATTATTGAAATGAATTCAAAGTATGATTTCACAGCGTAGATGTCATACCTTTTGAATCCACAAAAGATTTGAGAGTCGAAGATTCAGATTTCTTTTTGTAGTTCTTTCACTTCGAAGATTGTAGAATTTTGGAGAGAGAGTTTTCTAAAGAGAGCGATTGCTCGTTATTTAGAAAAATATGATTATCCTTCTTTTTGAAGATTATCTACTTTTTTTTTATTCGTATTTATCATTGGAGTCTTAAAAAAATAAATAAATAAAAAATAACTGTCACATCTTCATGTTTTATTTCTCTATTTTTTTTTCTTTCATTGGAAAATTAATTTAAATTCAAAATTTAAATTGAATAATTGTTGGGTCACATCATGTGTGGTAGACATAGAAGGAAAAAAAAAAACATCTTCCACTCACACATGATAGGACAAACTCCCTTTTCAACCTTAAAGGTTCATAATTGTCAAATAAGTTGTGTGACCATGCATACTTTGAACATTTTCACTATATATATGTTAGAAGTATATAACTTCTCGATAAAAGGTTATTGGAGTATGTTCAAGTATATTGTATCGAGATCCTTCATCACATCCTTTTCATGAGATCTCAAAGAAATATGAATTCATGATTATGTTTCTTCCACAATGGAAATACATAATTGTCGACCCATGAATTCATATTAATGCAACTATTTATTTGTAAATATGATCTTCCTCTTCCTCAATTCTCGTAATTCTTATATGGTTTGCTTTTCTATAAATATTCCAATAGATCAAATCATTCATAATCTTAGCATTCTAAGATAGCAAACACTAGATACTAATTATGAATTCAAGAAGCCAAAGTGATAAGGATACTAAAGAACGAGATTACTTAAAACTTCGAGGGCCTCACATAATTTTTTTATTTTTATTTTCATTACCCTTGTTAGTCGATATATGCATATGTGGTATGAATCACATGTTATGGTGTTATCTGCTTTCTCATCGGCGTATGTCTTTATGTATTTTATTTCAACCTTTATGCAGTTGTAGTTTTGACACGGTCGATGTCAACCTATGAGTTCACTCACATGCTCTATTTATCAAAACATCGGAACTCGATTTGACTTTAAGGCGATAAGTATCTCACTTGTAATTAATATTTCATTCAATCTTTAAATGAAATTGACATTTGTATTTAAGTCTTTGCTCTCAATTATCACCTATATAATAGTACTTAAAAAACTGTCTCATCTCAGTACACACAAAGTGACTAAGGCAATTGCCTGTGTGAGTAGGTGATCAATCTCTCATCTATCCAACATACTTCTATATCTCATATGCACTTAACATATGCATTCATGTATGTTTCATAAGCATCTAGGAATAAAAAAAATATTATCATAAAATAATACTCGTGAACATGCTAGGAAGTACATATTCTCAAATACATTTTAATGTCTACGTAAGCCCAAAGACTTGACATGCCTAAAGTAAGCTTCTTTAGGTATGGGCTTTGTGAATGGATATGCAACTGTTTCTTGTGTTGTTATGTACTTCATGTTCACTTTCTTTCATGCCACCATGTCCTTTACAAAATTGTATTTGATAGTGATATGTTTGGTTTTAGCATGGAACTTAGGGTCTTTTGTAAAAGCTATAGCAACCCTGATATCTGGCGATGACCACATGCTTGCATAGCACATCTCCTTATTGATCGAATGTTGAGAATCTTCTTAACTAAATTCCTTCTTGCACAACAGCTAATAATGCTACAAATTCAGCTTCCATTGTTGATAAGGCTATGTAGGATTGTTTCTTACTACTCCAAGATATGGTGCCATTGTTGAGTAAGAATGTAAATCTAGAGGTAGATTTCCTTTCATCAAAATCTCTTCCCCAATCAGCATCAGTAAAACCTTTTAATTGAAAATCATTTTTTTATAACATAATGAATAGTCTTTTGTGCCTTTTAGATATCTCAATATCCTTTTACCTGTCTTCCAATGTTCTTAACTTGCATTAGATTGATATGTACCAGCCATCTAACGACCAAAGGTAGATATCGAGACTAAGTACATCATAGCATACATCAAGCACAAGCGCATAAGTAAGAATTTTGCTCATTTTTTTCCTTTTTTTCTAAGGTTTTAGGATATAATCTTCTACTTAAGGTCTCTTTTTTTCCATAGGAGTATTAATGGGTTTACAATCTTACATTATGAATCGTTCAAGGATTTTCTTGATGTATTGCTCTTGTGAAAAAGACACCAATTTCTTTAATCGATCCCTTGAAATCATAACTCCAAGGATGTATGCAGCTTCACCCATATCCTTCGTTTCAAATTTGGATGACAACCATCCTTTTACTTTTAAAATGTACTCCTTACTATTTACAGCTATCAGTATGTCATCTACATATAAAGACAAGATTACAAACTTGTCTTTCGAACTTTTAATGTAAACACAATGATCTTCTTCAATCATTTCAAAATTATGAGACATAACTACATTATAAAACTGAATGTTTCATTGTCTCGAAGGCTACTTAACACCACCATAAATCAATTTTAAGAGTCTTCATACTTTATGTTCTTAGCCTTGAATTACAAAACCTATTGGTTGTTTCATGTAGATCTCTTCGTCTAATTCTTCATGGAGAAAATTAGTCTTTACATCCATTTGATGTAATTTTAGGTCCATACTCGCAACGATAGCTAAAATTAAGCGTATTGAGGTAAATTTGACAACATGTGAAAAAGTTTCTTCATAATCTATTCCTTCCTATTGTGTATACACCGTTGCGACTAGGCAAACTTTGTATCTTTCAATTGTGCCATCAGCCTTACGCTTAATTTTAAGGATCCATTTGTGGTTAATAGGTTTATCTCCTTTGGGTGGATCAACTAATTCCCACACTTGATTTGTTTTCATTGACTCCATTTCTTCTTCATTTTTTCTTTAGTAGGACAATTGAGAGACATTTTTATATTATTTGGATCTTCTTCATCTTGTGGAGTAACAATAAATGCTTCCCCTTCAATCTCAAATCGGTGACGAGGAATCGGTTGACGATTCGTTCATCTGAGTTAGGATTCTATTCAGGTTCATTGTACTCCCGATTGGAACCCAGCAAGCATAGTTGGATCCATACCGGGATGTGTTTGGGTGATTTAGAAACTAATTCATCATTTCTCAAAATGCTCCCTCGAAGAATTGAACAAATTCTTGTCTGAGGAAGCAATTTGGTCATTAAGTTTGTGCAAAGTGGTCTTCACCTATTTGTCTTTGCTTATGGAAGTCATTTTCCAAGAATGTGACATCTCGTGATTCAAACTCAGTTATACTATCATCATTTTGATCACATATGAAAACGTATCCTTTATATTGTTCATTGTATCTTATAAAGATAAAGATACTTTTCTTTCCTCTTGGACCTAATTTTCCATATTTATGAGAGGAATTATGTACATAGGCAGCACAACCCCAAGGTTTTAAAAAAAATTAAGTCAGGTTTCCTATTGGTCCATAACTCATATAGAGTGGTAGTAACGGACTTTGAAGGCACTTGGTTGAGTATAAATGTGGCCATTAAAAATTAAATCACCCCAGGTGATTGGAAAGGAGCTTAGAGCCATCATTGACCTAACCATTTCAAGGAGGGTCTTGTGCTTCTTTCACAACTCATTTTTTATGGAGTGTATGGGATAGTCAGAGCGTGTACTATCCCCTTTTCATCACATAATTGTTTGAATTGATCAGACAAATACTCTCGACCTCGGTCAGTCCTTAAGGTTTAATTTTCTTATCTAATTGATTCTCGACCAAGTTCCATAAACGATACAAAGCAATCTAATGCTTGAGATTTGTGAGAAATCAGATAAACATAACCATATTAGTGAAATCATCTATGAATGTGATGAGATAAACTACCCCGTGCCTAGCTTTTACATTCATTGGTCCACATATGTCTGAATGGATTAATTGCAATGGAAATGCAGCTTTAATTTCTTTTCTAAATGGTTTTCTTATTGTCTTTCTAGCTAGACAATGTTCACATGTTGATATCTCAACTTTGTCCAAACTTCCTAATAAGCCTTTTTTAGCTAATAGATTCATACGGTTTTGGCCAATATGACTAAGTATTGCATGCCAAACATTCACATTATTTTCATAATTAACAACTAATGTAATATAAGAGAAACATTCATCGTTTTTGCCATGTTCAACATCAAGAACTATAAAACCATTAAAGAAATAACCAGAACCATAATATTGTTGTCCTAAAAACAAATCAACACCTTGTCCATGGAAACATAATTCAAAATCAAGTTTGATCAAAACCAACACAGAAACTGAATTAAGATGGATATTAGGAGAAAATAACATGTCGTGTAGGAATAAGGTTTGACCACTTGGCATGACTAACTTTCTTGTGCCAATTCCCTTCACCTCAGCCTTAGAGTTGTTCATATATCTATTTTGTTCCTTATAGGATTCGTAGAAATTCAACTAAGGCACTTTTTCCCTTCGCTACATGGTCTGTGGCTCCTGAGTCTACTGTCCACAAAGAATATGATTTAGTAAAAAAGACGGAACTAGAAACATAAATTGTACTAACAACTACAAAAAGGTCATTTGCCTTCCTAGACTCTTTGCAATCATGTACAAAATGCCCTTTCTTACCACAGTTATAGCACTTGAGCTTGGACACATGCTTCTTTTTCTTGAAGAAGCCTCTCTTCTTTCGTTGGTTTAAATTTTGTTTTTTCTTTACCTGAGCATTTGTTTGACTCTTTTGCTGGTTCCTACCATGAAATTTATGCTTGCGCCATTTTTCACCATGTGAGCTAGAGCCTACCATGTAGACATCAGTACTCATCAGCACTTGTCTTGCTGGCCATGAGGCAATCTTCCTTAAGCTCTAAGTGGCGAATAACATCTTCCAAGGTCTTAATGTTTTCATTGTGGGTCAAATGTATTTTCATGTGTTCCCAACTTTGGGGTAATGAGCAGTCACGGCTTGCATGCTTATTCATTAGTAAGAGTATGACCTGCATCCTTAAGTTCTTTTATCATATTTGGAATTTGCCTTAAATGTTTTTTCATGTTGTGTTCAGGGTGTTTTTCGTAAGCATCAAATTTAATAAAAAGTGATCTTAGTTTGGCTATGGACTACCACCAAACCTTTCAGAGAGTGTGGACCACATGTCCTTTGTTATCTCATATTTTTTGAACTCTCTCATGAAGTCATCATCCATACTGCTTAGCACGTGATGTAGTTGTGGAGTTCTTATTTTCCAAGTCTCATAGGCTTCACGATTCCTTCTATGTTGGGTCGTGTTGCCTTGCTTAGGTTCTAACATGGGCATTTTTAAAACCTCAAGAGTTTCTTGCTCTTCTAGAATGTATTGGATTTTCATACTCTAGATCTTGTAATTATCGCCATTTAAAATTTTCACCCTTATTGAGTTCAGCCACATGTTCTTAGCAACAGTTGCCATTTGTTATACTATAGGAGTCAATTATGCACTATAATTAATTCTCAAGACATAAATAATTGTTATATTAATTGTAAATTGTCAATTGAACATAGGGCTAGAGTTGAGAGTTCACTATGTTCCCAATCATCATCTAAGGTTCTTAAGTTCAATTAACTAGTTTGTAATTAATTGTTGTTTGTCTAAAGTCATTGAACTTTAGCTAATTTGTACTCAACAAAATTTAAACAATAACTAGCAATAAATTCATCGCATTGTGAGGTAACTTATACAAAAGATAAATATTATAAATGCATCAAACTAAGGCCATAAAGTTAACTATCACCGTTCATATAATTAATAAACATTAAATTAATACAATGGCATGGAATGAACAAGAATGAAATCATCGATCTATTCTTCAGTTCGAAGAGTTCATATGTGACTTTTGGTAACTTAGGGTGAGCTCCAAGTTTCTTCTTTTTCGAATGGACACACCATAAGCAAGTCCTTGTAACCCAATTCACATACTAAGGGATGAAATCCTTAACAAGTTTTGTATAAGTTCTTGCTTGATCACAAGGGTAACTAGTCATAAGGAATCGAATTTCTTGTTCAATTTTACGGTGATCTGAGCACTCAAAGCCTTATATTTGTCAATACTTCTCAATAGGCCCCCTTCCCAAACAATTATTTTAATGCGATTATTGATTTCTATTATATAGTTCACTAGGCTGTCAAAATCATCATCCTTGACATGTGCTTCTAAGGTAGTGCTTCTAAGGTAATGCTTCCAAGATTCTTTATCATATTCTTTACTCTTTGTCGTTGTCTTTGGGTTCTAATGACTTTTACTGTCCTCATTATTCTTTTCATTGTTTCTGGTACATAAAAAGAATAATTAATTAAAAAAATCAGTCAACGCCAATTTAGACAGGTCTTTAAAAAATGGAAGGGATCTTGGCCAAAAAACTAATTGCCTTTGGAATCATACTAATATGAAAATAGGAATATATCCATTTCAATTATTAATTATTCTAATTATCTAGTGATAATTCAAAAATAGTGTACACCAGTATACTTTGTCACTTCTATCCGGTTACAAGGGATGCATGACAGGAATCCGCTGAAATTCTCTTGTTATCCCACTCTTTGTATCCATAAAAGTATATAATGATTACATCAGAAAGAAGGGAGTGTGTTAGGAAAAAAAAGAGCACATAGAGCTAGTCACTATTCGGAAACATTCATTTTGAATAAATAATTGTCCCCCATGCTATTTTTTAGGATCCTGCCATACACAAAGTCCAAGGATATGAAATCATGTATCCAGAGTCATCCTTACCAAAGCCATTCTTTTTATTTATTTTTTTATTTTTTTATTCTCTTGATACCACCTAAAAAAACTTAAATATTTGTCAGAATGGCTGCACCACATGCGTTGTGGTTTTGGCACCCAATGGAGTGGTTCTGCATTATGGGTCTTTTGGACCCATAATGGCTGCACCTGTGGGTTTGTTGTGCACCGCCATTGGCTTTCGGGCAAGCCTCTTCTTATGCTTCTTCATCGGCAGTTTTACAAGAGAGTAAAATGACTCCATGCTTTTGTTGTTTCTACTATGTCCTTTTTGTTATTTGTGAACAATAATCAAGATAGTAGTGAAAGATGTGTTAAGTACATCAAGAAAGTCTCCAGATAAGTGGAGGGGTCACAATGGTCCGCTATACCTCACTTGCTTTAAGTTTTTATCGCCTTGTTAATAGGACTTTCCTAGACATGTACTAACAAGTTACCATTTATAGCCTTAGGTTTTGAAATCACTAAAGAAGGTCTTTTAGAAAGATTAGGAGTGCAGATTGTAAAAACATACCAAACAAGGAACAAATGAGGTAAGATGACTTATCTAATTAGATGGTTGAGGCGTGCAATAACGCTATCCTTAAAGTAGATTCGCCCTCCTTTAGTTTGTAACCTTGGTGCAGTAGGAACCGGAGCTCTACCTCTAGGATTCAACAACCAAATCTTGCCTCGGCTGCACTCCCTTGGTAAGATATAGTACAACTCAAACAATGATGTTCCTCCAACGTGCTTGGTATGAAAGCGCTTGAAACTTGTAGAGTGCTTGGACATAAAGAGAAAGAGGAGTGCTGGAAGCACTTGGGCAAGAAGGAGATGAGGCTTGAGAGGAATATCAAGATGAAGTGTGTGAGAAATGAAAGGGGGAGGGGCACCTTTATATAGGTGGAGTCCCAACGGATCTCTCCACAAAAGGTGCCAAAAAAGCTTAAAAGAAAAAGGCAAATTTCAATTTGACTTGGTTAACAAAACAAATTAAATTAATTTGACTTGGCCAAGTAAATTTGAAATATCACAAGATATTTCTTCACGTTATTCTCACTTAAATCTCCAACAATCCCCCACAGAGTATAAGTGTGAAGAAGAAGAATAGGAATGGAGGAATAATATAATCCAATGCATGAGATCTGGTGCCCATAGGCTATGAACCAGTCTTAGGATAAATAAGTATGAATCACAAAACATGGTGAATTAAAAATTATATGAACCAATGTTTAGTTCGTTGTCAGCAAACTCAGAACCTATCATCCACATTGATTTCTCAACTACAAGTTATACTTTACGGGTTAGCGCTAATAGGCCAAATGCCCTATACGGATGTGTAGGCTCTGAGAGTATGCCTACGTTCTCATAGAGGCGACCCAGCTAACTCTCATATGGGTGGAGACCCATCAAATGTGTTCTACATCTAAACACATCATTAATAAGAGATATGGAATTCATTAAAGCCTCACCCTCAACCAATGCGAGAATAGACCATCACCATTGGGGCCAGCTCAATAAATATAAATGATAAAGTAGCTCACTATCAACATATGACTTTTTATTACCCATATGAACCCACTTCACGGGATCTCCATTCTATCAAGTTGGGTTACCATCACCTTTGACTTCTGTAATAAGCAAAAGCCTTATCCCCTCGATGTTTGTTCCACTAGTTTTCTATTTAGGGGTTTAGTCAAAGGATCGGCCAAATTCAACTTTGACCTCACAAAATCAAGGGATATAACCCATGTCTCAAGCAGTTGTCACACAATATTGTGCCTTAGGTGTATATGCATGTTCTTCCCATTAAACATTTTACTTTTAGCATTAGCTATTGCAGCTTGGCTATCACAACACATAGACACATAAAGGTCTTGGTCTAAATCATAAAGGGATATCGGCAATGGGTTATGAGCCACTCGGCTTCAAAACTTGCCTTACATGAGAGTATAAACTGAGGCCTCCATAGTGGATCAATTAATGAATTTTTGGATGATTTCCAAGAAGCGCTACCTCCTCGAGGTCAAGCGTGCCCGGTGATTTATCATCGAATCGGAGATCTTGAGTTGGCATCCACTAAAATCCTTCAAGAACTTGTTGAAATCCACTATAACACAAACAGTCACTTGTGTCTCTAAGTACTGACCTCTCTCTGAATGCTTGACAATGATCCTAATTAGGGGCTGGGTGCTACTGACTCAATTTTCCAATTGCGTAGGCAGTATAGGTCTGGTCTGTTTCCAGGTATTGGGCTACCAATTATCTAAGTGTATTTAGTTTGGGCAACATATGTTCTTTATTTTTCTTCAATGTGAGCTAGGATCTGGGAGTTGACATGTTTACAGTCAAAGTATTCAAACTGTTTAAATATTCTAATATAATGTTCTTGAGAAAGGTTAAGCCCATTAATTGATTCCTAGAATCACCTTAGCTTCTCCAAGATCTTTCATATCAAACTTCGATCTTAGGAAACTCTTGGTATTAATTACAACTTGTAGGTTAGTCACAAATGCTGATGCATGAGTTATTTTCAACTTTGTTATAAATGCATATTTATCAGCATCATTAATGGAAAATCCATTAGATATCAACACATGATCAAATTTGCTATGCCATTGTTTGGGTGCTTGATTTAACCCATAAAGCGATTTAACTAGCATACAAACTTTTTTCTTATCTCCTGGAACCATACACCCTTCAGGTTGATCCATATAAATTTCCTCTTCCGGTTCTCCATTCAAAAAGGCGGTCATAACATCCATCTGGTGTATCACTAGGTTATGAACCGATGCTAAAAACACTCTAATTGAGGAAATCCTTGTCATAGGAGTAAATGTATCAAAGTAATATACACCTTTCTTTTGTTAAAACCGTTAGCAACTAAACATGCCTTATATTTCTCAACTGACCCTTATGATTTTGAATTTTCTTATAAGATCCATTCTGACCTATGGTTTTTAGCACCAGAGCAGAGTCACTATCTCCTAAGTATGGTTATGCATTATTGATTCAATTTCACTATTAATGGCCTCCTTCCATAAAGGTGCATCAGATAAAGTCATAGCTTCCTTATAGAATCTAAGGTCGTCATCAACTAGAAAAGTGTAAAAGTCATCACCAAGATTAGTTTCTTTCCTTTCCATTTTACTTCTTCTCAATTCTAGTTTAGAAGGATCACTAGACTTAATTCTAAGATTTCATTGAACTTGTTATTGGCCATTTGTTTTCCAAGGAAAAATAATTTCAAAGAAGTCAGCATTCTTAGTCTCAATTATAGAGTTTACTTTCACTAGGCTATTTCATGATTTGATGACAAGAAACCTATAAGCAACACTATTCACTGCATAACCAATAAATATTGTATCAAAGGTTTTAGGACTTAATTTTCTTTTCTTTAGTTCTAGAAGAAGTACTTTTACTAAACACACCCACACTTTTAGGTATCCAACGCTAGATGTATATCCTTTCCATAACTCATAGGAGTCTTATTAATCTTCTTGTAGGGTATTCTATTTTGAATATGATAGGCAGAGAGGATAGCTCCCCCCCATAAATTCAAGGATGTTCCTGAACTTACTAACATGACATTCATCATCTCTTTTAGGGTTCTATTTTTCTTTCTTCTCATTAAATTCAAGGGAATAAGGAGAGGTTTCATGTATAATTCCATGTTCCTCACAAAAGGTATTGAAGGGGTTGGACTCGTATTCTCCACCTCTATCGGATCTAAGTCTCCTGATTTTCTTACTTAATTGGTTCTCTACTTCGTTTTTATACTTGATGAAACATCCATTGCTTCATCTTTGTTTCTTAAAAGATACACTCTTGTATATCTTGAGTAGTCATCTATGAAGGAAATATAAAACCTTTTACCACCTCTAGTCATGGTGTTTTTCAAGTCTCCTAGGTCACTATGAATCAAACTTAATAGTCCTGACCCTCTTTCTATCGGTTTGCAAGATTTCTTTATGGTTATAGATTCTACACATACTTCACATTTTCCAAGGTTTTATAAGGAAGATTTTTGAATTAAACTTAATTCAACCATTTTCTTAATATAAGAGAAGTTCACATGTCCTAATCTATCATGTCAAACATCACACGAAAAAACTATGTAAGCAGAAGAAGAAGATGCTTTATTATTAAAGATTTCTGAAACATTCAACATAAAGAGACCTTGGTTCTGATAATCCTTCGACAAAAGCGTCATTCTTTGTTAACATTATTTTGTATGACTCAAACATGATCTTAACTCCTGCTTTCCCAAGTAGAGACACTGAAACTAAGTTCCAATGAATATCTGGCACATGGAGAACATCATTAAGGGAAAGAACTTTTCTAGACGCTAGCTTTAGGAGAACTTTCCCTTTGCCAATCACCGGGGATGATCTCAACTTGTCCATGAATGCTTGTTCCTCTCCTTCCATCATCGTGGTGTAGGAAGTGAATGCACTTCTGTTGCCACAGATGTGCCTAGTAGCCCCAGAGGCTACTATCCAGTCTTTCATGTTGGTGACTATGCTATCTTAGAGGAGACTATTACTGCAATCAACTCTACTTTTGCTAGATTTGCCTTTGGTTTTACTTTCTCAAGTTTCTTTCGATTGTGACACTAAGGTGCATGGTGTTCAAGCTTGCCACAAACAAAGCAATTACCTTTCTTTTTAAAGGTAGGGTTTTGGACCTTGTTTGATGAGTTGGGCTTAGTCTTGGGGTTTTTCTATTAGGCCTATTGAAATTGGGCCTTGGTCTCTCTTCTTTCAACTTTGTCCCTAGTTTTATTTTGTTCTTCAATCCTAATATGTATTATAACATATTCTAGGGATATTTGTTTCCTTTTGTGTTTCATGCTATTTTTGTAGTCTTTTGATGAGTGTCAAAAAACACTCATTACATACCTGGGATTTAGTGTGTTTGTGTTTAGTTTTGCATTTAAAGAACTGCTATTTTGTTATTTCGTTAATATTTAGTTTTATTTATGATCTTGTAGGTAAATTGGTGCAGTTGGAGGCTTATTGTAGACTTGATGAAGGAGATTTCACAACCCTTCTCCAACATCGCAACGTTGAGGTCAACGACGTTGGATTGGTCTTCATCGCCCAACATCGTGATGTTGCAATGTCGTGAACTTACATGCTAAGGCTATAAAATGAAGAGAAAGAGAAATTGACTGAGGCTCACACGAGGAGAGCTTCTAGGGTTTTGACTGGTCATCTTTTACACATTTGGGAGGAGATTTGAAGGCTTTTGGGAAGGAGAAACTCAAAGTTCCTTGAAGATTCACAATTCACTCAATCATTAGAGTTTTCCTTCTCTTTACTTTCATGTTCACTCTTAACATTGTAATGGATCATACTTATATTATGTTCTAAATTCGTGATCTAGGGTGTTGTCTATACCTTGGACATGAATATTATGTTTAGTTGCTAAATTTCATATTTTTATTATCTTTTAATGATTGTTATTCCATTAAGTCATGCTAGTGTGAATTTGACATATTAATTTATGATCAATATTAATATGGTGAGTGATTCTTTATGAGATCTGAGAAGTGAATGAAGAATTAGACATAGATGAGTTAACCTAATTAATTGAATAATATAGAAATTATCAATAATTAGGAGACTTCTTTGATTCTAATGCATCTCTGACACTTGGGGTTGAGCCAAGAAGCAAGAAACCTAGTGTTAAAGGTAGGTTATTTGACAGAAGACTTTAGTACCTTAGATAGAGCGAGTCTTGGAAGACAATTGCATAAGATAATGGGAATGGGATTTTAGCGCTACATAACTCAGTTGTCAGATATGACGACTGACTCCTTAGGCACCTACGCCCCATTGATAACTCACAGTTGTAAGATTTAAGGTTATGTAGAAAGTTGCTTTAATTTAGTTTTAATTAGGTGAAGCATCCACAGACATTAGTGCATTGAAGAAATAATGTAATTTTGGTACTTAGTATCCCAATTAAATCCACATGGATCGATGTCAGGTACATTAAATACACTATATTACTTAACTAGCGTATACTTGTGCGGTTAGGCACTCCTTGCACACTTTAGCTCACAATTTAAACACAATGACGCAAAAAACCTATCAAGTTTTTATTGCCGGGGAAGGTGTGGTGTTTTATGCTAATATGATACGAGTGTTTCTTTGGTATTTTAGACATTTATTTTTATTTATTTTAATTAAGTTTTCTTAATAATCTTTATTTTCTTTTTGCAAAACACTTTCAGGTATAGTAGGTTGTATGCGAAGATTAGGTGTTAAAGATCTTATACCTTTGGATTGGGAGATAGAAAAGACTTTGAAAACAATTCGAAAGGGTAAAAGAGAAGCTACTCGGATGGAATAGCAACCTCTAGAACACTAGGAAGGATTTGGCGAAGAAGAAGTTAGATTTAGGAGGGGAGGTAGTGTCACGACGTTGTTTTAACTATGGACTGATTGAACCTATCAGGGATTATGCTCTTCCACCATCGGTTACTCCACCTATGATCAAGAGATCGGCGATATAAGTAAACAACTTCAAGCTCAAGTCCATCACTCTCCAATTGTTTTAAGCCATTCCATTCCATGGTCTTACCTGAGGACAGAATGCTCATATCCTGAACTTCTTAGAGGTGTGTGATACAGTAAAGTATAATAGTGTAAGCGATGCAGCCATTTGCCTTCGGTTGTTCCCATTTTCATTGAAAGAAAAGGCTAAGCATTGGCTTATTTTAGAACCTCCAGATTCCATAACATCATAGGATGAATTGTCGAACAAGTTTCTGGCTCAATTCTTCCCACCATCAAAAGCAGCAAAGTCAAGAATTGACATCAACAATTTTTGTCAATATGAAGGAGAAACTTTTTACGAAACATGGGAAAGATTCAAGGACTTGTTGAGAAAATGTCCTCATCATAGTTTCAATAAATGGATGCAAGTTCATCATTTTTACAATGGTTTGAATGCACCCACGAGGACTCTTATTAATGCTTCAGCTAGAGGAGAAATTATGGGAAGGAACGAAGTAGAGGCATATCAAATTCTTGAGAACATAGCTTTGAACAATTGTCAGTGGCCAATTGAAAGAGTAGCGCCCAAGAAACAAGCTAGGGTGTATGATTTAGATGTGTTTACAAACTTAGCCACTCAAGTCTCTACACTCTCTAAGCAGTTGCAAGGTGTACAACAAAAAAGGCCTCAAGTATCTGCACATATGGTTGAAGAAAGTCCAACTACATGTGATCATTGTCACAGAGCTCATCTTACTTCTCAACGCTCAATGATGAATTCCATGGGAGAATTGACAATTGAGTAAGCTCATTATTTGTCTAAGTTTCCTCCTAATTAGAACTTCAACCCGTATGCTCAAAGTTACAAGCCAGTGGCTCTTTCTAAAGAATGCAATGCCATATTGCAAAAGAAGTTGCCTCCTAAACTAAAAGATCCAGGTCGCATCACTATTCCTTATGCTATTGGAAATTCCGAAAAATCTCTATGTGATCTTAGTGCTAGCATCAACCTCATGCCATGGTCGATCTTTAAAAAGTTAAAATTGGGAGAAGCACAGCCGACTACAATTACCTTGCAGTTAGCAGATCAATCCCTCACTCGTCCAAATGCGGGGTATCATAGAGGGCGATCTACAGTGAAAGTGGACAAATTTATTTTCCCTGCCGATTTTATCATTCTAGATATGGAGGAAGATAAAGAGGTCCCCATTATCCTTGGAAGACTATTTTTATCCACAGGAAGGGCATTGATCGATGTGTAGAACAGTGAACTCAAACTAAGGGTTCAAGAAAAGGAAGTGACATTCAGTGTTTTCAATGCCATAAAGAATCCCCATGATAATGATAATTGCTTCAAAGTGGATGTAATAGAGGCTATAGTGTCTAACCAATTGGGCCCTTCAGAACCATTAAAGACTAGCCTAACTCATGAGGCCCTTCCTCTTGTGAAGATGATGCGGTTTAGGGTAATGCGATGGATGGATTCTTTAGATTAAGATAGAAGAAATTATTTTGAATCTCTAGGAGCTCGTCCAAGCCTGTTGATCATTTCTATTGGGAAACCACCTATTCTTGAAGAGAAGTAACTCCTTACTCATTTGAAATATGCTTATTTAGGGGAGGCATCCACACTACCGGTCATCATATCATCTTCTCTTTCTAACATGGAGGAAGAGAAATTATTGAAGGTCCTTAAGGAGCATAAGGAAGAGATTGGATGGTCCCTAGACGATATCAAGGGAATCAAACCTTCTATGTGTATGCACCGAATACTATTAGAGGAAGATAGTAAGCCTACAGTAGATGCTCAAGATTAACACCAATCCTTTAATGAAAGAGGTAGTGAGGAAAGAGGTTCTGAAATGGTTAGATGCGGGAGTTATATACCCCAATCTCTGATAGCTCATAGGTGAGTCTTGTCCAAGAAATACCCAAGAAAAGAGGGATAATAGTGGTCAAGAATGAAAACAATGATTGTTCCCATAAAAGCGATCACGGGGTGGAGAATTTGTATTGACTATACAGGAGATTGAACAAGTGACAACCAAGATAGTTTTCCTCCCATTTATTGATCCAAATGTTAGGCAGTTGGTGTGCGAATATTTTTCTTTCTAGATGGATACTCAAGGTATAGTTAGATTGCCATGGCTCTAGAAGATCAAGAGAAAACCACCTTCACCTGCCCCTATGGTTCCTTCGCTTTCAGGAGAATGACATTCGACCTTTGTAATGCACCGAGAACCTTTCAAAGATGCATGATGGCTATATTCTTAGACATGGTCGAGAAATCTATTGAAGTCTTCATGGATGATTTCTCTGTGATTGGTTCTACATTTGACGATTGTCATAATAATTTCACAATGGTACTAAAACCAAATTGGTTCTAAATTGGGAAAAATGCAACTTTATGGTGAGATAAGACATAGTGTTAGGGCATCACATTTTAGGAAAAGGGATTGAGGTCAATCAATATAAGGTTGAGATCATAGAAAAACTACCACCTCTTACTTCGGTAAAGGGTGTGTGTAGTTTCCTCGATCATGTTGGTTTCTATCGAAGGTTTATCAAGGACTTCTCAAAAATCTCAAGCCTTTGCTTCAACCTTCTCATCTGAGGTGTTCCCTTTGATTTTAACTTGATTCATGCATGAAGGCTTTTGAGGCGAAAGAAAGAGTTGATTTGACCCTATAGTGTGCATTGAATTAGGGTCTTCATTTGAGGCGATGTGTGTCCTGACGATTACGTGATTCTTAGTTGTTTGGGGTTAAAGAAAGGATAAGATCTTCTATGTCATCTACTATGCTAGCTGAACACTGAATGAAGCACAACTCAATTACGCCACTACAGAAAAAGAATTGTTGGCAATTGTGTTTTCTTTTGATAAATTCATGCCTTATCTTATAAGGAACAAGGTCATTGTCTTCACTGATCATTCCACGATCAAGTATTTGATGACTAAAAAGGATTCTAAACCTAGACTCATATTAGGTGGGTGCCCTATTACAAGAATTTGATGTGGAGATCAAAGATCAAAAATGGTGGCTAATCATTCATCAAGGTTGGAAATTCGAAAAGGTTCGTAAAAGTCAAGTCTCGGGGATTGATGTGATACATTCTGATGCAGCAAACTTAGCCTTGTCGTGATGTTGAATTTCTCCACAACTTAAGATAGCTAATTACTTCCAAATGTAGGTATCATCCCATCCGAGCTCACCTTTCAACAAAAGAAGAGATTCTTTGAAGAGGTGAAACAATATTTTTGGGATGACCCAATTCTCTTTAAACAGTGTGCTGATAAGATTATTTGAAGGTGTGTTCCGGAAAGTGAAATGGATGAGATTCCTCTCGATAATCGCCACTCTTCGAGTGTGGAGGCACCTACTTGAGCAAATCGAACAATCCACTATATGCCTGACCCGCTTCTTTTCTGGGCCCCCTCTTCAAGGATTATCACTCTTTTCAAAATCATGTGACCGGTGTCAAAGGATAGGTAACATCGAAAGAAGAAACGAGATGCCTTTGACCAATATCCTAGAGGTGGAGCTTTTTTATGTATCGGGGATCGATTTTATGGGTCATTTTCCATCCTCTTATGGGTACAAATACATAGTCACATTAGCATTTAGATTATGTTTCAGCGTATAGAGATTATTGTCCTAATCATTACCAGGATGCCAAGGTAGGCTGAGTTTATCCAACAAAACATCTTTTTCAAGATTGGGACTCTAAGAGCCATATTTAAAGGATGAAGGATCACTTACAAATAAGTTGTTCACATCTCTTCTAGCTTTTAAGTACAAGAGGCATCCAGACTCACTTGGCTTACCACCCCTCGCAAAAATCTGGCAAACAAAGTGTCAAACCGAGAAATCAATGGGAAGGCATGTTACCTACCTGTAGAATTGGAGCACAAAGTGTTCTAGGGAATGCTAAATGATGCAGAACTAGAAATAAACATAAAGAAAAGAGTGCCGGGCTTTGAATGAGTCGTGGAAGAATTTCACTTCATAATGCCATGAGAGCTTCACAGACTACAAGGAGAAGACCAAGGCTGATGGCACAAAAGTTAATGGTCAAGACCGAAGCCAAAACCAGTGACAACAAGTGTTACTTTTCACCCTAGATTGAAGTTATTCTCGTGTGGAAAGCTCAAATCAAGATGGTCCTGCCTTTTAGAAGTGGTCACTCAAGTCTTTCCTTATGGCAAAGGAGCCGTAGTCGATTTACCCTAAAAAGGGTACCTTTAAAGTGAATGGGCAACGAGTGAAGCCCTATTTCGAAGGTCATCTTGAAAAATACAAGTCTAGCACAACCTTGAAGTCGACATAAGCAATGCGAGAAGAAATATGTAGTTTGTTAGTCCATTTCTATGTTTGAACACTCGTTATGGAGATATAGCTTGGTCGAGCTAACATCGTTAAATAAAGCGCTAATTGGGAGGCAACCCAAGCATTTTGAAGTTTTTCTTTTGATTATCGCAGTCTTAAGTGTTTTCATCGTTGTTTCTTTTTGTTTTGATTTTTAGAAATTTCTCTGCTTTTCTCTAGTTTCTATACACTATAACCTAATTGCGTTGTTTGTTTTGTTGCGTGTTTAGCTCCGTGGGTTGAAGCTAAGTATGAAGAGATAGCCTAAACCCCTAGTACAGGCTTGGGAAATGGTGAAACTTCAATGAGGGATTTTTCTACACTCACAGAATAATTTTGTAAAAAAACAAAAGTTTGAGACTCTCGGAAACGTCACGATGTTGGATCCCAACGTCGAATCATTGGAATTTAACCTCTCTGGAACGTCGCGACATTGGATCCAAACATCGTGACGTTGGATCCAAACGTCGCGATATTGAAATTTAACCTTCGTGAAACGTCGCGCAGCCGAACGCCACGAATGCCGAATTAAAATCACTAAACACCTTCGAACGCCGCGATGTTAGTTAGAACGCCGCGAAATGCTGGTCTTAATGTCATGACGTTGCCCTCTTTTAGGAACATGCTTGTTCATATTTTCAGTACCAAAACTCAAAAACCCTAACTCTCTCTCGGTGTTTTTGTAGATTCATCCGTCAAACCTCTTCCCAATTCTTACTAAGTTGATTTTGACTACCAAGGAGATCAATAAACAATTTTTGATCGAAAAAATCTAGGGTTTGTCCATCTTCCATAAAAAAAATTGGGTACACGGCTATTTTATTTTTTTTTTTGGTGATTCCAAGTAAATCACTGGTTCTTTTTGCTTCTTTTGAGATTTCCTTTGCTTTCACGTTGAGTTGTCTGTGGTTGTTTCGAGGTTATGGGACACCTAGATTTTAGCCACGAGCGCATCTCCTCCCACGTGGTGCCTCCACCACATGTTTGATATTTTGCTCGACATTTTTGGGAGTTCTTTGGCTATTAAATAGTGGTTTCCTTCTACACTCCAGTTTAGGTGTCACTTCTGTGTTGAATTAAAAAGTCGAGAACCCTACCCTCACCAAAGTTCTGCTAATGTCATCCGAAAGCAAAGATTAGCTTGAAGAAAAGTTGAAAAAATATGAGAGACATCTCATGATTACGATCATGAGAAGCGTTCATAACCAGTGCAACTAAGAATGGCCTTAAGTGATTCGTGCCACAAAGAGGGTGATAATGGAATCAACACATTTGTATCCTATTCTTTCTATCGCTGTAGTCAAGCTACCGCAAAGATAATGTCTAGGGCCTAACACAGATGGGTTTTTATCTACAAATGATTTGTGGCTATGTTTCAAATGGTATGTTCTATTTGATTTTTTGGATTTGCATTAAAGGTGTCGCCTGCTTACTTAGGGTTAATCAAGGCATGCAAATTAAGGTGTGAAGAAGACCTTGAAGTCTTGGGTCACTAGCTTGATAAAATGAGGTTATAAAGGTGTCCTCGAGTTATTACCTCGCATTAGGGCAAATGACATGTAGTCATAGCCAAAACCGGATCTTTGTTTAACTTTGAAAACCAACCCTTAAAAACATTCCTAGTTGAACCATAGCATTTATTGAACATTTAATGTTTTTGCAGTTGAAAACCAAGCATTTAACCTACTTTCGCTCGTAAATGACATCTAATGATCGCGCATCTACTCATTAAGAATACATTGAACCCCCGAAGCATGCCAAGTATTGGACTAAAGGAAATACATTAAATAGCATTAAACCCTAGTTTGAAAAAGTTTGAAACACAAAAATACAAAGCACTGCCATTTAAACTCGGTGGAACACCCCACGTAAGTAAACCAACATCTACCAACCTAGCAACCCTCCTCTCTTCAGGCTTAGCCAAACATCCTTGAGTTGTCATCCTCAAAGGGGTGTGTGTTTGGCAGCCGAGGAAAATGAGAAAAAGAAGAGAGAGAGAAGAGAGAAAACTCAGAAACCTAAAACAAAAATGCGGAAAACTCCAAGGATTAAAAGTTAAGAAAAGTTAGGTTAAGATGTTATAAAGTACAGAGAAATCTTAAGGTAAAGGTGTGTGCAGTACAAGATTACACACATAAAGTAAACGCCGCTGTAACCAAAATAATATGATTACATTAAGGGCAATGGGAATTATACAAAACGAGGTCGTTGATCACAGTAGCAACATTTTCGCTTATGCACAATGAATTTACATGATAATAAATTTCGCTAATATAGTGAAAATATGAGGCATACTAAAAATTCAAAATTTCGCTATGCACAATAATTTTCGCTATGATAGCGAATTTTCGCTATGATAGCGAAATTTCGCTATCATAGCGAAAATTAGGCCATAGCGAAATTTTCGCTAGGAATGCGAAATTTTTGCTACCATTGCAAAATTTTCGCAATCCTTGCAAAAATTTCACTATGCCATAGAAAAATTCCTGATCCTCCTGCATTGCTTCTTGCACCAATTAGCTTCTCACAAGGCTTTCTTTCCTTTTCTTTCCAAATTTTTGACATTTCTTTTTCATTCCTATGATGAAATCGCCGAGAATTCATAATGAATCCCGCCAAAGATAAACATCACACTTCGATGCCAGCTTGATGTGATGGCGAGGTTCCCCGGAACCTGCAAACTACCAAAAACAACCTCGAACAAAATCGCAGTACTAATCTGCACCGCACATGTCAACTGGGCTTAATTAATATGATTAGTATGCAAAAGAACTCAAAACCTATCTTAAATAGGACTCAAAATAGCACTTTTTGGGTACTAATCACACCCCCCAACCGACACGTTGCTAGTCCCTTAGCAATGCTAAAAACAATCAAGGGTATGTAGTGTATGCTGTTCAAAAAGTGTGTGTACCAATGAGGCCTTACCTTCCGCAAAGATGAAACAATTTAGACTCGCATAAAACCATCATGAGAGAACAAATTCCATATAGGAATAAGTTTCAGGGCAACATCAATTCCAAGGAAGTCAACCTGACTTTCCACCAAAATCTAAGTGTTTTTAAGGTAACCAATTTGAACCAATAAGTTGCAAAGCTATTCCCTCCCCCAACTGTGTGCTACGCTCCTGACCTTTAAACCGATGATCAACCTAACAGATCTTGCTTACATTCTTATTTCTTACTCTCATTGTATTATAGGTGCAATGCTAAAATCTCGACTTCACCAAAGTCCGTGTAACGGGGGTCCACCGATGACTCCCAACCAATTAAGGTTTAGGGCATCAAGTCAAAAGGATTTGCCGACCACTAACTCTTTCAGCTTCACCTGCAGACTCAACGACTTCGAGCATCCAGCACCTACAACTCGCTAAACTCTACCCATCCACCCGTAGCCGAAACACTAAGTCGACAGACTTCCAACCAAAGGAAGGTCAGGGCACCGGCTTCAAAGGCTTTCGCCATATACCCCCTGACTCACGCTCTGTCGCAAGGCAAAGTGTCACTCATTTTCATTTCTATTTCTTTCTTTCTTTCTTTTCTTTTGCTTTTTTTCTTTTCTTTTTCATTTGGAAGAATTCATTGGTCTACTTTTGTGGGTAACACAAACCTATTACGGGTCTTCAACAAATCTAAAGCCGGTTTTGCAAAGTGAAAAGAGGTATATAGCTTCACAACCTATTGATGAAAACTTATGTGCACCGTGTGTGATTAGCTAAAGGTGGATATACAAGGTTGAATACGCGAACTTCAATCGACCAAAACTTAATCACATGGAACCTGCCTAACGTTATGGTAAAGAAGCTATGTAATTCTTAAATCTCTTCAACTAAAGGTAAGAGAAGAAACATAAAAATATAGGCGCGAACAGCAGCCTCAATTTTAACAAACAAATTTGGGCTCTGCAGGGCATGCAGAACCAACAAAACTAAAAACAAAAGTATGAACATTACTTTCAACACAGATCATTCCTATGGGGAAGAAAGTTAGAGGGACGGAATGGTACCTCCTCAATCAAGCAGGCAGGAGAAGTGAGATCATCCCCAAACGGCAGCCGAGGTGTTGTGGGTGAAGTGGATGATTTTACTGCACCTACCAACATAAATCAAACATGCCACTCCAACCTGATATCACAAGATTTTAAACAAAATAGAAACTTAAGCAAAATCCAATTAAAATAGTGGCTTCGAGACATCATAGAGCCACTTCTAAATATAGCCCTGGGTCTCAAGGAGGGTCCGTAAGGAGAATTTCCCTCCCGATCCACGGCCCCACGCACAAATATAAGGCTTCAAATTCCTCTCGTCCATTAACTTTGGATCACCTTATTATCATTTGACTATAGAATCTACTCCAACCATCGGGGTGTGCTTGTCAACGATGAATGGACCCGCCCATCGTGGACTCTGAGCTTTCTGTCTTAAATAGATGGAGTTTGGAATCATACAGAGGACTTGATCTCCTGTTGAAATTTTTGTAAGTTATCATTTGATCATGCCATTTTGATCTTCTTTCCAATCTTTCGAGTCTGCGTAGGCATCATTTCGTATTTCCTCCCAACTCGCCAGATCAAGAAATCTCAGCCCGTCCCTACTTAAATCCATGTGCCAACCTTCTGATTGCCCACCATGCTTTATACTGATTTCCACCGGAAGGTGACATGCCTTACCATAGACCAAACTGGAGCAAGGGGACATTCCAAGCAAATCAAGCGTGGTGTCGTTTGTAAGCCTACGGGTGACTCCAAGCAATTTGATGGAACAATCTTTTCTGTTGCTATTCACCACCTTCATTAGAATGGTCTTAATCTCCCTGTTGGAAAGTTCTACTTGACCACTTGTTTGAGGATGGTAAGGGGTAGCCACTCTGTGTTTCACAACATACTTAGCCATGAGGTTTTTGAAAGGTTTGTTACAGAAATGTGAACCCCCATCACTAATAATGGCTTTCGCAATTTCGAACCTAGAAAAGAGATGTTTGCTTTCAAGAATTTGAGCACCACCCGTGGTCATTATTTTATTGGTGGGATTGCCTTCAACCCATTTGGACACATAGTATACTCCCACCAAGATGTATGTAGTGACCATAAGACGGTGGGGAAAGGTCCCAGCGAAATCGATGCCCCAAACACAAAATAATAGCTCAACCACTAAAATCAAGCTATGTGTTCATCATATGACGCACGAGACAATTTCCCGAGCCTTTGGCATCTCTGGTCACATAATTCCAGACATTTGGTGTGCTTCTTTAAACAAGGAAGGTGAGAAACCGGGGATTAAAAGACTCTCTATCATTGCCTGGAAGCAAAGCGACCACCACAGTGCACCTCGTGGCAAAGGGTTTAGAATTCCTTGTTGTTCTTCTTCAGTCACACACTTCCTGATTATATGATCTGCACAAAGATTAAACAAGAAGTGGCTCTTCCCATTGGCAGGAATGGATCTCAAGTTAAGAAATACTTCCTATCCTCGTTTCTTTCCAATCGACGGGATTTCTCCGCTAGTTATAGGAAATCGCAATGTGAGCATTACTGTGTGAGCTTTCTCCAGCTTGCATTAAAGATTCTTCAGAAATTCATCATCGATGGGCGGGCTAAGGAGGCCAAGTGGGCTATTGTTAATCTTGAAAGATGGTCTCGCCACTACATTCTCTCTACCCCTTTTTCCTAATTTGCAAGTTAAATTCTTGAAGTAGAAGAACCCATCGAGCAGCCCTCGCTTAGCATTTTGCTTCGGTCAGAGATATTTCGTGCGAATAGATCTCAGAAATGACTATATCGTACTCCAACCAAGTATGCTTGAAATTTGTCTCAAGGCGTAGACCATCGCCAACAATTCTTTCTCTATAGTAGTATAGTTCCTTTGTACTTCATTCAAGGTTTTGCTTACATAATAGAATACATGAGGTTTTCCATTTCGGCTAAGAATCAAGCCTCCAATAGTAAAAGATCACTCGGTGATCACACATCACCTCAAAAGGCAACCGCTTAATCAAGCCCGTACCTATCGGGTGCAAAGGGTCAAATGGGACTCAGCTCTTCAAGCCTCCTTCGACATTCTTTCCCAAACAAATTCAAAGATCTTCAGCAGCTTTATAAAGGGGCTTTTAAAGTAACTGAGAAAAATCCTTAATGAATCTTCAGAAACTGCATGTCAAGGAATCGCTTCTAACCGTTCAAGCATTCTTGTTGAGACAACAGCTTGGAAATAAGTTCACCTTGCTCGTCAACTTCTATTCCCGTTGTGCCACATGCCCTAGTGCCACCTGTCTACCATAAATGGCATTTCCTCCCGCCATGACCGCATTCTTTCAATGCACTCGCAGGATAGCCAAGATTAGTCGACATTCTTCAAAAATCACCTCCATATACAAAGGATGTCATCCATGTATCACTTTCATTATACGCCTCCACCATATCGCTTAAACATACTAAGCATACATCTCCGAAGGTGGCGCAGGCATCGCAGCACCAAAGGCATCCTCCTCAGAAGTATTAAGTTCCAAATGGACAAGTAAAGGTGGTCTTTTCTTTGATCTTCTCGTGCAATCTCTATCTGCAAGTAAATTCTCAATACCCATCCAAAAAGCAATAGAATGTGGGTGTCTGTGAGATTCTTAAGAAGCCGATCAATGAAGTAGTGCTGGAAGTGATCCTTTCTTATCGCTTCATCGAGCCTCCGTAATCTACATGCCCTCCAACCAGTGGTAAGTCTGCAGACACCTCGCCTTTCGCCTTTGGCGCTGGTCACCCCGACTCCCCTCGGGCACCACCTGGCCAAGGCTTTACCCAAGTGCTATTAGATAATGGGGTGCAAATGATACCGCCTACAACAATTCGTGATTCCAATGCGAACTACCTCCCGAAGTGGGAGGATTCAAACTCCCCATGGTCATTGCCTAACGTACTTTAGATTCTCTCTAAATAAATGTGGTGAGCACATTGTCGGGTCATGCCTTTTAAATCGAAAATCTTCCACCCCAAAGCTTGCTTGTTCCTTTGAAGAGGTGCAAACAGGGTGACTCTAAGAAGTGGTCACAAAGGATGATATTATTAACCGGACATTGCCCCGTTGTCTTCTGCAAATGCACATTTTGGTAACTCCACCCCAGAGGGGGTTTTGAGCTCTAACTATCGAGGTTCCTTTGGTTCTTCACTACCAACAGAGGTAGAATTTCTATTTTCTCCAAAGACTCGGCACTAAGCTCATGCATCGAGGTTCTTGCTCTACAAGGCACTCCGTATAACTCCTGGTTAACACACTCCTCAGACTCTGGCCGCTTCATTAGCCTGTTTCTTTAAGAATTGTAGGGTCTTATTATGTGATTTCTTCACAATGTTCTCCATCAAGTATATGCCTCTTACTCAAATGGAAGATATCGAGTTCCCAAAGTCATATTCCCAAACGTGAGTTGCATAACCCTGGATTCCTAGTTTATTATGTGGTAGCCCGGCGTAGCTAAGAATGGCCTCCTTCCAATATAATGGGTGCATGGGACACCCCACCGCAATCTGGCTCCGTGTCAAGTACCGACAAAACTAATCGGATAGTAAAATCTCAAGTTCACTTCATATTAAAATATCCTCAATGGTCCCCTTCTAAGATTCCTTAATGCACTACTCCGCTAGAGACAGGATGGAAGGGGCTTCAAAGTGTTCCAAACCAAGCCGCTTGTACATGGAATATGGCAGTAGGTTCATACTAGCTTCTAAGTTTAATAGTGCTTTTTCTATACTAAAGCCTCCGATATTAACTCCGTAGACTAGACATCCCGGTCCTTATATTTCACAAGAGTCTCAGATCAATGATAGCACTCACTTGCTCCTCGCCAAAAGGCCTTATTCACATTGAAGCCCCTTTACCGTACATAAGTCCTAAAATTTTGTATGTGGGGACTTGTTTGATCAAAGTCAAGGAGAGTAATGCCAACTTTTAACTTGTCGAATACCCTCTAAAAATTCCCGCCGTGGACCGAATTTTTCTTTTTCTGAGTGCCCCGTGCGAAAAGGAGAGGGTACAATCGGGCTTCTCCCTTCCCTTTTATCACTTGTTCTTCCTCCGTGGATCAACTACCGTGGAGCTGTCTTGGCTGGTGCTTGACGGCCGGGTCCCACCCTTACCACTTCTCAAAGTCACCATCGCTCGACTTCAACACTAATTTACATTTGGATCAACGGATGAGCCTTAGTTTCACACTCTCTTCCTAAGTTTTGACTGTGTCCGAATTTCCCTTCGTAACCCTACTTCGGGTTGGACAACCCGGAAATCTCAGAGGCAAATGTCCATTTCATGAGCCAGCCTTTACCCGACTCAATTTTCAATTAGTTTAACATTCAACACCTCCGTCTTCCACAAACGTACGGCACTACTTTTCTTAATTGTAATTGTCGGCCAATGTGAGAAGAAGGGCTGTCACGTTAGTCGATGGAGCCATAAACCTGATGTCACTCCTTGCAGGGCATACGCAGGGGGCTTCTGGGCTTCCATGAGTTGGTTCTGGATGATTTCCTCCAATCGGGGTTATAGGTGTTGCCATATGGAGTTACATATGTGGTTTATTTTGACCCAAGACATGAGCATGCTCTCGTATTATGTTCTGGCTGAGCATTACTGACAAGGTTCTCAGGTGGTTATTTGACCTATAATTAAATAAGTCGTTGACAGTAACTCATTTATCGTCAGATTTCAGGCCGATTTCTCATTTCCAACTCTTCCAAACTCCTCCGGTCAAAGTGGTCACTTTGCTTTTATCTACGTGATCTTCGAAAAAGTGCATAAAATGTCTCCCTTCAAAATTGTAAGCCTTTATTCTTTCAGCCCCTGATCTCTGCCTGATCCATGCCTTAGGTGAGGTTCTTAATTCATAGTTCAAAAAGTCCATGGCCCTATCTCGGTATGTTTGTCTTCAAAAGTCACCTCCACACATGGTTTCCAAAGAATTGTTTCAATATCGGAGACATACCATCATAAAATACGATTCACTAGCATCCATGTGTTGAAACCATGATGCACAAGCACCACATGGTCTCATGAACCTCCTCAAAGACCGATATAGAACTCTTTCATTGTTTAGGCAAGAAATATGTAGATTTTCCTCTTCAAATTGTTGGTCTTATGAGCACTGAAGAATTTTTTTAAGAATTATGCCTGTAGCTCTGCCCAGCTTCTAATGGTTCTTGGTCCTGGGTGAATTGCTTATATTTTGGCCTGTCCTTGAGGGTTACTGGAATGTGCCTCTAACTTCATCAAATCCATATCGATTACACCCTCTTAAAAGTTATGCAATACACTTCCTCAAAATCCCATATGGTGTATGGATTTTTCATTTTCCATACCAAGGAAATGTGGAAGTGTGGCACTGTATAGGGTCTTACAACCACATTATCTCAGAGGGTGGTATGATACAGAAGGTACCACCCTTGGGAGGGTGTACTGTGTCCCCTCATTAACCTGTAAAAAGGTCGATTCGCAGGAGAGCCGCTTGTTAACTTTGCTATTCCTTAGGTAGAGGATCCATTTGCTCATCAGGCACACCGACTTCTACAACTCGATCGCTTGGTAAAATGCACTCTTTCTGGGTAGCCTACCTAAAATGTCTCTATCCTGTTGATGCATAAACACCTGTAAATATTAAATGGGCAAAGCAAAGAACACAAACAAGGCTTTCCAAAAGATTAGGTGTTATCAAATGGTAAATGATCAGATGGTAATAATGTACCCCAACAAATGACTGCTAAGGAAAACCAGATTCTAAAACAATGAAAATCAAAAAGGATTAAGAGGGCTACCAATACTAATGAGGATTACGTACATATCAACTCATCATCCGTAGTTTGGCACCATCCCCCGGCAACGGCGCCCATTTGATCGCACACAGAGGGGTATACTAAATCAACAATATTTGTATCCTAAATTTCCTCCTACCGCTATAGTCAAGCTACCGCAGTGATAGCGGTTCAGTATTCAACATGTGGACGGGTTTTCATCTTACAAATGATTTGTATATGCTCCAAACGGCGATGCTTCATCTGGACTAACCTACTGAAGCCCAAACAGGTTGTTACACTTGGTTAATCAATGCATGCGCTTTTAAATTATGTTAAGAAGACCCCTGGAAGCCCTGGGTCACTACAGCTTGATAAAATGGAGGTTATAAAGGTGTCCCTAGTTATTACCTCACATTAGAAAATGACATATAGTCATAAATAAAACCATCTTTGTTTAACTTTGAAAACCAAACCCTTAAAAACATTCCTAGTTTAACCATAGTATTTATCGAACATTTAATGTTTCGCAGCTTGAAACCAAGCATTTAACCTACTTTCTAATGGCTCAGAATGACATCTAATGATGCCATGTATTTCTCTACCATTAAGAATACACTAAACCCCCGTACATGCCAAGCATTGGATTCGAAAAGGAAATACATTAAATAGCATTAAACCCTAGTTTGAAGTCGGACACAAAATACGCATTCGTCTATTAAAATCTAAGGAACGCCCGTGAACCAACATCTACTCAGAACCTAGCAACCTCCTCAAGGTTTTGAGGCTTATCCAAACATCCTTTGAGTTGTCATCCCCAAAGGGTGTGGTTTCAAGTACTCGAAAATGAGAGAAAGGTAAGAGAGAGAGAAGAGAGAAACCGTAAACCTAAACAGGGATGGAAACTGCGTGGGATTGAAAGTTAGCAAAAGTTAGGTTACAAATGTTATAAAGTAATATATAGCCTTACAAGATATGCAAATACCAAAATAACCAAAATAATATGGGATTACATTGAGGGTAAAATGGGGAATTAAGTACAAAACGAGGCCATGGACTGTGAAAAAGATGGGGCAAAGATCTACTATGCATTAAAGGAATTCGCATCATAGAGAAAATTTCGCTATTATAGCGAAATTTCGCTAATATAGCGAAAATCTGAGGCATAGCGAAAATTCAAAATTTTTCTATGCACAGTAATTTTCGCTATGATAGCGAAATTTCGCTATCATAGCGAAAATTTGGCCATAGCGAAATTTTCTCTAGGATTGCGAAATTTTCGCTACCATTGCGAAATTTTCGCAATCCTTGCGAAATTTTCGCTATGCCATAGCGAAATTCCTGATCCTCCTGCATTGCTTCCTACACCAATCAGCTTGCATTTCTTCCTTTCCAGCTTGACATTTCTTCATCCCGGCTTGATGAAATCACCGAGAATTCATACGAACTCAGCATAAAACATCACAATTTCGATGCCAAGCTTGATGTGATGGCGGAGGTTCCCGAAACCTGCAAAACTACCAAAAACAACCTCGAAACAAAATCAGTAGTCCTAATCGGACCTGCATATGTCAATCGGCCTAATTAATATGATTAGTACGCAAAAAGCATTCAAAACCTATCTTAAATAGGACTCAAAATAGCACTTTTTGGGTACTAATCACCTTATCTCCAAAAAAAACCGATCCTTCATTAAGGAAAAGGAGTTTCACCATCCTGAAGATTTTTTTGGTAAAACCATAGCCAATAAGGGATGGAAGGCACTGTGCCAATTATAACCATAGCCAAAACCTCCGTGGCCAGCTGTAACTATGGTTTTGCACGAATTTTACGCAAACCTCGTATCCAATGTACTGAAAAAGGTCTAGGTGTGCAGGGTTTTGGTAGACTTCAATGTGAAGTCTATCAATGCGTATTATAACCTTGAGTCGGTTAACTCTTAAGCATATGATAGGCTCCAAGCATCCTCAAACTATCTCGAGGTTCTTAGGATGCTAAAAAATGTTCGGGGTGAATGGAAACTCAACAATGAAGGGCACGTAGTGCACTTTAAGGCTAATTACTTAGCTTACATCCCTAAGGTGTGGCACCACTTTATCAACTCTCATCTAATCCCAAAGAAAAATGTGTGCGAGGTGACGGCAAAGAGGGCTATGTTGAACTATGCCATAATTCAGGAATTTCACAATATAGATTAGACAACTGATGTACCGACCAAATAAAAGCTTCTGCAACGTATGCTGAGACAATTGAGGTCGTGATAAAGAATTGAGGTCGTGACATAGGAAGACCCAAGGGATGCTAAAGGCAAGTTTCGACCAAATAAAAGCTTCTGCGACAAATGCTTAGATTAACTGATATCGCTAATAAAGAATCGCGGGTCACATATTAATAAAACAAATGGGCCGTTAATCCGAAATCCACAAGGAGGCATCAAAGTTAGGCCCAACTCGTAACCCTATAACAAGCAAATGCTATCGTAGGGAAAGCAAACTTACAAGCCAAAAGAGATCTGGTAGCCAAGGCCTCAGATCTTAATTTTCTTTTCTTTGTTTTGTTTTTATTTTAGATTAGATTGTTATTTCTTTCAAATTTTTGATCTGGACGTTAGCAGTTAAAGTAGAAGCTGAATGCAGAATTCTATTTCTTTCAAATTATTGCCTGGATCGTTTAAAGTCCAAACAAATTTTGATATTTTGACTTCCAGTTTCCGATTTACAGTGGTTCTCCTAATCAGAAATCCATTGTAGTGTGTAATCAAGTGATTTAGAAACCCAGCTTCCATTGAAAAGACTTTGTTGTTATAAATTATCTTTCCTGCATAAAGTTATTAAAAGCTAATAACCATCGCTTGTGGGAATCTAATACGGTTCTTGTATTCTCAGAATTGATCCCAATGTCAGTGTCTTATACCCATAATAGGATTGTCTCATGCTCTGATTTCTAGGAGGCCCTCTGAGTGACACAGAGAAGGCATTCTTGAGAGTAGTGAACAATTTCTCAAAGGTATGTGAACCAGATAATGGAGATCTATTGAGCTCTGTTAATTTAAATCGATAAATCCTCTTCTCACTTGAAATCGAGAATGAGTTGAATGACTTATCCATTTAAACAAGCAGAGAGTTCACCTCGATTCGAACAGTAAATTCAATCCCGTGTTAGCAAGGATCTAATCAAGGAAAGGATGAGTTGTTCCAATTTGGAGGAAGAGAAACCAGTAAAGTGTAAACCCATGCTATGACTATGTCTTAGGAGCTAAGGTTTATAGTCCATGTTCTGGGTATGAAGTATTGAAAAGAAAATACCAAGAACAAGGCAACTCAAGATTAGTGCTGTTATCTAATCCTCTGTCTCGAAAAACAGTGGGAAGGTTAGATGATGAACAGCGGGCGCATTGGATCCAACTACACTATCATATTCCTCGACTTTGTTTTAAAACTGTGGTCTATGAAGCAAAGTTACAAGGTAATCTCATAGAATTGATGTTTTACACAGCGATTTTCAATGCTCCCTGTAAAAGATAATTGTTCAGTCTGAATTTGTTATTTTTTATTTTCAATTCTAGTTCATTTTGTTATTAATTCACATATCTTAGGCTTTTTACATTTTAAGGTTTGCAAAGATGATTCCAATTGCCTATCAGAGTCCAAATAGTACAGAGTTTGAGTAGTCAGGGTAGTTGATTGAGAATTCTTTAGATCTTTGTGGGATCGATATCTGGACTTAAATCCACTTACTACTATTCAATTCCATATACTTGTAGCATCCTCGATCAAAACTAGAAAGAAAAATGATTTAATCTTTGGCGGAAACTACTTTTAACTGGGAACACAACAAACAAGTTTCATGGCATTATTGCTGGGGATTAGATAATAGTCATTTGGTGATAACGTCATAAATTTGTATATGTCATTTGGTCCATGAACAAGTTTTTGGGGCCGTTGCCGGGGATCGAAAGAATTTGGTCAATCAATATTTAGACCAAAAAGCGAAATAATAGTTTGGACATAATTTATAAAAAGAAAATAGAAAATTAGCAAAAATATGATTCGACAACAGTAGTTTAGCAAGCTACTGAAATATTTGTAGAGCTTTTCATGTTAAATACATTTTTGTATCATCGACTTTACTTCGATCTCAAGATATTATAAATTTAAGGAGTTAATTTATGCATAGGAAGTGTGGAGTCGAATTGTTGCCACTACACCGAGATCGAAAGAACACTTAGAGGGCTAAGAAAGGTTAAGAGGCAGTAATACAGATGGCGCATTTAAAAGATTGATCAAGAAGCCAACCAGACTGCGTTGTATACCTCAAGAGCAAGACACTATAGAGGACTTCTGGAGACCAGTTATCCTAGAAGAATACTCAGTAGTGAGACAGCCAGCGATAGATGCTAACAATTTTGAGCTCAAGCCATCCCTGATCACCAAGGTTCAATGTAATCCAATTCCACAGTGACCCTCCAAGATCCGAACGAACACTGGGGACTCGCTTCGAGAATGGTCAATACAATTAAATCGAATGGTGTGAGACCGTGGCTATGAAGTCGTAGTTGTTTCCATTCTCTTTAAGAGATATAGCCGCATCATGGTTTGACTTACTACCATGGACTGCTAATACATGGAAGAGTCGATGGAAGCTTACCTGACCAGATTCTTTCCTCCATCCATCACTTCTGAACGAATAGGGGAAATTACTACTTTCAAACAAGGGGAAGATGAGAGTCTCGTACAATCGCTTATAGAGATACAAGAGGCCGGCCAAGAGATGTCCCAGCGTACTGGATAGACGTGAAAACACAAATGGACATATTCCTAATATCTGGGCTGGTCTCTATACCTAAAGGTATAATAGATGCAAATATGCGGGAGCATTCGTAAGAAGAAGAGTTGTATAGCTAAAGACAATGGATCGAGGATCTTGATAGGTGCAACATGAGACCTCCTTCTGAATCCTCGGGGAGCAGCAGCAGAGCTAAAGGAAGTGGAATGATTGAGCCGAACAAAATGACTACCATGGAGGGCAAGCTTGACGCCTTGATGCATTGGTTGGATAGAAGAACGCACTCTGGACACGAAATTGGAGCAGTGGAAATAGAAGGAAGAGTAAATAATGCTGAGGGGCGCACTGATGAGGTTTCCGATGCAGTGGAGGAGGCTAACTATTTGAACGAACAGAGAGCATATTATTTCAAGCCAAACCCAAACTTGCCAACCCATTATACCCTAACATTAAGGAACCATGAGAATTTTCCTTTATGTATGAGGAGCACAACACGCCCCCAAGCACATGGGCAAAACTTTCAACAGGGGTATGCTCACCAAGGTTCCAAAGAATAATGTGAGAGGGATGTAAATGAATATCAGGTCAAAAAGTGGCTCATACCTTCAAGACCGTAGATGCCGGGCAGTCATGGGGAAAATAAAGTTGTTGAACTTCCATGAACAAAAGCTCATAGAATTGAAGCTTCAAATACCAATTTCGTAATTTTCGTGACGACCACCAATGCCTCTCTCTCAAGAACTTGAAACACAACAGGGCACCGGCTCCGACCGCAGAATCAAATTAAATATGTTTTTCCCAAAGGACACGAAGAAAAATCCAAAAGACTCCGTATGGCAAGGCAAATAAGTGGGAAAGAATTAGAGAAGGAAAAGTCAGAGAAAGATGAAGGCGACAAGGAAGAAGGAAGCCTAGAAAATGTTGATTCACTGGAGAAAGAAAGGAAGAAGGAGAAGAAACAAGAAAAAGAAGGAAGCAAGAAGAAAGCCATGAAACCCTGGCGCCCACACCTGGCCTCAGACCAAAAGTCATATAGTAAGCTGCACTATGCTGCCTCAAAACATCTGCAAGGCAGAGCACGCCACCATAATATAAAATCAAAATGTTACTTATGCCAAATTCCTGAAGGAAATTTTGAGTAAGAAGAGAAGATTTGCAGAGGAAGGAGTAGTGAATCGATGCCTACTTGCAATGTCATGGATAGTTAGCACTTACTCAAACAAAGATAAAATATCCAAGAAGATTCACCATTCCTTGCATCATTGGAGAATTTGAATTTCAAAAGGCTCTTTGTGACTCGAGTACCAGTATAAACTTAATTCCATTATTTGTTGCAAGGAAATTAAGTTTGGGGGAGATTAATCCCACTACTGTTACTCTCCAAATGGAAGATAGAACAATGGCGAAACCTGAAGGAGTCATTGAAGATGTGCTTGTAAAGGTGGAGAAATTCATTTTTCCTGTCGACTTTATCATCCTGGATATTGAAGAAGATTCATACGTTCCCCTGCTGCTAGGAAGGCCATTCCTAGAAACTGGAGCTGCTCTAATAGATATGCAGAAAGGAGTTCTCACTCTCAGGGTAGGAGAAGAGGCAACTGACTTCAATCTGCTCCAAAGTTCGAAGAATTTAGAAACAGATAGGTGAAGATTACAGTTAGTAGATGATGTCTATCTCAACAACTCTAATTGTTATTATGATTGTAATACTCAACTTCCTATAAATGAAAATGAGATGAATTTCCAGTATCTTGAAGTTATTAATTCTGATTTTCCACACATTAGTTTGCACTCTATCGAAAAGGTGTTGAGTCTTAAACAAAACAACATGGATAATGGAGAAAATAATGAAGAGAAGGAATTTCATCAAGAGACTAGTGCAGAAGGGCTAGTTATAAAAGAGTTACCAAGTCATTTTAAGTATGCTTACTTGGAGCTACCAAAGAGTGTTTGATTATCTCGCTAGACTTAGCGATGTCGAAGAACAAGTCACGAAAATTTTGAAGAATTATCGAGTCGATTGCTCGTCCATAGATGAATTAAAGGGTATCACCACAATATGCATGCACAAAATACCGCTGAGGAAAATGCAAACCATCTCATTAACATCAAAGAAGACCGAACTCCGCCATGAAAGAAGTAGTCGTAAAGGAAGTGCTCAAATGGTTCAATGTCAGTTTTATATATGCAATCTGCATACCCTTGAGTTAGCCTACCCATGTGGTTCCCAAGAAAGGTGGGTTCATCGATCGAAATGAAAAAATGAGTTAATTCCAAATAACAACGGCGGATGTGATGTAGAGTATATCGATTACAAGAACCAACAAAACACCCGTAGTTGATCATTTCCCTGTCCTTCACGATCGATGTTGGACAAATTAAGGTGACACCCCCTTTTGTTTCCTATATGGATATTCCTAGCTATAACCATATTGCCATCAGACCTCGAAGACCAGAGAAAACCACATTCACACGCCTTATGGCACCATTGCCTTCGTATGATGCCATTTGGTCGTGCAATGCTCATGCTACTTTTTCGCAGGTGTATAAGAGGTCAATGTTCTCGATTGGTCGAGGAGGTCACGTGAGATTTTTACGGATGACTCACAGTATATGGATCCAATTTTGAGCATCAAGCCTAAACAACCTGGAAACAAAGGCTTCAAAGATGCAAGGACAAACAACTAGCATTAAATCGGGAAAAGTGCTACTTCATGGTAACAAGGTATTGTTCTTGGTCATAAAATTTCGCACTGGACTATAGACCAATCATAGGTTTCGATTATCAAGACTCTCGACCACAACAATAAAATGGATATGAGTTTTCTGACATGTCGGATTCTATAGGAGATTCATCAAAGACTTCTCAAAATTGTAAAGACCATTATGCAAATTCATCGAGAAAGACACAAGGTTTAATTCTTGATGACTCCTACAAGGCGTACCAAGAAATCAAGATTAGATTAGTTCAAGAACCTACCACGGCCGCACTAGAACGTGGGATCGTGATTCGAACAATGTGTGATGCCAGTGATTTCGCAATGGGAGCTGTATTGGGGCAAAGAAAAGAGAAGATATTCAGAGCCATATACTATGCTAGAAGAACCTTCAATGAAGCCCAAGAAAATTATTCAACTACTAAAAGAGATGCTAGCCATAGTTTTTGCTTGTGAGAAATTCAGGCCATACATTTTGGGATCCCATATTATCGTTCACACTGACCTTGCAGCAATCAAATATCTGATGTCGAAAAAGGAAGCAAAACCAAGACTGCTAAGGTGGGTGTTGTTACTACAAGAGTTTGATATGGAAATAAGAAGGGTTGTGACAATGTGATAGTTGATCACTTGTCCAAAGTAGAAAGAAACAAGGCAGAAGAGGAGGAGGTAGGACTAAAAGAGAAATTCCCAGACGAGCCACTGTTTCAATTTTCATTCAAACTCCCATGGTATGCTGATATCGTGAATTACTTGGCTTGTGGAGTAGTTCCTCTGGAATTCATCTTCCAACAGAAAAGAAAGCTCAGGACCGACAGCAGATACTACATCTGGGATGACCCACTGCTATTTAAAAGAGGTGCTGGCATGATTATAAGAAGATGTGTGCCAGAGAGTGAACAGTGCAAGATTGTTAATGAATGCCATGCATCACCATATGGGGGACATTTTTCCAGAGAAAGAACAACTAATAAGATACTCCAATCGGGATTTTATTGGCCCACTATCTTCAGAGACTGTGAAGAAATGGGTCAAATTATGTGATATATGCCAAAATATCGAAATATCGCTAGTGAAACGAAATGCCCCTAAGGCGCATATCGTGGTGCAATTTTTTTATGTAATGGGATAGATTTTGATGACTCTTCCCACCATCATTTGAAACATTGTACATACCGCTAGCAAAAGGATTAGGTTTCAAACGGGTGGAAGCAATAGCTTTCCAAGGAATGACGCCAATACGTAGGGAGTTTTCGTAAAGGAACATTTTCAAGGTATCTGTAACACCCAGACTATCATCAAGTGATCTGTAGTTTCACTTTGCAAACAAAATATTTGGTGTGCCCATGAGCATGTATGGATCAAACATATAATGAGCCTAGCTTATCACCCCCGCACTAACGTGACGCGTAAATTTCCAATAGGTTTTTTAAAAGGATCCTGGAGAAGACTGTAAGTTCAAGGTAAAAGGATTGCCTTCTCCAAACTTGATGATGCACTCAGCTTACAGACAACATTCAAAACTCCTATCGATGTCCCCATTACGTAGTGGTCTTTGGCAACCATGTCACCTCCCTCTTGAACTTGAATACAAAGCCATGTGGGCCATCAAGAAGCTGGAACTTCGATTTCAAAATCAAGAAAGGAAGAGACTGCTTCCAATTGAATGAACTAGGAAGAACTCGAGAAACGGCCTATGATAATGCTAGAATATACAAGGACAAGACAAAGAAATTTAAGATGATCAAAGGATTCTGAGGGAAAGTGTTCGTGAGCAGTGGGATCAAGTTTTTCTATTTAACCTGTGTTAAGATTATTTCCAGTAGTTGAAATCAAATGGAGTGGACTATATATTAAAGTGGTGTCAAGTACTACTTTGGAGTAGTAACACCGAGGACCGATGTCAGAAGAATCGAAGGTTAATGGTCAAAGACTAAAGCACCATCTCGCAGAGGAAAAGAAGAACTCCAGCCTAGTGAATGGAGAAAGAGAAGGATCAAACAGCCTAGTCCAGCCTAAGGACTCAAAACAGAAAGGTACCTTACGGGAGGCAACCCATAGATTTTTGGGCTTCTTTATATGTACTTTGAATTTTTTTAATTACTGCTCAATTTCTTTACTCTAGGCATGATTTGTTAGGACTGCTGGGTTGGTATTTGATCAATTTAATCCTTTGAAATTGTTACAGTATGCCTATACAGAATCGAATGGATCAAGTGAGACTAACAAACCTGTGATCTGGCCCAAAGACTTCACAGATGTTTACTTGAAAAAAGGGAGTACTTTCTCCCTACATAAATTTCGTGGAAAATTGAATAGAATGCATGTCCGACCTCGCTTGGGAATGATTTAATGGATGTGAAGAATGTACAATTAATAAGGAGAAAGACCGATCATCAAATTTAGTGGCGTACTAAGTCGCGTAATTATATTTGTTTTTGGTGGCAACTTAGTAAGTACTGAAGGAAGAACAAGGGCACAGGTCGCGACCAAAAAGTTATGTCGCGACAGAAATTGAGGTCACGACAAAACATTTGGGTCGCGACAAGAACAATTATTTCAAAAGAATGGTGTAGGTCGCGGCAACTCAACTATGTCATGAAATTACTTGTTGACAAAAAGGGGGTAGAAATGCTAGATGTCGCAACCTGATGATATATTGTCCTCCCACAACTTACTTATGTCACGACAAAGAATAATAAGTCGCAACATAAGAGGAAAGTGTTCCAGCTAATAAATTTTTAATCTGCCCTAAATTTGATGACAACACACAATTATGGGCTGCAATTTAAGTCACGACCTGCGCAAGTAATTGAAGTAATAAAGAGTCCACAACAATGATTTGATTGCATACGTTGAGAAACTCCCTCCATCATTATTTCATTCCTTGAAGCAAATACAACTCTTCATCTTCGTCTACTCTCTGGTTTTTCAATTCTTGCAAACCCTAGATCCAAAATTGTTCCTAAAAACCGTCCAATTTCTCAAATGGCCGAACCTTCAACCCTCATCCCAAATCTGAACGAAATCATGGAAGAGTATACTCAAATTAAGGAAGTTCATCCGAATATTCTATGGAGAACAGCCGCGAAACATCCAGGTTCAAACGCCTTCGAGCAAATATGTAAGAATGGGAAAAGAAAAAGAGTAAGAAGAAGAGGAAGACGAATTCGTATCAGAAGAGGCTTTCTCCATCTGGAAAAAGCACTATGCCGGTAAGGGGTTTGTCAGAGAAAGAGGCTTCAGCAAACTCATCTCCCCTTTCAAGGAACTAATAGAACAAAGAGGTTGGGGAAACTTCTGCAAGCATCAAAAGTACGGATACGCATCAGTAGTTCGAGAATTTTACTCTAACCTGGTGGGGAGGAAGGATAACTCGATTTATGTCAGAGGAGTTTGGGTGTCGTATGGAGCGAAAACAATCAATGAAATGTACAGAATGGAAAAGGCGTGGCAATGATCCAAATTTAAGAAGATGATGGGACAACCCCAACCATGAGAAGATCAAGAAGAAAGTCGATGCACTTAGCGTGAAGTGGTCCAGAAAATAGAGAGCAAAAGACCATAAACAGGGGAGATTTAACAGAAGAGGCAAAGGTATGGTTTTACTTCCTGGCCTCTGTTATGGTTCCAACCAAGCATGTCTGCACGGTACGGGAACAAGAAGCAATCATTCTCTATGCTATGCTGAAGGGGTACAAGCTTAATGATGGAGCACTCATTGAAAACTCGATAATGAGATACCACCATGGGAATAAAAGGGGTTTGATCCTCACCCAGCAACCATCGCCATGTTTAAGGGTCGGTGTGAAGGGAACTTGGAAGAAGAAGAAGAGTGCCCTAAGGTTTCACCACTAACTCTGACGGGAGTAAGCAAAGGGCCTAGGAATCAAAAGAAAAAGGGGGTTATAATAGAAGCAGATTCAAGAGAAGAAAATGAGAATGCAAGACAGAAAGAGGACACCGCTTCCGGTCATATCAAGGTTAAGATCCAGAAGCACATCCAAAAGAGAACACCTTTATGTTTTCAGAAGACATAGAACAAGATGATGGAAGCCCTATAAATTTCTCAACCCCACTGGCTAGCTCTCCCCCTATCAGGAACAGAAATTTCCGAGAACTTGGTGAAAGCTCTAGGGGAGCCTAGGGGAATAATCAAATAATGGAGATGCTCAGTTCCATTTAGAAGAGTATGGAAGAAAGGGAAAGGAAATCGGTGCCTAACAAAAATTCAGAGAAGCAAGCAAAGAATACACCTGAAAAGAAAAGATCAACAATGGGAAGAGGAACTGAACAGACGAGAAGAAGTATATGAAGCAGAGCTGAAAAGAAAAAATCAACAATGGGAAGAAGAAATGAACAAAAGGGAAGAGCAGGTGAAGGAGATCCTGGAGCATCAAGTGGAAAAATTCAAGAAGGAAATGGAGGAAACAGATCACGATCTATTGAAGAAGTTGCAGCCGAGCCATGAGTCATTTTACAACAATCAGTATGATCGTGATTCTCAACTCCTAACAATCATAAAGAGAAGGGACTCAGATCAGGAATCCAAAACTATGGAGCTGATCAAGGGATTCAAATTCCTCTACATGTCAATGTTCAAGGAGTTAGAGAAGAGGATAAAGGAAAGAGATCAAGAGCTTGATGGCAAAGATGCCTTCAGAAGAAAAGTCTGGCTTGAAAATTTGGATTTGATCAACAATAATCTTTCCAAATTTTTAGAAGTCATGACTGAAATGGAGAACACGATGAACACATTGGGGAAAAGACAAGATGATCTGAACAAAAAGGTTGATCTCACTAACGAATTGATCCTTGAAGAACAGATAGAGAGGGAGAATGACAAGAAGAAGAAGAGAACTGAAATGGAGTTTCCCAAATTCTCTCCTAATTTGGCTACCCTTGATCTGGATCCTCCCAATATCTTTGGTCCTCCCCCAAAAAGAAAAAAATAAATCTTCCCATTGATTTATCCATCTCTTCCTCTCTTCTGGACTGTTATTCTCAACTTTTGCATCATATCATGAATAAAATTAAAAAATTTGTTAAAAAGGAAATGTTTGATGTTGCTTGCAGATAGATTGCATTGTTACTTTTTGCTTGAATTGTTAGGAGAATAACATTAAGATTTAATTCAAGAATGAAAATGCTGACATATCATAATCTGAACTAGTTGAAGTAGTTTGACTAGAAGATAAGCTGAAACACAAATAATTGCAGAATAAGGGCTGAATGACATATAATTGAATTGAAACACAAATTGCATAATTGACTTGAATTTAGCTGATGAGTCTAAGATAAAGGAAAGTCATACAATTGAAGAAGCAAAATATATTTTTGTGTTTGAAGTATAAACAGTAAGCCAAAGAACCTGGTGAACCTTAAATCATGTAACTCCTCCTCAACTAAAGTGAGTCAAGGACATCCTTAGGGTTAGTCACAGTTAATCAAACTGAATTCTATAACTTGTTAGATTATTGATCAGGTGAAATCTAGGTGATCTGACTAACAAGAAATGATGAGAGCCATCCTTGGCGGAGTTTGAGCTAATGCCACCCTTATTTATATGTACATACACCTTAGTTCCTAAATTTGAGCCAAAACAATCCTTATCTTCAAAACAAGCCATTGGAAATCCCAAGCCATCCTAGATAATTAATCCTCAGTAAAGAACCTATGATTGCAGAATTCAAAAGAAGGAGGAAGAGAGATAAAGTTTTAGGTAGTATGTATTTTTTGGGAACTAAAGGAGAAAATACGAGAAGGAATTGAAAAGAGAAAGATCTAAAAGCGAGAAGATACAACCAAAAGAAAAATTTGTAAGGAAGATGTTTGTCTTGTGACCTAACTCTCTTAGTGATTATGTTCTTAGGGTGTTTCAACACCTAGTACCCTAATGGCGGTAGGGAGTTACTAACTTGAGTTAGCAGAGTGTTGAGCCCTAAAAAGGCGAACATTGCATATTCCCGAGGAATGGTGACGGAGAAAAGTTCAACGATCTGATTGAGGAAATAGGAATGAACAAATTTTAAGCAAAGAAATCGAGAAGATACCCCCGAGATGAAGTTTGGGGGGATCAGTCAAAAATTGCAAGGAAAGAAGGGCGGTTAAATAAGAGAAAGGAGAAAGAGTGCAGGTAATCTTAACCTAAAAAGTTCCATCCATCACAAAAAGACCCAAACTGACATTAAACCTAAAAGACTGATTGATCTTGAAGTTTAAGATACCTACATTAGTAAGAGATCAAATATAGATAACAAACACTATGGAATTTGGAAAATCTTGAGATCAAAAGTGTAGAGGACCTCGAGAGGGTTAAGCCGGCTCACTAAGAAAAGAGGAAGAAGACCAAAGCCCCTGCTTTTCGGTGGATCGACTCACTATCATTTATAAAACCAGGATTCCAGTGTTTAGTTTTGTGCCGGATTGAGTAGAGACTAATATATCTGACAAGACTAGATACCAGGAGAAAGATTCAATTCTAATTATTTTCAATTAAATTGGTTGCAACTTCAAAACAAAAAAATGTCCTTTTGTTTGAGGACAAACAAATCTTTCTTTTCTTTTAACTCAGGAATGACAAAATTTAAGTTTGGGGGGAGTTTGATGAAGCAAAGTCATCTATTTTCAGTCCATTTTCTGATTGATTTCTATCTAAAAGGACTGATTTATATCTGAAAGCAGAATAACTCTGAAAGTAGCTAAGTGAAATTCAGAAGAGGGTATTAGTAGAAGGGCTTGAAAGTGGGTGAGTAGGTGACCTGGCCAGTGCTGAATAGGTAACAACGGGAGTGCCTGAGAAGAGGACGATGTCACGCCTTGATAGTAATGAGAATCACATCAAGTCGGCGACCACAAAACTCCGAGTTGCAGCATAAGGAAATTGAAGCGAGCAAATTTGGTCGCGATAGAAACTCAGTGAGGCAATATAAATTAATGAAGAACAAGACATGATCTTGGCGACACCATTTCGGTCGCAGGCTTAAATTGAAAGGCCGAGCGAGTAGACATGGAGGTCATGTACATAATAGAAATTCGTGACATAAGATTTTAAAGAGGCCGAACATCGATCGCGACATCAAGAAAAGAATCGTGACATCGACAGATAGGAATTGTTCACAAATTGAGTATGAGACAACTTGCAAGGAATTAAGGTCACGACATATTTAGGAGTGTGACAAAGATATGAACCTTCTTTGGAAGAATGGATGAGTGATTAGACAATTGTGTGTGACGAATACAAAAGATGCGCAGCGTATGTTGAGACAACTAAGGTCGCGACATAGGAAGACCCGAGATGCTAAAAATGATTCTGCGACGAATAAAAACTTTGCGACAAATGCTTAGGCTGAGCGATGTCGCGACAAAGAATCGAGAGTCGCGACATTATGACGAATGGGCTGATTAATTGAAATCCACGGAGGCTTTTTATCAAGTTAGGGCTGACTTGAACCACATAAATAGCGGCCGCTACTATAGGAAGCGACTCTCGGCTGACTCAGAAAAGAAGATCTGGGTAGCCGAAGGCTCTTGTATCTAAATTTTATTTTCTTTGTTTTTTTTTTTTTTTTTTAGATTAGATTATTATTTCTTTCAAATTTTGGATATGGATGTTAGCAGTTAAAGTAGAAGCTGAATGCATAATTCTATTTCTTTCAAATTACTGCCTGGATCGTCTGAAGTCAAGACAAATTTTTGAATTTGGACATCCAGTTTCCGATTTATAGTGGTTCTCCTGATTAGAAAGCCATTGTAGTATCTAATCAAGTGGTTTAGAAACCTAGCTTCCATTGAATAGACTCTATTGTTATAAATTATCTTTCCTGCATAAATTTATTAAAAGCTATTGAACTATCAGTTTGTAAATCTAGTTGTTGGTTTTGTGTATTATGTAATTGATCCCAATGTCAGTGTCTTATACCCATAATAGGATTGTCTCATTCTACGATTTCGGAAATTTTCTGAGTGAAACCTGAGAAGGCATTCTGAGTAGTGAACAATTTCTCAAATGTATGCGGGCACATTAATGGAGATCTAATAGGCTACATGAATTTAAATCGATAAATCCTCTTCTCACTTGAAGCGAATGAGTTGAATGACTTATCATTTAAGCAATGGCAGGGATTCCTCATTTCAGCTTGATAAATTCAATCCTGTGTTGCAAAAGGATATAATGTAGGAAAAGGATGAAGTTGTTCCAATTTGGGAGGAAGAGAAACCGATAAGTGTAAACCCATGCTATGACTATATGCTTAGGAGCTAAGGTTTATAATTACATGTTTTGGTATGAAGTATTGAAAGAAAAATACGAGCAGAGGCAACCCAGTTAAAAGTAGTTATCTAATCCTCTGTCTTGAAAGAAGACAAGGAAGGTTAGATGATGAAGCAGTGGCGATAATAGAGATCCATTTACACTATCATATTCCTTGGGCGAGGTTTAAATATGTGGTTCATGAAGCAAAGTGCGGTACGATCTACGGGAATTGATGTTTCCATGATAACCGTGTACTGTCTCTCTTTAAAGATAATTGTTCGATGCGAATTTGTTATTTTTGATTTCAGTTCTGATTCATTTGTTATTAATTCACATATCTTAGGCTTTTTAGATTTAAAGGTTTGCAAAGCTGATTGCAATTGCCTATCAGAGTCCAAATAGTATAGAGTTTGAGTAGTCAGGGTAGTTGATTGAGAAATCTTTAGATCTCTTTGGGATCGATATCTTGACTTAAATCCAATTTACTACTTGTTCGACCTGTATACTTGCAGCATCCTGGATCAAAACTAGAAAGAAAATTATTTACTCTTAAGGAAAACTACCTTTAATCAAAGAAACACAACAAACAAGTTTCATGGCATTATTGCTGGGGATTAGATAATAGTCCTTTGGTGATAACGTCATAAATTTGCATATGTCATTTTGTCCATGAACAACCTTCTCCTCGAAGTGAAGTAAAGCAGTCATAACCAGCTCTACCGGATTGAACCAGAACCCCTCGGATATCCGTCTGAGCTAGAATAAACTCCTCTACGGCGTAAATAATGCGTAGTGGGGCAGTTGGGCCGAGAAGTGCGTGGTCAGTGAGGAGCATCTACGAGGAGGAAGAGTTTGTCAGTGAAAAAGTATAGAGTCGGATCACGAGTGTCTCGAGAGAGGCGAATCGTCTCTGCAGGTGATGGCGAGGCCCGCTGCCAGATAATCTATGGAGTTTGCGAGTGCTTGGTAGGCTAAGCGGTGAAGTGATATCTGCGGGTCGCGGGAACCCGGAGACGGCCATTTATCTTTGAGCAGAAGTTCAATTTGATAGGACACTCCCGGGATGTCGGTATGATAAACTTCGAAGTACCACGGGGATAGAAAAACTTTCACCGGAGGCGTAAGCGACAACATGAATACCTGCCGGATTAGCGCATCAAATCTTTGAACCATGGGTTCCTTTGCCCGATCTTTGGTATATCATAGTGGGACTAGTGAAGTCCGCCTGCGGCGATTCACGTTCACGTGTATCGAATCGCAATTTAAACATGGCGTGGATCTCGAGTGAGGTCGCGGGGCGATGAATACGACATTTAGGAGGAGAAGTGAAGGCTCGGGCTAGTCTAGAAGACTCCCGGGCCAGATTTAAAGAACACTTGAATGTGGCCCTCTGGATGAAGTGGGGATACCTGAGAGGGGGCGAGTCGAGATGTGATATCGCTTTGGATGGGGGCTTCATACAAAAACTCCTCTGGAATAGCAGAGATGGGATACGCATCATATGCTGCTGTCGGAGTCAATGCGGAGATGCCTCGGCATCTTGGCGGGAGAGTGGCAGCCAGCGGCCACGAAGTGCTGCGCCATCTGCAGCGTGGTACAAGTCGGGCCTTGGGCAAAAATCGAGTGGCTCACGTGGGTGCGAACCATGGTTGTAAGCTAGTTCTTCAGGCTGATAGGCCAGACGAGGTGAGGGGCACTTGGGCATCTTTCTTGGGATGACACATCTTTGAGATGGGCGGGTGCTCGGTAGGGGGCCCGTCTGAAAACACGGCGAGGCTGGTGCGCGGCAATGGATTGTTGGTGGTAGGCGGTTGAGCAAAGTCAGGGTCGACAACGGTGTGACAAGGAGAATCAGACGGCGTGGGAGAAGTGAGTTGCGAGTCTGTGGGAGGTGGAGACAAAGTGTGCGAGCAGCTGGAGGCTGAAATGCGCGGTGCTCGACAACAAGGGCGGCGACTCGAGACGAATGAGGGTTGTGTGATTGAAAGATTTGGGGGGGGGGGATTCTTCGATTTATAGAGCATTTAGACAGCTGAGAAAGGTCCTTAGTAGTAGTAGAGCCACGAGACAAATATTTCCTATTATATATCATTTCTTACAACACCATCATTTATCTTGCAAAATAAAAACAACAAATAATATAATTAAAATAAAATAAAATAAATAAAAATTAAACTGCACATTTCAAAGAAGGTTTTAATTTAAAACAAATATGAATAAAAATACTAAAAATAATATAAACTAAAAATTGATCGAAAAGAAAACAAAAATTTTGAGCTGCAGTTTGGTCTTAGTGGAGACCAAACCAACTCAGTGGATCGGGTTTCATTCATGGAGGATCAAGGAGGAGCTCCTTGGCTGCTGCGGTAAGGTGTGCTATGATTACCTTATCCAACATTCCTTTATGTTGAGCATTTTTGTCATATGATGGTCTTTGGAGGAATGAGTGATGCAAGGGAGTAAGCGATCACGATTTATTCTTCATCAACTGTTTCACTGTTCTTCATCAACTCCTCTTGCAGTTTGTAAGCACTGTGCTTCCCTACACCTACGCCAATCAAGCAGACTTCATCTAGCTCTTTCTCTTCCATCGATTTGTGCTTACTGCTTAGATGGAAGATGTTGAGATCTAATGTCATATTGCTAAATGTGAGCTACATGACTCCATTCCGGCAATTGATGATGGCATTTGATGTGGCCAAAAATGGCCTCCGAAGTATGATAGGTACATGGTTAGTACCTCCTGCCACCGGCTCTATATCAAGGACAACAAAATCTATCGGATAGTAAAATTTATCCACCTTCACCAAAACATCCTCAACTATGCCCTTAGGAATTTTTACTGATCGATCAACTAAGGATTGAGTGATGTTGGTAGGATTCAGCTCCCCCAACCCTAACTGCTTATACATTGAGTATGGAAGTAGGTTGACATTGGCTCCCAATCTGTGATGCCTTATCTATCACGAAGTCCTCCCGTGTTGGCGGAAATGGTGGGGATCACGGATCCTTGTATTCCATAGGGTCTTGCTGCGAATGATGACTTGCTCTGTCAAGAAGGCCTTGTTTTCAACATTAAATCATCTCTTCACTGTGCACAAGTCCTTAAAATTTTTTGCATACGTTGGGACCTATTTAATCATGTCGAGTAGTGGAATATTCATCGTCACTTGCCTTAGCACCTCCAAAATATCAGTTTGGTTTGTAATTTTTTTCTTTCCTCTTAGTGCTTGAGGAAATGGAGGGGGCATGTTTTTCTTTATTGAATCTTCTTTGATTATTATTCATTTAGGCTCTTCTTCCTTTTCTTCTACGGTCTCACTCGCGAGGTTTAATGTGGTTGTCCAACTTTGTTTGCCACTTCTCGAAAGTGATAGCCTTTACTTAAGTCAGTCAGCCCGAGCGGGTTTGTTGGCGGGAACTGTCTCATGGACTCCCTAGGAATGGGCGGTGTGGGAAGGAAACTCCTTGCTCACACTTTTCTTTGTGGCGAGTGATCGATTTTGATGGATATTTGGAGTTATCGATTTTTAGATTAAAGGTTGTTTTCAAGTCCATACGATATAACTATTCAAGGAGCCTTCTACATTTTCAATTTTTTGATTCAATTGAGCATTGATGGCTTTCTACTCCTCTATAAAATTTCCTACACCTTGCTCCGAATTAGAGATGGGCGGCTCAGCTGTGAGAGGAGGTGGGTGGTTCTTCTTTGTTGAGAAGTGGACCCATCTTGTTGGTCTTTGTGTGCTCATGCGGGGACAGCCTCTTTGGAGAAGATGAAGGCCCAGGAAGGTTTGGGTGGTTTCTCCAGTTCTGGTTATTGGTGTTGCCATACGTAGCATTTGTTGGTGGCTTACTTTGACCCACTAAGTTTGCTTGCTCAACATCAAATCCTATTTGAGGAGCAATTGGGCTGATGTTCTTACGGGTGACCGGTGGATTGGGAGTGAAGCATGGTTTGGCACATGCGGGGATTTCGAGTCCTTTGCACCGGACCTCATGTAACCTTTTCCTTCCGGTTCTTCCACCTTCCTAGCGAGATGGATAGCTCCTTCAATTCCATCCTGCGTAAGTAAATAGAAGTCTCCCCCTTTGGTTTTATGGAATACTCGTATGTCTTGCCTCCATGGGATTTGCTTTCGTCGGGCCTTAGATGTCGGCTACATAGTTCGGAAATCCATGGCCTACATCAGTTTTGCTCAAAAGTCCTGCAAATGGTCTCTAACAGTTTCTTCATGGCGAGGACATTCCATCGTAAAAATGATTTGCATCCCGTATCAAATCCATGGTGTGGCGTGCAACGATGGTTTCGTGTACCTCTCCCAACACTGATAGAACTTTTCATTGTCATGGGCTGGAAACGTGTACATTTATCTCTTCAAATTATTGGTCTTGTTTGCTTGAAGAGAATTTCTTGAGAACTCACTTCTGACTCACCTTTCCGGTTCGATGGTCCTTGTATGTAGTGGTCGCCCGAATCTGGCTATTTCTTTAAGTGTCAATGGAAATGCATTATTGTCATGAAGTCCATGTACGAGATACACAGCCCCTAACTTTAAAGGAGTATGCGTATACTTCTATGCTTGCCCCAAAAATGCTATAATTTTATAATAAAAGTGTATATATTCCGGTATAAATTAGGCAACTTAGGTATTTTAGGAAATTGTTAAATAGATGTGTATAAATGATTATATGGCTAAGAGCCAAATTCAAATATAATATACTAAATGAAAATTGATTACACCCCGAAATTTAACCAAGTGAAAACTGGCAAATTTGAAAATGTGAAAAATGAGGACCTAAATGTCATAATATAAGAATAACAAATAGTAAAAATAGTAAAATTTATGAAATAGTTCAGGGAAGCCTAAAATATTCTCTAGATCTCGGATGATGAAACGGACTCCGTCGTTAAATTCGTCTCGCTAAATCTAGTAACCCAGAAAAGTTTCGTTGAATTCCGAGATGGTCGGAATATTTTACGAATTTCTAGGCGACAAGTGTAGAGTGAAACCTGAAAACGAGATTTTAGAAAAATCTCGAAAAATGGAAAATATTTAAAGAATATTCAATTAGGATAAATGAAATTGAAACCGAGACAAAATAAATTTTTTCGGGGCTAAAACGAACTAAGAAGTGAAAGAAAAAGTGACATGTGGGTCCCATTTAAAAAAATTAAAATAAAATAAAAATCAAAAGAAGGAGCGGACAAAAGAAGGAAGCGACCGGAGGGCTGCAGCGGAGGAGGCACAATTTTTCTCTTAAATTCTTTCTTAGATTTACGAAAATCGGATCGTCGGAATTTGTCGAACCAAGAACGAAAGTGCTCTATGCGACGAGGGCTACGCGTGGGTACCAAAACACGGGATTTTGTCGAGAATTCGGGTAAAAGTTCGAAAAATCCTAATTTTTAGTTTTTCTCAAATCTACGACGTACTGATGGTCAGAATTTTTCGAACCAAGAGTTAAAGTACTCTACGCAACGCGAGCTACACACGTGGGTACCAAAATCATGGGATTTCACTGTATTTCCACGTGAATGAATAGTAAATACGTAAATGAATACGTATATAAAAATAGTGAATGAATAGTAAATATGTAAATGAATACAAATAGTGAATAGTGAATAGAGAATAGTGAATAGTGAATATGAATATGACTAGAAAATATGTAAATGAATAGTAAATACTTAAATTAATAGTGAATATGAATAGTAAATACGTAAATAAATAGTGAAAACGTAAATGGTAGAAATATAAAAATTAGTATGGAACTAAGTAAGGAACTCCGTTTTGGGTGATCTTGGACTATATGGAAAGTCCATCGGTAAAAGAATCCACATATATATATATATATATACATATATATATATATATGTATATATGAAAGCTTGTTGATATTGGAACTCGAATTAGAAAGCTCAAAAATCAATCCTAACCAAAAGCACTAGCACGCACTAAAAATATTGTTCTTTAATGGTTTTGGAATAAGAGCTAGCGAGGTGGAAAAGCCAAACTGAGATTGAGATTCCGAGGATTGGAATTAAAATGCAAAGCTTTTTGGGTTTGTTCTACCGACTTCTATTCCTCGTTACAAGTTTTTTCATATTTGTTCTATATTTTCTTATTCTCGTTTCAATATTTGAAATGCTTGTTCTAAATGCATAAGAAAGGTATATTGAATTAATTTAAATGATTTAAAGAATTTAATTGTAAAATATTTGCATATGAAAATAGCATGACTATTCAAAGTGAAATATTTATGCAAATGTACATATTGTACTGTAATTTCCTATAAAAGATTTGAGCATACATGTAATAGAATGTGCTTAGTTTAGGCTCATTAAGGATAGATTAAGTATACCCGATAGGAATTCGAAAATACTCACGAATGATTGTATTGATGTGTCACTCGATCGGCTGACTATTGGGGCCCAGTATCGGTAGTGTTAAGCTAATTGATTTTTAATAACCGGTCGGCCAGTGCGGGACCATGCTGTGTTATAAAGCGGATTTTATCTTGCGGGCTGCTGACCAATGAGGCCGTCTTGGCGACTACAATATCTTTGTATATCAAAGACATAGGTTAAATTCATTAAGGGAATAACTAAATTGATTGGCATAACTGAATTGAATTTGTGAGCATATCTGAATTGAGTGTAGATTATGAATGATTGGAATTGAAAAGAACATTGTGAAATACATGATTTTATTAATGCATGATTTATTGAATATGAAAGTGTATTTTTGGGATGATCAATGAACCATAACAGATTGTATATATAACAAGTGTATGTATTATATTTACATTGATCATCCATAATGGTTTGAAAGTTTTGAATTGTTAAATTGTATAATATGTTTTAACTGAAAATGAAGAATGGATTTGTATAGAACCACTAAGCATGAAAATGCTTAGCATATTGTTTGTACACACAGTGTAAGTGATAGATAGTGATTGAAGCGGACCAGATCGGAGCGTCGAGTCAGAAGAATTGTATGCTCCGTCATATGCATTAATATCATTTTGAGCATGACTTTACCTTGTATTTTAAAATAGTAAATTACGAAACAATATTGTATAATATTATGAAAGGCATGGTATGCCATTTTGCAAATGGATTGTCTAAATGTTTATGGGCCTACCGTAGTGAACGAAAATGCTTCAGCATATTTGAAATGGTTTGAATGAAATGTTTTTTAAAATGGGTGTTACATTTAGAGGTATCAGAGCCTAGGTTTAGGCGGTTTTACAAAATGGTTTTGAAATTGTTTGTAAATGATTTTGAAAATTTTTTTTTATGACATGCATTGCATTTGCATATAAAGGATGACGTGACTCTGACGCGGATCTTGCTGGTCTTAATAGGACAAACATGAGTGGTATAAGTCCCCTTAGGGTCGAGGGTGGCCAAGGGAGAGTGTATAGAGATTTTCCTAGAAAAATACGAGAGTATGAATTTTTGAGAGATTTGATTGAGTTCCTTGTAATGTCGTTTGGGTTGATAAATGCTTCAACAACTTTCATGGACCTAATGAATCGTGTTTTCCGACCGTATGTGGATCAGTTGGTCGTAGTGTTCATATACGACATTCTTGCGTATCCGAAAGATAGGGAAAATCATGACACATATCTTCGGGTAGTGTTAGAGACTTTGAGAAAATAGCAGTTGTATGCGAAACTGAGCAAGTGTGAGTTTTGGTTCAATGAAGTGTCATTTCTTGGGCACATTGTATCGAAAGAAGGAATCCGAGTGGATCTAAAGAAAATAGAAGTGGTTGTTGAATGGAAGCCACGAAATGTTCTGAAGTCGTAGTTTTGTTTGGGAGCGGCAGGTTAAAACAGTGCGTTAAGGGGTTTTGTATGACTACAGCTCGATGACGAGATTCCCCAGAAAAATGTAAAGTATGAACAAAGTGAAAAGTGCCAAAGAAGTTTTGATAAGTTGAAAGCATTCTTAACCGAGGCTCTGGTTCTTACTCAGCAGACATGCGGTAAGGAATATGTGACCTTTAGTGACGCTTCACTAAATGAACTTGGATGTGTCCTAATGCAAGAGGGTAAAGTGGTGGCCTATGCTTCAAGACAATTGAGCTGGCATGAAAAAGAACTACCCTACACATGATTTGGAATTAGCCCACGGTGTATTTGCGTTGAAAATTTGGAGACATTATTTGTATGGAGAAAAATGTTTCATCTACACCGATCATAAGAGTCTTAAGTAATTGCCCTCACAATGAGAGCTTAACTTGAGACAACGTAGATGGATGGAGTTGATAAAAGACTATGATTGCGTGATTGACTATCACCCTGGAAAGGCCAATGTAGTGGTCTACGCTTTGAGTAGAAAGACAATGCAAACGTTTCAAATGTTGAATGCTCATTTTTCTTTGACAGACGATGGTACAGTAGTGACAGAATTGATAGCGAGATAGAGTTTGTTGAATCGAGTGCTAAAGGCACAAAGGAAAGATGAGAAAATTGCTGTTATAGTAAGTCAGATTGGAAATGGTAAAGAAATCGAGTTTACAGTAAATGAAGATGGGGTGTTGTATTATAAAGATCGGGTTTGTGTGCAGATGTGTTCGGGAAAGCCATACTTGAAGAGGCACATAGTTGATCTTTTGCTATCCATCCCGATGCGAAGATGTATCAAGATTTGAAAATGTCGTGCAGTGGTCGGAATGAAAAAAGATATGCTCGAGTTTGTAACCCAGTGTTTGGTTTGCGAAAGTAAAGCGAACAGCCGAGTTCGCCGGGATTATTACAGGTCTATCGGAATACGAGTGAAAATGGACCGAATTGCATGGTTGTGTACAACAACGGGTTTCAATCGGAGTATTGGAATGGCACCTTGAGGCTTTTGAAAGAAAATGTAGAACAGTTGTGTTGGATAGAATTGAAGCGAAAGAAGTAATTGGCTGGAGCTTGATCTGAAATGGAAGAAAGGTGAAAATGATTATAGAGAGATTGAAAGTTGCCAACGATAGACAGAAATCGTATGCTGACATTAAAAGAAAAGATATTTGTTATGAAATAGGGGAAAAAGTGTTTTTGAAAGTATCGCCTTGGAAGAAGGTGATGAGATTTGGGAAAAAGAGCAAGTTGAGCCCTAGATTTATTGGCCCCTATGAAGTGATTGAAAAAGTGGGTCCAGTGGCATACATATTGGCATTACCTCCGGAATTGGAAAAGATCCATGATGTGTTTCATGTGTCCATCCTACAGAGGTACCGATCAGACCCATCACATGTAGTCTCTTCAGAGACAATTGAGTTAAGGCTAGATTTGACGTATGAAGAAGAGCCGGTAGAGATTTTGGCTCGTGAAGTGAAAGAATTACGGAATAAGAAGATTCCGCAAGTCAAAGTGTTATTAGGAAACTACAATGAGCGGCTGCTGGAATGTGAAGAACGATAATGTGATGTCGCAACTATTTAATAACTAAAAGGTAGAATTTTGAGGACGAAATTTTATTAAGTGGGAGGATTGTACTTGAAAATACCACAGAATTTTATAATAAAAATTATTATATATTAGGGTATAAATTGAACCAATTGGTATTTTCCGGGAATTGTTAAATGAATGTGTATAAATGATTATATGAGTAAAAGCCAAATGCAAATATATTATACTAAATGAGAATTGATTACACCCGGAAATTTAACCAAGTGAAAAATGGCAAATTTGGAAATGTGAAAAATGAGGACCTAAATGTCATAATATAAGAATAAAAAATAGTAAGAAGTGAAAGAAAAATGGACATGTGGGTCCCATTTAAAAAATAAATAAAATAAATAAAAATCAAAAGAAGGAGCAGACAGAGAAGAAGGAGCGGACAGAGGACTGCGCAGAGGGAGAAATGTTTTTAAATTTTTTTAAATTTTTTTCTCTTTTCAATTCTATCTCAGATTTACGGAAATCGAACCATCGGAATTCGTCAAACCAAGAACAAAAGTGCTCTACACGACGAGGGCTACACGTGGGTACCAAAAACACGGGATTTAGATGAGAATTCAGGTAAAAGTTCGAAAAATCCTAATTTTTAATTTTTCTCAGATCTACGGCGTTCTGATGGTCAGTATTTTTCGGACCAAGAGTTAAAGTACTCTACGCAACGCGAGCTATGCGTGGGTACCGAAATCACGGGATTTCGCCTTATTTCCATGTGAATTAATTGTAAATACGTAAATGAATGCGTATATATAAATAGTGAATAGTGAATAGTGAATAGGGACTATGAATAGTTAATACGTAAATGAATAGTGAATATGAATAGTAAATACGTAAATGAATAGTGAATACGTAAATAAATAGTGAAAACGTAAATGGTAGAAATATAAAATTAGTATGGAACTAAGTAAGGAACTCTAGTTTTGAATTGTTTGGACTCTATGGAAAGCCCAGTCGAAATCCATATATATATATATATAGCTTGTTGAAGTGGAACTCAAATTAAACCGAAAAATCAATCTAACTTGAAAACCCTTGCGCACTAAAAATATTGTTCTTTAATGTTTGGAATGAGGGGCGACGGAGGAAAAGCCAAGGCGGATTGAGATTACGAGGATTGGAGATTAAAGTGCAAAACTTTTTTGGGTTTGTTCTCATAGGCTTCTATTCCTCATTACAAGTTTTTGCATATTTGTTCTATATTTTCTTATTCTCGTTTCAATATTTGAAATGCTTGTTCTAAATGCATAAGAAATGTATATTGAATTGTTTTAAATGATTTGAAGAATTTAATTGTAAAATATTTGCATATGAAAACAACATGACTATTGAAAGTGAACTATTTATAAAAATGTACATATTGTACTGTACTTTCCTCTAAAAGATTTGAACGCCCTTAATAGAATGTTAACCGTTTAGCTCGTATTAAGGATATATTGGTATACCAATAGGGGTCAAAATAGCAGTACTACGAATGATTGTATTGATGTGTCACTCCGATCAGCAGCCTAGTGGGACCGTATCGATAGTGTTGACTAATTGATTTTTAATAACAAGTCGGCTGACCCGGTGGGGCCGTGCGGCCATAAAGCGTTTTATAGGCTGCGGCCAGGTGGGACCGTTAAATGACTCTAATATCCTGTATATCAAAGACATAGGTTAAATTCGTTAAGGGAATAATTGAATTGATTGGCATAACTGAATTGAATTGCATAACTGAATTGAATTTGTGAGCATATCTGAATTGAGTGCAGATTGTGAAATATTGGAATTGAAAAGAACATTGTGAAATGCATGATTTGATTAATGCATGATTTATTGAATATGAAAGTGTATTTTTGGGATGATCAATGAACCATAACAGATTGTATATATAACAAGTGTATGTATTGTATTTACATTAATCATCCATAAAGGTTTGAAAGTTTTGAATTGTTAAATTGTATAATTTGTTTTAAGCTGGCGAAGAATGGTTGTATAGAACCACTAAGCATGAAAATGCTTGGCGTATTGTTTACCAATGCGCCAGTGCAGAAGTGATAGATAGTGATTGAAGACGGACCAGATCGAGGCGTCAGGAGTCAGAAAAATTGAGGTATGCTCGGAGTCATATGCGTGTATCATTTGAGCATGACTTTACCTTGTATTTTAAAATAGTAAATTACAAAACAATGTTGTATAATATTTTGAAAGGCATGGTATGCCATTTTGCAAATGAATTGTTTAAAAGTTTTGGGCTAAGTAGTGAGCAGAATGCCCGCACCATTTGAAATGGTTTGAATGAAATGTGTTTTAAAATGGGTGTTACATTTAGTGGTATTAGAACCTAGGTTTAGGCGTTCTACAAAATGATTTTTAAATTGTTTGTAAATGATTTTGAAATTTTTTTTATGACATGCATTGCATTTGCATATAAAGGATGACATGAATCTGACGCGGATCTTACTGGTGTTGATAGGACAAACATGAGTGGTATCGCCCCCCTTAAATTCGAGGGTAGCGGGAGGTGTATAGAGATTGTCCTAACAAAATAAGAGAGTATGAATTTTTGGGAGATTTGATTGAGTTCCTTGTAATGTCGTTTGGGTTGATAAATGCTTCAACGGCTTTTATGGACCTAATGAATCGTGTTTTCCGACCGTATGTGGATAAGTGCCTACATCATCCCTTCCTTCATCCCCATCCTTACTTCCTTCTTCATTAACTCACCTCAGGCCCGTCCCGACTCTGCCTGGCTCGCCCTGACCAACCCAGTGAGCCCCTTCATATTTCCGTGGGTCCCATAATCCACCATCGAAACTACAGGATTATGTATGCTCTCACCTCACGCACGCTTGCTTTGACCAATCTCCTTCCTTGCTTCCAGGTCCGACTAAAGGTACACGTTATTCCTTGGCTAATTATGTTTCATATCATCGCTACCAGCCTGCACATCACTCTTTATTGCTCAGATCAGTCAAGTCACAGAGCCCAAAAATTATTCTGAAGTCATCCTCCATCCGGCAGGGAAGACGTTGTTAGGTTGTTGATGGGTCTATAAGATTAAACATCGTTCGGATGGATTGATTGAGCGATACAAAGCCCGATTAGTTGCCAAGGGGTTCATACAATTGTCTCCTTTCTCTCCCACTGCAAAAAAACATCACCGTTCATTGTCTCCTTGCCTTGGCTGCTGCTCGAAGGTGGTCTCTTCCCCAATTTGATGTTAACAACGCCTTCCTTCACAGCGATCTACATGAAGAGCTTTACATGTCCACTGTGCGAGGGAACCCAAGAGAGACAGGGGGGAGGGGATTTTTCAACAGTGTGTCGATTACATAAGTCATTGTAAGGCTTGAAGCAAGCATCTCAGCAGTGGTTCTTAAAATTCTCGTAAGCTATTTGAGTTGCAGGGTATGTTCAATCTATAGCTTACTACTCTTTATTCATCTGAATACAAGGCAATTGCTTCTCTGCCCTCTTGATATATGTTGATGATATTTTGATTACTGGAAATGATCATGTGAGTATTGCTGCAATCATGAAATTCCTGCATAATCAATTTCATCTTAAAGATCATGGTGATTTTAAGTATTTCCTTGGCAATGAAGTATCTTCTTCTCAGAATGGGATTTTCATTTCCCAACGTAAGCACTCTTTATAAATCATTAAGGATGCGGGATTGTTAGGCGTGACACCTATTGATACTCCCATGGAGCGAGGTTTGAAATTGTCTGATAAAGGTGATTTACTAAAAGATCCGGGTCATTATAGAAGGTTCGTTGGTAGATTTATATATCTTACTATCTCAAGGCCGGATATTACATATTTTGTACATGTACTAAGAAGGTTTTTGCATCAGCCTTGTAAGCTTCACATAGAGGCAGCACTTCGTGTTGTGCGCTATCTTAAGAATGCACACGGCAGTGTTCTTCTTCTCCAAAATAGTGATTTGGGTTGCGAAACTGTGTGATTCAGTTGACGGGATGTCGATCACTAGAATTGACCGCGTATTCTTGTGTCTTCCTTGGCCCCTCATTAGTCTCATAGAGATCGAAACGTCAGAAAACTGTGTCGCTTTCTTCAACTGAAGCATAATATAGTGTTATGACAGTGTCTCTTTCTGCATTGTTATACTGCTACAACAAAGTTGCATTGCATATTACAGCAAACCCAGTCTTTCATGAGCGGACCAGACACATTGAAATAGATTGTCATTACATACGAGATAAGATTCAAGATGGATCGATTTCTGGTCGTGGACTCGCATCAATTGGCGAGATGTCTCGATAGCTACGGGAAAATATGTTTTTACTTCTATGATTTACAAGTTGGGAGTACGGGACATCAGTCACGCAACGAGGGAGTGTTAGGAAATTAGGCATAGAAAATCTTCCATTTATAGAGAAACGTATTCTTTGCATAGCGGTTTCCTTGAATAACGATTTTCCTTTTGTATTCCTAGATTGTAGTTATATTGATTGGTGATTGTAATTATAGGAGAGACTAATGTGCAACCTACGGCAATTATAGAAAGAGACTAATGTGGCAACCTGGTCACCTTCTTGTATAAATCTTCCTCGACATAAATAGAAAAATGAATTCAATGAATTCTGCTCGCTTTTCGGCTCTAAGCCATGCTTGCACATTCTTGGCCAATCGCTATGTCTCTCAGCGGTTGGCAAATTCTAAAGACCAAACTGATGCCTCTAAGCTATTTGGAACTTTCTAAAGGCCACACTTTTCGCTCTAAGCCATTTGGCACTTTCATAATGCAAGACTTACGGATCTAGGTATGCAAAGCTACGTAATGCCAAACTTAGCACTCTATCTTGTTTAGCGCATAATTCAAACTTCTTGTTACAAGCTGTTTGGTCTTTGTCTTAATGCCAAACTTGTGGCTCTAGCCAGATTCCGGTGGTTCCGTCATGCCGGACTTGACTCACAAGTCATCGGCACTTTCTTAATGCCATCGCCGGCTCTGGTGCGTTTGCCGGAATAAGGCTTTGTGACTCACGACGACCTTGGTTTTGCGGCTTTTGGACGCGCGATCGTGACACCAGTTAATTCGACTGTCTGGCTCTGAACATCCCCAGCATGTTCTTAATGCCAAACTCTTAGCTTTCAGCCATTTGGCACTTCCTAGATGCCACAATTCTGGCTTTAAGTTTTCTTGCGCTTTCTTACTGCCAAAATTATGGCTCTATGTCGTTCGGCACTTACTTAATGCCAGACTTCTGGATCTAAGCTGTTTGGCTCTTTCTTAATGCCAAACTTGTGGCTCTAGCCAGTTTAACTATGTGCCGGACCGACCTCTGGCATCACAGAGGCTTTCTTAATTCCATACTTCGCTCTGGGCATGCAGGCACTTCCTTATTAAAACTTGTGGCTCTGGCGTCTAACTCGCAATTATAGACTTGTGGATCTATGTCGTCTGGTACTTCCTTAATGCTAGACTTCTGGCTCTAAGCCGTGTTGAGCTTTCTCATTGCAAGATATCTCGCTCTAATGATGTGCTTCCTTAACTAACAAGGCTCTAAGCGTTTAGCATAATGCTATACTTCTTGTTCCTAAGCGGTTTCTTAAAAGAAATAAACTTGTCGCTCTCCTAAAGCGGGTTTTGAGTAAACACAACTCATACTAAATTACTAGCTCTAAGGCGTCAAACCTTCTTTTATTACCAAACTTGGCTATAGAGTGATCTAACACTTAGTATATAGAATACTAGATCTAGATAATATCATTCTTAAAGTCCGACTTCGTCTGTAGTTTGGTGTTTCTTAATGCCCAGGCTTATGGCTAAGTAGCTTGACACTTCTCCTTGTTTGAATTCTAGCTCTAAGTCGTATGGCGCTTTCTTAATGCCAATCTCATGGCTCTAAGCCATTTAAAACTTTCTAAAGGCCAAGCCATAATTTCTAAACCTTTGGCACTTTCTAAAGAGTAAACTTATGGCTTTTAGCTTTTGTACTCTAAGGACAAACTTGTAGGCTGTAAGCACTTTGTGCCTTTCTTAAGCTATACTTGGCTTTAAGCGTGCAGTAGCTTTCTTAATGGAAAGAACATGGCCTCTAGCCATTTGGCGCTTCTTTAATGCAAGACTTACGGGATCTAAAGGTATTTGGAACTTTCCTTAAAAGCTAAACTTATGATAAGCCATTTGGCTCTTTTTAATGCCGGAGTCTTACACGGCTCTAAGTAATCTGTTTTTCGAGGCAAAACTTATTTCTAAGCCATTTTGACACTGAGAAGCCATGCATGGCTCTAGCTCTTTAGCACTTTCTTAATCTGCAGGCATCGGCTCTCGCGTGGCCTTCATGTCTCCAAAACAGGCTGCAGGTGGATTCGACACATACATAACGCCATACTTCCAGCTCTAAGTCGTATAGCACATTCTTAATGCAAAACTTGTGGATCTAAGCCGTTTGGTGCTTTTTTAATGCCATACTTCTGGATATAAGACGTTTGATACTTTCTTAATTCCAAACTTATGGTTCTAAGCAGTTTGGCGCTTCCTTAATGACAAACTTCTGGCTCTAAGCCATCTGGCACTTTCTTAGTGCCAAACTTTTGTCTCTAAGCCGTTTGACACTTCTTTAATGCAAGACTTCTGGCTCTTATCCGTCTTGCGTTTTCTTAATGCCAAACTTATGGCTCTAAGACATTTGACACTTTCTAAAGGCCAAACTTATGTCTCTAAGCAATTTAGCACTTTTTAAAGGCCAGATTTATGGCCCTAAGCCGTTTGGCACTTTCTTTATGCAAAAATTCTTGCTCTAAGCCGTATGGCGCTTCCTTAATGCCAAACTTTTGGCTCTAAGCCCTTCGGCACATCCTTAATGCCATACATTTGGTTCTAAGTCGTTTGGCTCTTTCTGAATTCCAAACTTGTGGCTTTAAGTCATTTGGCGCTTCCTTAATTCCAAACTTCTGAATCTAAGCCGTTTGGCACTTTCTTAATGAAAGACTTGTGGCTCTACGCCTTCTGGCACTTCCTTAATGCCAGACTTCTCACTTTAAGCTGTCTGGCGCTTTCTTCTAGCCAAACTTCTGGCTCTCAGCCATTTGACACTTCCCTAATACAAGACTTCTCGCTCTAAGCAGTATGGAGCTTTCTTAATGCCAAACTTGAGGCTCTATGCCCTTTAGCGCTTCCTTAATGCCAGACTTGTGGCTCAAAGCCGTCTGTAACGTTCTTAAAGCAAGACCTATGGCTGTAAGTCATCTGGCACTTCCTTAATTCCAGACTTATGGCTCGAATCGATCTGGCACTTCCTTAATGCCAGACATCTAGCTGGAAGTCGTTTGGAGCTTTCTTAATGCCAAACTTATGGCTCTAAGCCGTTTGGCACTTCTAAAGGCAAAACTTATGGCTCTAAGCTGCTTGGCGCTTTCTTAATGCCAAACTTCTGGCTCTAAGCCGGTTGGCGTTTTCTTAATGTCAAACTAATGGCTTTAAGCCTTTTGGGACTTCCTTTATCCCAAACTTCTGGCCCTAAGAAATATGGTGCTTTCTTAAGGCTAAACTTATATCTCTAAGCCATTTAACGCTTCCTTAATGCAAGACTATGTCTGCTTTCGAACTTTCTTAATAGTAGATTTGTGGCTCTAAGCATTCTTGCATTTCCTTAATGCATGACTTCTCTCTCTAAGCCGTTTGGCGCTTTCTTAATGCCAACCTTATGGCTCTAAGACGTTTGGCTTTTCATTAATGCAAGACATCTGGATCTAAGCAGTCTGACACTTTCTTAATGCCAAACTTATGACTCTAAGCCATTTGACACTTCCTTAATGCAAGACTTCTAGCTTTAAGCCGTTTAGTACTTTGTTAATGCCCGACCTATGGCTCTAAGCCGTCTGGCACTTCCTTATTGTCGAGTCAATCCATGCATTAAGGATCCGGGTTGTTCTACTTCAAAATTTGAAAGATAGAAATGAAGAAACCGCAGAAGCCGGCGTGAGCAATTTCACGACTATGCGACTTTCGTGCATGTGCGAAAATTGCAAGACAATGTGAAATTCACAGTCGCTTAATTTTCTACGCCTGCCTCTGCTGCCTAGAATGACCCTATTTTGCATATTTTCTAATTTTAATATGGGTAATCACTATTAAGTGGGTATTTTGGTTTTTCACCTCGTAAGGCTATATATATCCATTTTATGTACTGTTGAAGGTGGGGCATTGGATAGAAAAAACATCTAGAAGAGGTATCGCCTGAGGTAAACGCAAAGTTCACTGCTTTTTTAACGCGAGCATTTATTGACATTTATGTTCCTATCTTTTAACTCTAGGTTTAAAATCCCTTAGATGCATCCTTATAGGCCAATATTTGGCAATCTTTTAGGGTTCAGTGGATGCTTATCATTAGATCAACTGACATCCATTAGTTGTCATGTACGAGCCTCTAGAGGGTGGGTCAAGGTGTTAGATTCTCACCAAGGAACCATAAATCTACTAGTAAATGCTTTCATCAAAAGGAAAATGTATTAAGGGTTGCTTAAAGTTAAATGAAGATCCTGGCTGAGAAAATGACTATATGTCATCCTTCATGAGTGCAAACCTATTTATGTTTTTGAGTTCATTTCATGCTATTTTGTGCATTTTATATCCATATTCATGTAAAACTCATAAAATTTCTAAACTTGGTTTTGTAGGATTATTGATGAAAGCAAGTGATTTGGCAATAATGAGCAATATATTTCCAAAAGCAAAGAGTCAACCGAGAATCTCATAAATAGCGCCACTCGAAAGATGAATTTTTCTGCACTATCCGGAACATCAAATGGTTCAAATTTCGGTCGTGATTCTACATTCAAAGATATTTCCAACGAGTAATTACACACCAAATCCGAAGTTGAAAACAAAGTAGCTATGGCCCCGACAAGTTAGAAAAAACCAGTTGTCAGTCTGTAAAATTCGTCATGACGGATCGTGTCGCGACTCGAGACCGTGTCGCGACCAAAAACTCAGGTTGGTAAACTGTGAGACTGCGGTCGAGACTGGGAAACATGTGTCGCGACCAAAACGCTTAAACATAAAAGGCCGAAAAATTGAGCTTTGACCTAATTTCAAGCCCATTTCACCCTATGACCATATATTTACTCGTCTTTTAGGTAAAGGGGGCACCGGGATGATTGGAGAGCCTCTCTCATGGGGTTTCTCTCTCTAGACTGCCAATTTTTCCATTTTTTCTGCAGATTTTGATTTGTTTTAGATTTTTGAGTAGTTTTAGAGCAAATTTTTATTTCTATTGAAGAGATTTCGGTGTTGTATAACAGAGATTCAGATTCCACTAAGGTTCATACTAAGATTGAAGCTAAAAATCCGGATTTTTTTCTCTCTCATGGGTTTTCTCTGTCTAAACTGCCCATTTTCTTAGTTTTTGCTGCATATTTTTATTTTTAATAGATCTTAGAGTAGTTTTAGAGGAGATTTTTCTTTCCATTTACTCCATGTTGTACTCAAATATTCAAATTATTACCAGAGGCTGTAAGATTTAAGCTCAAATCTGGATTTTTCTTCTTGTCTCTTAATTCTTTTCTTTATTTTCTTACTTTTGTTTGGATTGCGATGGTTAAATCCGTAATGGAACATTAAACACCCTCTAGGGTTGGAGATTAATCGTTGAACATTCAGATTTGCATTTTTTCAGTTATTTTGTGGATTTGAAAACTGAATTTATATAATTGGTATTATTCATATAATGAACTGTTCGGAATATTAGTAGCTTATACCCCGAAAAGAGTTGTATCTTTGCTCTGATTTCCAGGAGGCCCTCTGAGTGACACAGAGATGGAGATTCCCGAGCAAAGAGCTAACTTATGGTATGTTAGACTAATATCTCAAACAATGAACTTTGAAAAATTACTTTGATAGGATCAATAATTTACCTTGGTGGTGTGGAGGATTAATTAGATGATGTATCAATTTAGTTGATCGCAGGTTTTCTCCTTAGTCTGGATAAAAGGATCTTGATCTCAGAGCCAAGAAGATCTAATCAAGGAGATAGAAAATTTTATTATATTTGAAGGACGAGATACCAATTACATTGAGGTGCCATTTTCCTGTCTATGGGGCAAGAATTCTTCAGTCCTAAGAAATGGTCAGAAGCATTGAAAAAGAAAAACAATCAAATCTTTAAAGAGACTCAATCTTATACAGCTATTAGATCCATTTGTCCCGAAAGGAATATGGATTCTAACTACCTGAATGGTGTATGGAGAAATCCAAGCTATACTACATTCCTCTTGAACAAATCCAGCATTCAACTTACAATTGTTGCACTTTCAAGGAAATGTAAACTGTTTTGTAAATAATTATCCCCATCCCTAGTGACTCTCTTCATACCTTTTAGAATTAAGTAGTTGGTTATTTGGTAGATTTTATTTGCTTTAAATCAGTTTTTGTATCAATTAAATTGATTTTATTCACATCCTATTTGGTCGCCTAAATAGTGAAGAGCCCTCAGTAATCGGGTGATCAAATTCCACTGTGAGAGAACCCTCCAATCCTCGGTATCGACATCCGGACTCCCAGAGTCCACTTTATTACTCAGATGACCCGTGCACCATGCAGGAAGGGGTTATGTTGGTATACTTTTCATTTCAATTTTTGAGTACACTTACTTTTATTTCAAATCAATTTTTGAGTATTTACCAAATTCACTCCCTTGGCCATATTTTCACATATACATCATTTCGGTCTTAACACCTTCCAACACGAGGAAATGAACCTGAGGACCTCTATATAGCCCTATCAACCCAGCCTAGCAACCCAATACTTCAAGGATTTCTTTTTCATAGTTTATTTCATTTAATTTCACCTCACTTTCAATATGTAGACCATCAACCTCACACTTTTTACAAATCTCCTTAATCCAAAGTAAGATTCACCACTTTCATACATCATAAATCATTTCAAGGTGGAAGAAACCCCATCCTTCGATCCTGTGAGCCACTATACCGCAAAGAGTAATGCTATGGTAGTAGGCGGAATTTAGGTTATAAGTTTTGTTGATTCCAGACACCTACTGTGGCAAAAATCAAATGGCGCCGTTGCCGATGCAGCCTTACGCAAGTAGATGTCGATGAACTTCTGTGATTACTACCACAAGTGTCGTTAATTATCATCCTTTTTATTTTTCCTAGCAGTTCACTGTTAGGTTGATTTAAATTTTTACACTGTCCATATTTAATTTTCCTCTTTATTTATAACTAACAGTAACCCTTCTATGTAGCCCTGCTTTTGTTTTATGCTGTGTCTTGAGCTGTTTTCACATGAGTTTATGCACCACTGGAATAGAAACACAACAGGCAGGCTAGAGAGGATCAGTGCCCTATAGGAACAAGGCTTTATGCACCACTGAGGAGCAGTAGAGCCAACAGGGTGTGTAGGGGAACCCTAATGCCTATAGGTCAATGAGGGACCATATACACCCACCAAGGGTGAGTGCACCCTCATCCATTATTCCCCCTGCTAAGGATGAGACAAGGAAGCCTTATCTGGTGCCCCTGCTCCCAAATTTTCATGGAATGGAAAATGAAAACCCATACACACACATTAAGGAGTTCGAGGAAGTTTGCACAACTTTCAAGGAGGGTGCAACCGATATGGAGTTGCTGAAGTTGAAAGCCTTCCCTTTAACTTTGAAAGAAAAGGACAAGATTTGGCCTAACCTCTTAAGGTCGAGACAATACTTTAATCGACGAGATGTAGGTCGAATTCTAAAGAAATGTTTTTCCATGCATAGGACCAACAGTTTGAAAAGGAAGATATATACTTTCCCAGCCAATGATAATGAGAAGTTCTATAAATGCTTGGAAAGATATATGGAGACCATCAGTGCCTGTCCTCACCATGGCTTTGATACATGGATGCTGGTGAATCACTTTTATGATGGGATGTCCCATACTATGAAGCAGTTGTTAGAAACCATGTGTGGAGGGGACTTCCTGAGTAAAAATACAGAAGAAGCCATGGATTTTATGAGTTATGTAGCAGAGACCTCTAAGGAATGGGATGAGCCCAACCCTAGGGAAGAAGAAAGAATGAGGCCTACATCCAGTTCAAGGGGAGGCATGTACTCACTCCCAGAAGACATGGAATTGAATGCGAAGCTATCCACCTTGTCTAGGAGGGTGGAATAATTGGAAGGAAAAAGACTACATGAGGTCCAGACAGTGGCTGAAATCCTTCTACAGGCCAAGCTATGCTTCATCTGCCAATTAACTGAGCATGTGGGAGAGCAGTGTCCTACCATTCCAGCTGTAAGAGAGATGTTTTCTGATCAGGAAAATTTGTTCGTCAAAGATAAAGCACCACCCAATGCCCTATACAACAATACATACAACCCCAACTAGAGAAATCATCCAAGTCTCTCTTGGAAGCCAGACCCTCCAGCTCATGTCCCCCTTAGTGCACGATAACAAAGTGGTTCCCCATCTCAACCACAGCCACCACCAACCTCATCTCCGGTTGAATAAGCCATTGTAAATTTGAGTAAGGTGGTAGGTGATTTTGTGGAAGACAAAAAGGGAATCAATGTGCAATTGGCTTAAAGAATTGATACTGTGGAAAGGACCCTGAAAAAAAAAAGATAGATGGGCTCCAAAGTGATCTAAATCAGAAAAATAGATGATCTAAAATATTCCATCACCAGGATTACCAATCTGCTGGAGGTACATGAGAAAGGAAGATTCCCTGCCAAAACTCATCCCAATCCTAGGGAAGTCCATGAGATAAGTTATGCCATCAACTTATTAGTGCCAAAAAAGTGCTATTTTGAACCCTATTTATTATAGGTTTTGAGTGTTTTTTGTGTACTAATCATTATAATTAACTCGATTTGCACATTAAGGTCCCTGCTATTCTACTGATTGCATTTTGTGGCTAATTTTATAGTTTTTGCAAGATAATCATCCTGAAATTGTTGAGTCGATCCAAGCACGAAGAACCCGAGTTGAACTCATCGTTGTCTATCAGATCCCAAAAGGAAAGAAGAGAAGAAAAAATGAGAATCAGAGAATTCTTCTTCTGTTGCCAATTGCTTGTTCCCCCGCCACTATTCACAATCACAAGACCGCTCAAGTTTCTAACACTATTCATGCTGCTTTATGCTTTTTGACGTTTTGATACCTTTTTGGTTTTCTTCCAAATTTATCCCTTGTAGTAGCCTCTGGCTTTGGTTTTTTTTGTTTTTTTTTTTTGTAACTTCCCTTACTCTTAGCATTATATAAGCTAGAGTCAAGATCTGTAAGAAATCAATCACTTCGGCAATAAAGCTTTGGTGGGATACTTTCAGCGCTCCCGTATTTTTCTCTTATGCTCTATTTTCTTCCCTTTTCTTTCATTTTCTCGACTGCCAAACACCCCTCGAGGATGACAACTCAAGGGATGGTTGGCTAAAACCCCTCATCCTTAAAAATAGGAGGGCTATTGGGCTTTGGATTTGAGGTAAACTGACGGTCCTCTGTTTTTAACGTACGCATTTATTTTCATTTATGTTCCTATCCTTCACTCTAGGTTTAAATCTCCTAGATACATCTTGATTGACCAGTATTTGGCAATCTTTTTAGGGTATTGATGCTTATTGCTAGATTCATGATATTCACAGTTGGGTTTCTATTTGTTACTGTAAGATGGGTCTAGGAGGTAGGTTTTCACCGGGTCTGAACCATGAATGTTCGCGAATGCCATCTTTCAAAATAAAATAATTGTTGGTTCGGCTTTACAACTAAACAAGATCCAGCTCAGGAATGACTATAGGCCATCCTCCCCACGCGAGTAAAGGGACCCGAGGGACCTCCTGCTAGCTTCCAGGACCTTAACATAGTGGCCCAATGATTCAAGGAGTTATTTTTATATTTTATTTCACCTTATTTTCAGTTTGCAAACCAGCAACTCCCTTGTTTTTGCCTAAACCTGAAAATCCAAATTTAATTAACCAAATTGAACCTCATTGTTAGTCATTTGTGCAAAGAAAACCCATCCCTGAGTTTGACCCTAGAATCGCTATACTGCATTAGCTTTGCTACGACAATAGGAGGAATTTAGGTTTATAAATATTGCTGATTCTAGAACAACCTACTTAGCCCAAATGAATCAAATGGCACCATTGCCGAGGATGGTGCCTAAGTGAAAATGATGACCTGATGAACACTTATGATCCTCATCACAAGTACTGGTGAATTTTCTTTTATTTTTTTGTTTACCAGTTTCTTGACAGTTTGCCAATTTTGCTCTTTGTTAATTTTTTTTTTAGTTCACATTGCCCTTTTTTTTTTTAGAATTGTTTTCCTTTTTTTTTCCCTTGTTTGGTGTATGCTCTGTTCTTGCTGCAGGGGAACACGTTTCAGTGGGTAAGAAATTCAGGAGGCAGAATGGTAAAACTCAATCTCCCACATAACCTAGATTGAACTTGAATTGTGAGCAAATGGAAGAGGGGGAGCAGTACAATTAGTACTCAATGGAAAGAAACCCTAGAGCATACATGTCAATGATGGATTATAGAAACCTTCGATGGCAATATCAGCAACCCTTGGGGAGAAATCCAAACCCATATAGGTCAATGAGGGACTATAGAAATCAGTGGATGAGTGCACCCCTCTGTAGTGTCCCCCCACCTAATGCACCTCCTGCTTCTCCATATTATACCTCAACTCCTCATCCACAATAACCACCACAATTGAGCATGCAATACTAAACTTGAGCAAACTAGTGGATAATTTCATAGAGGAACAGAAGGCAGTGGATGTCCGGGCCAATCAAGAAACTGACACAGTGGAGAGCTTTCTGAATAAGGAATTGGATGAGTTCCATAGTGAAATTGATGAAAACTTTGACATCCTGCAGCAATCCATCTCAAAACTCACCAATCAACTTGTTCATCAAGAGGAGGAGAATCTGGAGGAAGAGTGCCTGACTAACACTATTTTGGGTGAACAAGTTCAATCGCAGCCTGTGGAGGGATTAGCGGAAGAACTAAACGTAAGATCCCGAGCAACCACAGGATGCCCCGGAATCATATGTCAGTTTGCAGCCATGGAGGAGAGAAAAAGAAATCCTTCCCTTATTAACTGAGAAAGGCAGTGGAAAGGAGACGGTGGGAGAACACCAAGATCACAATTTAACCCTACCCCCTATTGACTCATTATACACCGTGCCCACACCTGCAGCACACTCAAACCCTGAAACACTTACCACAAAGGCCACCCCATCACTGCCTATGCTGCAAAACTTCAAGAATTAGTGGCCACTATACACAAATTTGCCACCACATCAAAAACATTGGAAGCTACTCACATCGCATGGAACAGTGGATGGTTCGGTGTCGCACCCGCATTTGGAGCACCTAAACCCGGCATTTAAGTCTCGCCTAATTCCACCAAAATTCTCCAAAGGCTTAAGGAATTGGTTTGGGGGGAGCACAATCTCCCCCACTTTTTGTTTTCATACTTTCTTATTTTATTTTATTTCATTTTGATTTATTTAGTTTTTCTTCTTATATTTTCCCTAAGTTTTAGTTAATCTTTATTTTTAGATTAATTTTCATTCTTCAGCATTGTTTTTTAATTTTTCTTGTGTTTAGTTTTGCAGGTTTTTTGTTAATTTTTGGAACATATAAAATATAAAGTTCAGACTATGTAAATTTCAGAACTCGCGATTCGCATGAAAGTTGTGAAATTTCACAACTCGTATTCGCAAAGGCGAAAATTCAACCGCACTATTCAAGGGTTCCTTGCTTTTGCTTTGCATTGTGCACTATTTTGTCTTTTGTTATATTATTATTATTATTATTATTACATATTGTTATTATTATATATAAAAAGTTTCTTCTCATATATATATATATATATATATATATATATATATATATATATATATATATATATATATATATTATATATATATATATATATATATATATATATATATATAAATTGGTCTTAAAATTTAAAAATTATTCGCACTCCGCTCCAATTTTGCAACACTGGCTTTGTTTCCGTCTATAACTTTCATTCAAACTCCATTTTAGGCGTTTTGGTACCGGGCTGAAAACTTAGAGAGTTTAGAATCTAAATATATCAAGAAATAACACTTTTGAAATTATTATGAAGGTTTAATTTTCAAAATTCTCCAACTAGTCACTTTTTTTATCTCTTTTATTCTCCTAACTTGTTTATTTGAAGCCCAAACTGAGTGAATAAGGTGTCGATGGAAAGCTTGTGAAGTATCCTATCTAACAATGAGTACATTTCATCAATGAGGTAACACTTCATTCTCTAACATTCAAATCCAAGCCCCATTACGGACAATGTGACATTTGGTTGGGGGGAGTTAGAGAAGGAAGTGACATTTATTTATGTTTTTGTTACTAATTTAAGCAAGCCAATTTTTTGATGTTCAGTGGATTGCTGGTTTTCCTTTTTGGGAAGCTGTTATACTATACAACTAAATATTTAAAAAATTGCACCCACTTTTTTTTTTGTGTTTTGCCTAGCTTGTGGTTTGAAAAATTGAAACACTGTCCAATTTTATTTATGTTATATTGGTTTCATGCCCAATTGAGTGGATGATTAGTTTAATTCTTGTTGCTTTAGACCTCTTTCTTCCACCTCTAGCTAACCACACACTATGCACATTAGGCTTGAACAATAGGTTGAAGAACTACCTAACTGATGAGCTTAAAAGTCATCTATTTTTAGTACATTTTTATGTTTGATTTTAATGTAAAAGGAATAATCTTATACGTAAATATGAAGAAATCACCAAATCAGCACTGCGGTGGGACTATAAAAGAAAGAAGAAAATGCGCAAAAAATGCAAAGAACTGTGGTAAAATGCAAAGAAAATAATGCAGAAGAACTCGAAGGCAATTGGCCGAAGCCATTGATGCGCTTGTGGGTCCGCATACCCGCCCCGAGGTCGTGACACTGTGAAAATTGAAGAGAATTTGATGTGCCGGGTCGCGGCTGAATCACAATATAAGCAATGAGGATTAACCGTGGTTAAGAGAGGACGTCAGCGACATCATCGCCATGTCGCGGACATGAATTGCCCGAAGCAAATAAGTTTGAAGACAGATGATTCCATCGGCGCCGTTGTCGCTGATGTAAGACTCGTCGCCAATATCAATATCAAACTAAAGGGAAGGATGCGGTGAGACTCGAAATGATGTCGCGATAACATCGCGGATGTCAATGCACATCGAGCGGAAATTGAAACTTGCAAGGCGTGTGATGTCAATGACAAGGATCAATGTCGCGACATCAGGAGCAACCATTGAAGACTGCAAGGGACTAGAGTGGATGTCGCGACAAGACAATGATGTCACGACATCACAAGCGATCAACTTAAACCTGCAAAGGCATGAACTAAGGTCGCGACAAGAGACTGATGTCGCGACATCTTGAGCGATCAGTGGAAACCTGCAGAGTCATAATGTGATGTCGTGACATCCAGAAGACATCAGTTGAAAGCTCGGCCATAAGTCGACAAGTTAATGACATGAGATCGAGGTCGCTACATCAGAGCAAATCCATCTAAGCCTCGCGTAAGAAGTGAGATGATGTCGCGACAAGATATTGATGTCGCGACATCATAAATGACCAGTTCAAGGCTACATAGACGTAAGTTGATGTCGCGACGTGAGATCAAGTTTGACATGGATGATGTCACGACAAGAAATCGAGGTCGCGACGTGAGCAAAGGATCGGGCTCGATACTTGAATTCCACAACAGTTACATCGGGATTAGGTCTAATCGAGAAACCCTATAAATGTGGAGGCTACCTGCATTAGTAAAGCAGGTCGCAGGCGCATCAGAGGAGAGATCTGGGTAGCCTAGGCTTCACTTTTATTTTCTTTTCTTTTCATTTTCTTTTCATCATTTTAGAGCAGATTGTTTTCTCGTATTTTTCTTTTTCGCTTATTTTTTTTTTCACCAATGTTATCGCTTGGCCGGGTTGAATACGTAATTCACTCCTTTCAAATCACTGTTCGGAACGCACTAGTTCGCATACCTTTAATTTACGACGGGCCAAACTGCGCCACTTGACCCAGAACCCGCACCGCACTGAGGAACCCAGCCCATTTAGTGAACGCTGTGGTTTAATTGATCTTTCCCCGTAGTAATTTCCAGCATCTTGTTCATTTCGGTTTACTTAATCTCATTTCAGATTATGGTTTTATTGATTTTGGATTCGAATATCGGGCCATTGTTCTAAGAATTAAGGGGCCATTACTTTGATTTCAAGGAGGTCCTCCGAGTGACACTGTAGCATAACTGAGAATAGTACTTTGAAGGTATACTAACCTCGCTATTAGGATCCTTGGAGCTTTGGAAAGTTCACTTAGATAAATCCTCTTCACTTGAAGTCAAGAACGAGTTGAACGACTTTATCTATTTAAACAAGCAGAGAGTTCACCTCAATTCCTGGACACAAATAACCTGTAGTTAATGAGATCTAATAAAGAAAGGTTGATCTATTCTAATTTCGAGAAGAGCACTGGAAGTTGTATATCCTTGCTTGGACCGATAACTGGAGCTATGTGTAAAATAGCCCATAAAATGGGTATGAAGTATTGTGCAAGAAAAATACCCAAATTTTTAAGGAAGTTTTGTTAAAAGTAGTTATCTCGTCTCTGTAATTCGAGAGAATCAGAAGAATGAGATAACGAATGTGGGAGTGTGGAGAGATCCGCACCGCACTACAAATGCCTTGGACGTATTTCAAACTTGAGATAATCAAGAAATTTATTCAAGATTAACTACTGTGAATTGATCGTTAACTACAACCGTTCTTGGATGTGTCTTCCTATGATAACTGCTCAAAGATTCATTTCTTTCGTAGAAATTTATTTTCTTCATTTGTTTTATTGCGTCATTTGAATGTTCATTTTTTCTTTTGAATTAGTTTATTTCCATTTACGCCGAACACCCATATCAATTGATGATCCACAGGCGAATTTTGAGTAAATGTGGTAGTTGATGAAAATTTCAGATCTCTGTGACTAGATATCTCGACTTATATCCATTTTATTACTTCTGCCTAATTGCGGCACTTGTAGTGTATCTTGCCAAAAACCAAATTTGAAATGATTAATTATAGGAGATTTTAACTCAACAAGTTTTACATTTAAGTTTCCAGGATTAGACAATAGTCTCGGTGACAACGTCATATAAATTTGTGGCGTGTTTCGTGAGGGCCAACAAGTTTTGCGGCGCCTCGTTGTCGGGATCGAAGGATTCGTGAATCAATATTCGCATAAAAGAAGGAAATACTAATTTGGACATTTTAAAAGAAAAAGAACAAAAATATTTTCAAGCAAAGGGCTATTTTAGCCACTCGAATCTTTACCAAACCATATTGAAAATATTTCATTACTCAGCTAATCCTATTGATCCGAGTACTTGATTACAGGAAAGCCTTTAATGCGTGCATGGGAGATAGCATGATTAGACGACAGCCAACCGTGAATGTGCAAACAGAAGTACTTAAAGAGCCAAACACTATGGACGCATTTATGAACATTCATCCAAGATAAATATTTGTATGCGAAGACAACAAGAATAGAAGCTTAAGAGACTTTTATTCGAACCACTCGATCTAATGGTTCAACAAAACCAATTCACTGGGAATCCCACTGAAAATTCCAATGAACACTTGGGACGATTTTTGAGAATAGCGAATTCAATTAATTTGAGTGGAGTGAAGCCAGAAGTCATTCAACTGCAGTTGTTCCCATTCTCCTTGCGAGATATGGCTATAACTTTGTTTAACTCCTTACCACCCGAATTTGTTAACACTTGGGAGGAGCTGATGAGAGCTTATTTCAGCAAATTCTTTACCCCATCCCTTCCTTCTGAACAAATAAGGGAAATTACTAATTCCAAACATAAAAGTGAGAAATATGTATGCCGATGTGGAAGACTTTACCGAATACAACATTAGCTCATCCAATCTTCGTAGAGAAATGGCAAGAGTCAAGAGAGTTGAATGAATGTGATGGAAAAATTGTCGCCATGTGAGGCCGTCGATGAATTGATACGTTGGATGGAATGAAAGGGAAGTCCAACTAAAAGCTAAAAAGAGGCGTAGTTGTGGAAAGAATGAAGATCAGCACGTAAAGGTTAACCTCTAAAATCACATTCAGACAAATTCCTCGATATAATACGACCGAACGAAAAGGGAGTTTCATCCTTTCCTCTGTCTTTGATTTTTATTTTCATTTGAGTTGAAATAATTGTTAGGGCATTATATTTGAAGTAGCAAGATTGCAAGTTTGGGGGAGTTTATTTTTATCTTGTGTAGAATGCTCAACTATTGACTATGAGAGAGTGTCAATTTCCTGCATGATAAAAATAGATTGAGTTGTAGTTGTTTTGAGTAACATTGAATAACTGAGGTATTTGTTGACCCTCACCAGAACACATACAAATTATATATGACGTTATCACCAAAGAACTATTGTCTAATCCCTGGAAACTTCGCCATAAAACTTGTTGAGACCCAAAAATCTCCTATAATTTATCATTTTTAAATTTGGTTTTGGCAAGATACACGCATGCACAAGACGTAATAAAATGGATATAAGTCAGATATCGATCCCACGTAGATCTCAAGAATTTTTCATCAACTACTCCCGACTACTCGAAATTCATACTATTCGGGACCTCTTCTCCTTCTCTCCTCATCAATAATTGATATATGGTGTCCAAAGATGAAGCCGAAATTAACTAATTCAAAGAGAAATGAACATTCAAATAGACTGAAATAAAACGAATGAATGAAAATAAATTTCTACGATAAGAAATGAATACTGAACAGTTATCATAGGAAGACACATCAAGAGAAACGGTTGAAGTGAACGATCAATTCCTGTAGTTAATATTGAATAAATTTCTTGAATATCTCAAGTTTCAAAATCTGTCCAAGGCATTGTAGTGCAGCTGGATCTCTCCACACTCCACATTTCATTATCTCATTCATCCTGATTCTCTCGAATAACAGGGAACGAGATAATTGCTTTTAACAAGAACTTCCTTAAGCTGGGTATTTTTCTTTTGCAATACTTCATACCCATTTTATGGACTGTACACCTTAGCTCCCAAGTTATCGGTCAAGGCGATATACAACTTCCAAATTACTCTTCCTTGAAATTAGAATAGATCAACCTTCCTCGACAGATCTCAGCTAACACTGATTGGCCTCACTAGAACCCGAATTGAGGTGAAATCGCTTGTTTAAATAGATAAGTCGTTCAACTCGTTTCGACTTCAAGCGAGAAGAGGATTTATCTAAGTGAACTTTGGTAAAGCACAAAGGATCCCTAATAAAGTGTGTTAGTATACCTTTCAAAGAAATGTACATTACTCCCAGATTGTCTTCCCCGTGTCACTCGTAGGACCTCCTGAAATCAGAGTCATGACACAATTCTAATCTGCATAAGAACCGATATTCGTATCCAAAATCAATAAAACCCATAACTGGCACCAGAACGAAATGAACAAGATGCTGAAATTACTACATGTGAAAGATCAATTCGACTACAACGCTCACTAAATGGAAGCCGGGTTCCTCAATTACCGAATCACACGAGATAGCATTCTTTCCGATCAAAAGAATAACCGCCATTTGAAACCGAATAATCGAATTTCCGTAATGTTCAACTTCAATGCATTTCAGTAGTAATTTGAAAAGAAATAAATTCGTAATCGCTCACTAAACCCATAACATTCAGATCCGAAATAAAACGAAAAAAAATAAAACAACGAGAAACAATCTGCTCTAAAAATAACGAAAAGAAAAGAAAAGAAAAGAAAAGAAAAATAAAAGAAAAGTGAAGCCTAGGCTACCCAGATCTCTCCTCTGATGCGCCTGCGACTTGCTTTACTATTCTGGGTAGCCTACTATTTATAGGGTTTCTCGCCGGGGCTCCCAATCCCAATATAACCCGCCGTGGATTTCGGCAGAGTAGCCAGCCCAAATTATCGTCTCAGCTTGAGACTCAGTTTCTCTTGTCGTGACATCGAACTCATGCCTTATTACTGACTTAAAGTTCCCACATCCTATGAACTCCGTCGCTCATGCTCGTCAGCGACACCACGCTATGCTTTTGCAGTGTTTCGCTTGATCGCCATGATGTCGCGACATCACGGCCTTTGCCGCGACATCCATCTTAGTCCCTCAAGTCTTCAATGTGTTAGCTCATGTCGCGACATCATGATGTTGTCGCGACATGGGCTCAAGTTTCCCCGCAGCCTCTTCAAACGTTAGGGCCCGATGTCGCGATCTTCAGCTTCTTGTCGCCAAATCACCTTACGCTGTTTAAACTTCACCGCTCGAAGCCTTCGCTGATCTCCCCCCGATGTCACGACTTCAAGATCAAATCTTCCGCTTCAACCCGTTCCCGTGTCGCGACATCGCCTTCTTGTCGCGACATCACCTTATGCCGTCAGAGGTTGCACCGCTTGTTGATGCGTCACGAATTTCGCTTCGCTGTGTCATCACTTTAATTTCGCCTTCCTCAACCGCCACTGCGATTCTTTGCCGCGACCATCATCAAATTCTCTTCAGTTCTCCCCGATGTCACGACTAACCGGACTGGCGGCAGACCTCTCTAAGCCGCATCAATATTTCACTAATTGATTTTATTTCGCCTCTACCGTTGATCAGATTTTTATCCACTTATTGTCGTATTTTTTCTTCCTTCGCTTCCTTCCTCGCTAATGACAAATCGGGTGAGTTTCTTCATAATTCCAGATATACACTATTCAATTTTTACCGAAAAATCAAAACGTAAAAATGGACTAAAAGAGAGATGACTTTAAGCTCATCAAACTCCCCCAACTTAAAATTTTTGCTTTTCTCGAAAGCAAAGAAAAGAAAGAATTGTTTGTCCTCAAACAAAAGGACATTTTTCTCGTTTTGTTTCAGATTTTAATACACCAATTGGAAATAAGGAATGCATAATTTCTGCATACCCAAGAGATCAAAGTTCAAATTAAGGTTAATTCCTACTTTCTCCAGTATTCAAAACTAAATTGTTGAAATTGTTTCACAAACAAGCAGTTAATCGCTTCCCGTCAACTCGTAGTCTTTCTTACTCATATCCTGGATGAGTCAATTAACCATTCGAGGAATTTCACCATTGGATCTTTGTCTGATTTTTCAAACTCCATAAGCTTGTTGTTCATATCGATCTCCACTAATGTAGGTAATTCCAACCTTCAAGATTAGTCAGGTCTTTTGGGCTTGTAATGTTAGGCTTGGGTAAATGGTAGGGTGAATGGGATTTTTAGGCTAAGATTACCATCATTCCTTTTCCTCAGGTCACGATACCGCCCTTTTCTCCTGAAATTTTTTTGTATCAACTCCCCCCAAACTTCAGCGTTCGGGATACCACTCGATTTTCTTTATTCAAAATTTGTTTGTTCCTACTCTTGACTGTAATTAACCGGAAATTTTTTTTTTTCCAGTGAATAGTGCTATGCTTTTGCCCTTTAGCTTTCTAACACTCTTAGCGAACTTTGGGTTAGTAGCTCCCATACCAGATGGTATTAGGGTACTAGGTGTTGAAACACCCCTAAGACCTGAATTGTCACAGATAGGCCACAAGACAAAACTATTTCCTCGGTGCCTTCTTTCGCATATATTGTTCTAATTCAAATTCTTCTTTCGCCTCCCTTTCTTATTTCTCTCGAGTTCCTCTAAAATTTCAACTCCCCAAACTTCATTTCTTCCTCTTTTTTTTTTTTTTTAATCTCTGTAATCACAGTTCTCGAGGGTTGATTCCTTGGGGATGAGTTTGTGGGAACTTGCTGGTTTATCGTTGAAAATAAGGCTTGTTTCGCTCTATTTCTGAACTAAGGTATATGTCGCATATAATTAGGATGACTAAATGGCTCAAACTTTCCAAGGATGGCCTGTATCATTTCGTGTTGGTTGACATCACCTAGGATTTCGCCTTGATAAATAATCTAACAAGTTCTAGAGTTGAGTTGATTAATTGTGATTTCTCCTGAAGACTTCTTGACTCATTCCAGATTATGAGAGTTCAAAGATGTTATTTTTAGCGTGATTCTCGGACTCACTGCTCATACCGCTACTCCCAAAACATTTTGTTTTGTTCTATCGATTGTATAACCCAACCTATTAGAACCCATCGAAAATTTTTCCCGCCGGCCGAATGTTTCATCTCAATTAAACAGATCTGTTACATTCTATACTTATACAATGCAGCTTCACATTTTATTCAATCTATTGTCAGTATTAACAACTTCGCTACTTCAAAGATGACATTTCAGCATTGTTATTCAAGGACCAATTCTAATGTAATTCAACTTTCAACAAGAACAAAAAGCAACACAATTGAACTCAAGCAAATTAAACAAATTTCTGTTTTTATTAATGATTACTGCAACTGGCTCGTAACTACAAGATAGGAAAGGAGGAATTGAAAATTGAATGATAGGTCTATTTTTTTTCTCTTTTCTCAAGGCGTATAGATAAGTCCGGGATCCAGTCAAGAGTGTCCACCATGGCCAAATTCCTCGGGAATCTTCACTTGCCTCCTCTCTTTCCCTCGCTTTTCTTCCCAATACCGCTTCCCCGTGCCAATTCATTTGAGATCCACCTTCTTGTTCAGTTCATCCTGCCTCATTCCAAGTGTGTTCATGTTTTTCTCCATTTCTCAAGCCATGACCTCCTAGTCTTTGATACAGTTGTTACGATCGGGTCCCAGATTCTCTAGCCACATCTTCCTCCCGAATGCATCGTTTTTTCCATCTGGGTCACTTTGTTCCCCTCCTTCCATCTTAGTCTCAAAATCTTTCACCCGTGACACATGTAAAAGAAATCAAACCAATGATGTTCCTTGTCTGCTCTCCTGTTTGCACTTTCCTTCCGCATTCCCAAGAGCTGGATTGGTCTCTCGTTAACTTGGATTGCCAGAATGCCTCTTGACCGAACTTCACTTTCTTTAATGCATCCTATCCCTTGTTTCCATTCCTTCACAGTTTTCCTTGCCGCCGAGTACCTCCTTCATCCTGTTTTCCATCTTTTTCCGCTCCGTCTCTCATCTCATGCTCCTCTCAAACTCGGCCAAACCTTTCTTCTTCCCGCAATTCTTCCTCCACTTCGATTCTCTTTAATCTTTTTCATAGATTTTTCCTCAATTCTGTTGCAACCTCCACTCTTTTCCCGTCCATCTTTTATTTTGCATGGAGAGAAGCATTTCCATGATCGCCTAGTTCTCTCTGTGTCTCCTAGAACTTTCTCCTTTCTCCGAATGTTCCGTCGTAATGGGGAGAACTAGCTAAAGGGGAAGAGAATTCTATTGGGCTTCTCTCATCCCGCCCGCAGTTGTCTCGTAACGGAAAATTATCAAACATCCAGAGCCGGTCACTTCTTCTTCTCTCGGCAGCTGGAACTTCTTCTCCAAGCTTCAATCGCACTCTTCTTCTCGGTTTCGGTCCTTACTCACTCCCGCTAATAAGAGTGGGCGATGTCAGCGGAACTTTCTTCGTCTTCCCAACTCTCTCACTCAAATTTCTTCAGACACAAGATCAGAATCAAGTGTCAAGTAGGATCACTCCTTTCTGGTTTCCTCTGGTGAGGTCTCATCTAATTTTCTATTATTGTCCCTATATTGATCTTATATCCTCTCGTAATAGCGTATAGCATGATCTCGCCTCCCGTTCCTCACCGTGCTCAAAGCTCCTATTAAACTCAAAACAGAGGCTAGAAATAGAAATTACTACCTTAGCCTCCCTTGGGCCGAGGCTTCCCTATTCAGGATTTTTTTTTTTAAAGGTCCTCCTTTCTCCCCGCGCCAACCGAGCCTTCCCACGTGAGTTTTTCTCGCAATCTTCTTCAAATCTGGGGTTTTCAGAGCTTTTTTGAATTTTTGACCCATGCTCAGGTCCTGCCATTCCATAACTCGTTAAATGGCCCCAGGCTCCATACAAGACCCACACTCCTCCGACGTATACAAAGATTGTCCTTTCTCCCTACCAAATTTGAGTAACTCCTTACTAACGGCCGCATACCCCGTCTTTGATGTGCAGAGGGTTTCCCAACCTCTTTAATCATTTCCTGGTGCGGGCGTATAGTTTCAATCGGGTTTTTCTCGCTACAAACCCCTTCGACATAAGAGCTTCCTCCAAACAGTAGGCTTCCTCCGACACAAAATCTTCGATTTTCTTCGCTACTTTTCCTTGCCCTTTAGTGCTTTCCTCAAACTCGTTGGTCCCTCCTCGATGTTTCTACAGGTGTTCTTTCATTCTCGTTTCCTTCCTATCATTCTCTTCTTCTATCAGACGCTTTTCTCCATGAATTCTTTCTCGTTAAAGAGGTTTGAGGGTCCTACCATTTGATGAAGGAAAGTTTGTGAAGATTTTGGGAACTAGGGTTTTCAGGGGTTTAAAATCAGGGAGAAGAGGGAATGAACGGGTTCTGGAATGGAGAGTGGAAGTTTGGGAAAAAGTACTCCAACCGTTGCAATTCAATCAAAATTTATGAGCTCTAATGATTATTTCATTTATTTCCACATGTCGCGACTTTTATGTCACCTTAAAACAAGATGTTGTCATTAGGGTAAACCTTAAAAGAATTCCAGCTGGCAACATTTCCTAATTTGTCGCGACATCAAGTCAATTGTCGCGACTTTCTCAACCTTTGTTGGGACAAGCCATCCCTAGGTTGTGAAAGCATATAAGTCCTCTAGTACATGATGTCGCGACAACTTCTTTTAGAGAAGTTCTCTTGTCGACTTCACTTAAAGCTCAATGTTCATAGAGTCTTTCATTCCTTAGCTACTCTAAACTCTTCAACATCAAATGAATCAATTTCACACAGCAATTCATACATGTATTAAATTCACTTTCTATAGAATTTATGTAGGGAAAAAAAATGCTTCCCTTTTTCCTGTATTCTTCCATGTGAGTTACCGGGTTATCCAAAGAAGCAGCTCTTCCCTCCTTCCTTGCATTTTTGCACACGCACCCCGCACATCATGCACTGATTACATCAAACTAAAACAAAGTCCTCAGATAATTGCTAAAAAATCCAACATGAATTTAAATCAAATTCAAATATAAAATTAGAAATTCAGATTTCATGGGTCGCCTCCCATCACCGCCGCTTTTGAGTCCTTAGTCGGACTTGTTGTTGTGTTCCTTCTTCTTAGATATCCTCGCTAGCTCTTTCATTCCCCTCTTTCGTTTAATAGTGCTTTAAGACTTTTTCCATTTTACTCTGAATTTTTCTCTCCAAGATCTCGCTCTAATGTCACTGTTCCAAATGTATTGCTTGACACCACTGTGTATGACCCACCCCATTTGGATTTTAACTTCCCTGGAAACAACTTCAGTCTAGAATTAAACAGTAGAACTTTTCCCCGCTTCGAACTCCTTCCCTATGATCCTTTGATCATGCCATTTCTTTTTTTATCCTCAGATGGTAACATTATCATAGGCTTCCATTTCGCTCGCATACTGAGCAATTCTCCTTGTCTTGCGTGCTTTGAAATCGGGTCTAAATTCTTGATGGCCCACATTGCCTTGTATTCTAATTCCGTGAGGTAGTGACATGGTTTCGAATACACTCGTATGGGGACATTCCAATGGGAGTTCAGATGCAGTCCTCGTAGCCCATAGTGCATCATCAAGTTTAAGACCTCAATCCTTCCCGTTTGGACTCACCGCCTTTCTCAAGTATTCTTTTAATCTCCTCATGGAAATTTCACAACCAACTCCGTGCATAATGAGATCCAATCCTGCTTCCATGGTCGCCATCCTTGCTCAAATTAATCCCTTTCCTCATATTTCCTCTTGAAAACTCGTATGAGTTTTCATATTGCATTTGGCCGTGTCCTCGATCGATCCCTTGCCTCCTCGACTTTTACGCTTGAATGCTCCGTGAGCATGAAGCATCAATGATTCCTTCGATGTATCATTTGAAAAGAGTATACAATGTCCATTTGAGTCTTCAAGTCTATTCCATGCATCGACATCTTTTCAAGAACTCGCTTAAACTCTTCCCAAGCCACGAGGCCATCTTCTCCACTGGGCTGAACACTTACGATCTCTCCTTCTCTCGGGAGCGGTTTATTTATGTAAAGAATCTATATAAGAAGTCTCTACCAAATTTCCAACTCACAATGCACTCCATATGGTAAAGACTGCACTACGAAGGTCAGATCCCTTAGAGAATGGAATCAGATGCGCTTTAATGACTTCCTGTCTAACCCATTAATCCCATCAGATTAGCCACTCCGAGAAATCTTCCATGCCTGCTCGGTCCTCGACGCCAAGAACCGATGTCGCACCATTGTGATTAGGCCGGTTCAGCTGCACCATAGCCTCAATCGGCAGTTGTCTGATCGCAGAGTATTCATCCTGAATAATTGGTCTTAAGTCTTCCATTGTATCTCGTGATCGAGGTCTTCCGACCGCTCTCTATGCTCGCCATTCTCGTTCCGCCTTTCATCTCGCTATGTGGCGGAGCTTTTGCCTTCTTATCTTCCTCAAGTCAAGAGTTTTCTAATTCAGATTCGCCGGAATCGTATCCAGACTGCTTCCTACATTAATATTTGTCTCGAAAAACAAAACATACTAACATTAACAGATTATTTGCCGTCAGCTTTCACCTTGGCTTGTTAAAGGTCACATAAAGAGTCGCTTGAAACGCTTATTTTTTTTTTTAAAATGTCTAAATTAGTATTTCCACCTTTGTCCGATTGATTACTAAATCCTTCAACCGCAACGCCCATAAAACTCATTAATCTCTCACCACATACAAATTATATATGACGTTATCACCAAATAACTATTGTCTAATCCCCGGAAACTTCATTATAAAACTGCCGACCCAAAAAATCTCCTATAATTTATCATTTTTAAATTTGGTTTTGGCAAGATACACCGCAGTGCATGACGGCAAGTACAAATGGATATAAGTCCGAGCATCGATCCCACGGGGAAATCTCAAGAATTTTTCATCAACTACCCTGACTACTCGAAATTCATACTATTTTGACCATCAATTGATATGGGTGTCCAGCATGAAGCTGGGAAATTAACTAATTCAAAGAGAAATGAACATTCAAATAGACTGAAATAAAACGAATGAATGAAAATAAATTTCTACGATAAGAAATGAATACTGAACAGTTATCATAGGAAGACACATCAAGAGAAACAGTTGAAGTGAACGATCAATTCCTGTAGTTAATACTAAATAAATTTCTTGAATATCTCAAGTTTCAAAATCTGTCCAAGGCATTGTAGTGCAGCTGGATCTCTCCACACTCCACATTTCGTTATCTCATTCATCCTGATTCTCTCAACAATGTGGACCCAGATAATTGCTTTTTTAACAAGAACTCTCCTTAAGTCGGGTATTTTTCTTTGCAATACTTCATACCCATTTTATGGACCTGCACACCTAGCTCCTGCCATCTGGCCATAAGGATATACAACTTCCAAATTACTCTTCCTCGAAATTGTAATAGATCAACTCTTTCTCGATTAGATCTCACTAACACTCTGATTGGCCTCACTATCCTAATTCTGAGGTGAAATCTCTGCTTGTTTAAATAGATAAGTCGCTCAACTCGTTTCTGACTTCAAGTGAAAGAGGATTTATCTAAGTGGAACTTGGGTAAAGCACAAAGGGATCCCTAAGAAGGTGTTAAGATACCTTCAAATAAATGTACATTACTCAGATTGTCTTCTCTGTGTCACCTCGCAGGACCTCCTTTGAAATCGCAGTAATGACGCACTCTTAACGGGTATAGTAAACCGATCTGCATCCAAAATCAATAAACCCATAATCCAAGTAAATTAAACGGAAAATGAACTGGTGACGCTGGAATTACTACAGAAATCAATTCCGACTACAACGCTCACTAAATGGAAGCTAGGTTCTCAATTCATCGAATCACACTGGGACAAAGATTCTTCCGATCAAAAGAATAACTGCCATTTGAAACTGAAATAATCGAATTCCAGAAATTTGTCCTCGAATCTCAATGCATTTCCGTGTAGTAATTAAAAGAAAATAATCAAGAATCGCCACCAAACGATACATTCAAATCCGAAAGAAACGAAAAAAAAAAAAACGAGAAACAATCTGCTCTAAAATAACGAAAAGAAAAGAAAAGAAAAGAAAAGAAAATAAAAGAAGCCTAGGGCTACCTGCATCTCCTCCGCCGCGCCCCTCTCGCGACTCGCTTTACTATTCCGGTAAATTTTACTATTTATGGGGTTTCGGGCCAAATTTAATCCCAATATAACTCCGCTGTGGATTTCGTGAGTAGCCAGCCCAAATTACCGCTCCAGCTTGAGACCCCGCCTCTGTCGTGACATCGAACTCATGTCGCGATCGACTTAAAGTTCGTGATCCCATGAACTGGTCGCTCATGTCACGACACCACGCCATGCTTTCGTGCTCTTCGCTTGACGCTTATGGCTACGCGACATCATGGCCTTGTCGTGACATCCATCTTAGTCCTCGCAGCTTCGTGGTTATCTTCGGCGTCAGCGACATCGATGTCCGCCGCTGGCTAATGGCCTAAGTTTCCCGCAGCCTCTTCACCTAGGCCCGATGTCGTGACCTCGCTTCGTCGCGACATCACCTACGCTTGTCGTGAAACTTCACCGCTCGCCTTCAGCCTCTGATGTCACGACTCAGCATCAAATCCGCCGCTTCAACCTCGCTTGTTCCCGGGTGTCGCTACATCGCCTTCTGTCGCCGACATCACCTGGCGTCGTAGGTCAGACTGCTTGTTGATGGTGTCACGACCGCCATTGTAATAATACTCTTAATTTCTCGCTTCCTTCTCACGCTTTACTGCGGATTCTTGTCGCGACTCATCATCAAATTCCTTCGCCTCCCGATGTCACACTCGAATCGACCGTGGCACTGCCGCATCAATATTTCACGAATTGATTTTATTTCGCCATCGCTGGATCATTTTTATCCACCTATTGCTGCATTTTTCCTTCGCCTCTTCCCCGCTAATGACAAATTGGTGAGTTTCTTCATACTATGTATATTAATTATTCAATGAATCGAAATCAAACAGTAAAAAATGGACTAAAAGAGATGACTTTTAAGCTCATCGAATTGATCGTCTGGTTTGGTTCCCGACACAAACACTAAGTTCGAGAGAGTTAACCAAGAATGTGGGAGTGTGAATAATAATAAGTGGAAAAGAAAGTCAAAAAGACAAAAGTTAATCATCACAGAAATCTAAGAATAGAAGAACATTCCCTGTCGTGACTTAGATTTTCAGGTCACAACATAAAAATCTGAAGTCATGACATCCAACAATTAATGTCTTGATTTAATGGCCTAAAAATTAATATACTGTCTTTAAAGGATAAGGTCATTACCTTGAACCAAAGTATCTGTCTCGGGGCCTAAATTATCGAACTACAAGTTTGTCAAATTAGAAAGAATAAATGATAATAAAGGCGTAAATGTAATACATCTCATCAATCGCCAGAACATTCTCAGCCAAGGAGTATTAATCGGAGGAGAATTAAGAAATTCAAGAAGAACGCATCCAAATTCTCCGTAAAAGCCAAATCAAGTTGAAAATATAAGAAGGGACATAAATCGATGAATCTCATTTAATCCTCCCATAGAAAATTGAAGAAAATCATAAATGACTTGTTCTTCCCAAGACATGTACCACTATAAAAAGGGATTGAGAACAAGGAATTAGAAACAAGGCAAAGAATGAAGGAAAGGAGAATGAGAGTGAAAGAAGCGCCCATGGTGGTAAACACCGTTTTTATGGAATGAGTGGAGTCGGATAATTCCACTATGTGTTCCATAAAACGTGATTTCCATCCGAGAAATGTCAAGGGAAGCGGAATATGGATTAATTCAGAATCCATCAACCAAGAAGCTCTAAAGAAAAGGTAGCGTCCTCATTCTGTCGAACGAATTACAATCATCGAATCACCATTAGGAGCTCAAGGTCCGTGAGCCAAATTTTGAAGCGATGTAAACTTCCTCGGAGTAAGATATAGGACTTTAGGAATAGAAATAGAGAGTTTTTCTTGAACTTAGTTACAGAAATGTTTGTAAATGAAACAATTTGTACAACTTCAAATCTGTTTATTTGAATGAAAATTCTGTTAATTTACAAATTGGTTGATCATGATGTTTGAACTGTGTTTATGTGCTAGTTTATTTTCTGATTGGGAATCAAAATAATACTCCTGTTTGTTCAAATTATCTGAGAAGAATAGAACATGAATAATGAAACTGGAATTAAGAATATGTACTGTTTTGTTCAGGTTCAGTTTGGGTTGAAAAATGGAGAAATTGGCTATTATTGATGTAACAGAATACCTGATTGTACTAATGAAAATAGACAGTGAATAAACACAAGTCTTGAAGGAAATAATACACCTCGATCAACAACACCTTTGAAACTTTGACTGGAATTAGGAAAATATTCTGGGAATTCAGAAATTATAATCCATGGTCCTAGAACTTGTTTGATTATTGATCAAGGCGAAATCCTAGGTGATACAACCAACAAGAAATGATACAGGCCATCCTTGGAAAGTTTGAGCCATTCCAGCCATCCCTTTGCATATGCTGATGCATATACCTTAGTTCCAGAAATTGAGCCAAAACAAGCCTTATTCTCAAAAATAAACCAACAAGTTTACAAACCCATCCCTAAGAATCAATCCTCCAAAAGAACCTGTGATTACCAGAGAATTCAAAAAGAGAGGAAGAAATAAAGTTTGGGGGAGTTTAATCTTTGAAGAACAGAGAAAAAAAAATACAGAAAAAGGGACCGTAAAGAAAAGGATATGAACTTAAAATATAGCGTAAAAGAAGGTGAAAAGGAATAGGTTTGTCTCTGTGGCCTAACTCTCGAACAATTAAGCTCTTAGGGTGTTTCAACACCTAGTACCCTAATATCATCTGGTATGGGAGCTACTAACCCAAAGTTCGCTAAGAGTGTTAGAAAGCCTAAAAAGACAAAAGCATAGCACAATTCCTGAATGGTGATAAGAAGAAAAATTTCCCAGGTTCGGATTACATAAAAGAATTGGGAGCATACAGATTTGAAAAGTAGACATTCAAGGTGGTATCCCAAACATGAAGCCTGGGGAGAAACAGCATTTGAGGAGAAAGAAAAAGAGCTCTCGGGGGTAATCTCAACCTAAAATTCCATTCATCCTACCCTTTTCCTAAGCCAACATTATAAGCCCAAAAGACCTCGTGGATTGATTTCAAGGTTGGAATCACCTACATTAGTGAGATCAATATGAAAAACAAGCATATGGGGCTTTAATAAACAGTTTGAGAAAAACTCCCAGAAGATTGACTAAATTTAGTATAAGATTGAGAAGGATTGTCGACCTCGCCACACACACGAATGGCATTAAATACCTAACCTGTCTACATACATTGGCTTTATTCCTGATTTTGTAATAGAAGCCAAGTACTTATGCTCGTTTCTTACATTTTAAACTGACTTTTGAAATAACAGTGATATTTTTAATCCCAGAAGTGGAAGAATTAAAACTGCAAAACAGAACAGAAAAATGTCCTTTTTGTTTGAGGACAAACAATTTTTTTTTTTCTTTGCTTGAGGACAAGCAAAATTTTAAATAGGAGCCACGAGCCTTAAAAGTCATCTATTTTTAGTACATTTCGTTTGATTTAATGTAAATGAATAATCTGCATAGCGTAAATATGAAGAAATCTACCAAATCTTTTAATTGCGTGGAGTATAAAAGAAAGAAGAAAATGCAAAGAAAATGCGCGAATCGGCGCGTAAAATGCAGGAAATAACAGAAAGGTGAATCAAGGCAATCACGAGTCACGATGCGCTTGTGGGTCTCAGATACCCACTCGAGGTCGCGACACCAGAAAATTGAAGAGAATTTGATGCTGGTCGCAACAAGAATCACAATATAAGCAGCTGAGGATTAACCAGAAGCTAAGAGAGTGACGTCGCGACATCATCGCCATGTCGGCGTGGAATTGCCTCGGAAGCTAAGCAACAAGCTTGGAAGACGAAGACGATCGGCCGTTGTCGCGATGTAAGACTAAGTCGCTGGCATCAATAAATAAATCCAAAGTGGAAGGATGCAGGAGACTTGAGCTGATGTCGCGACAACATCGTGATGTCGCGACATCAGGAGCGAGCAATTGAAACTTGCAAAGGCGTTAAGTTATGTCACGACAAGGGATCAATGTCGCGACATCAGGAGCAACCATTGAAGACTGCAAGGGACTAGAGTGGATGTTGCGACAAGACAATGATGTCACGACATCACAAGCTATCAACTTAAACCCGCAAAGGCATGAACTTAAGGTCGCGACAAAGATCGATGTCGCGACATCTCGAAAGCGATCGTTGAAACTCGCAGAGTCATAATGTGATACGCACATCCGTAAGACATCGCTTGAAAGCTTCGAAGCCATAAGCTGATGTCACGACATGAGATCGAGGTCGCGACATCAAGAGCAACCATCGGAAGCCTGTAGAAGAAGTGAGATGATGTCGCGACAAGAAATTTATGTCGCGACATCATAAATGACCAGCCTGGTATTACATAGACGAGTCGATGTCATGACGTGAGGATCGTTATTATGGATGATGTCACGACAAGAAAAACCGAGGTCGCGACGTGAGCAAAAGTGGATCAGCCTCGATACTTGGAATTCCATAGCAGGCTACATTGGGAATAGGGCCCAATCGAAACCCTATAAATAGGAGGCTACCTTAATAGTAGCAGTCGCAGCGCATCGTGGTGAGAGATCCGGTAGCCTAGGCTTCACTTTTATTTTCTTTTTCTTTCTTTTCTTCTTTCTTTCATTTTCTTTTCGCCATTTTAGAGCGCATTGTTTTCAGATTTTTCTTTTCGCTATTTTGATCCGACGTTTTCGCTTTATCGTCAATACAGAATTCAATTTCTTTTCAAATTACTACCCGAATGCATTGAACTGCATACCCTCTCGAATTGACATTTCGCTCAACTATAGCTTATTCTGATCGTAAGAATGTCATCTCGTGTGATTCAAGAATCGAGGAACCCAAATTTCCATTTAGTGAACGTTGTAGCCTAATTGATCTTTCCCGTAGCAATTTCCAGCATCTTCGTTTCATTTCCTTGCTTACGAATTTACTCGTATTATGGTTTTATTGATTTTCGGGATTCGAATATCGCCATTTATACCCTCGTTAAGAATCGCACATTCGATTTCAAGGAGGTCCTCTGAGGATAGCGCACGTAAAGACAACTCGAGTAATGTAGTACTTTTGAAGGTATACTAACCCGCTTATTGGGTGGATCCTTTGAGCTTTGAAAGTTCACTTAGATAAATCCTCTTCGCCTGAAGTCAAGAAACGAGTTGAACGACTTATCTATTTAAACAAGCAGAGTTCACCTCAATCTTGATAAGAGGCCAATCCCGTGTTAGCCGAGATCTAATCAAGGAAAGGTTGATCTATTCTACTGGTGAAGAGTAATTGGAAGTTGTATATCCTGCTTGACCGATAACTGAGCTAAGGTGTACAAATACTATAAATGGGTACGGGCGTATTGCAAAGAAAAATACCGCTTAAGGAAATTCTGCAAAGTAGCTATCTCGCTCCTCGTAATTCGAGAGAATCGTGAAGAAATGAGATAACGTAAATGGAGGTGAGAGATCCACTGCACTACAAATGCCTCGACGTATTTTGGAAACTTGAGATAATCAAGAAATTTATTCAGTATTAACTACAGGAATTGATCGTTAACTACAACCGCTTCTCGATGTCTTCCTATGATAACTGTTCAGTATTCATTTCTTTTCGTAGAAATTTATTTTCCTTCATTTGTTTTATTGCAGTCTATTTGAATGTTCATTTTTTCTTTGAATTAGTTTATTTCCCAGATTTTATGTTGAACACCCATATCAATTGATGATCCAAATAGTATGAATTTCGAAAATGTAGTTGATGAAAAAATTCGAGATCTCTCGCGATCGATATCTGGACTTATATCCATTTTATTACTTGCCGAACTGTGCACTTGCAGTGTATCTTGCCAAAATCAAATTTGAAAATGATTAATTATAGGAGATTTTTGGGTCTCAACAAGTTTTATGGCTAAGCCTTGTGATTTTACAACACACTTTCGTGATAACGTCATATAAATTTGTATGTGTTTTGGTGAGGGTCAACACTAACCTCCTAAACTTTGTGAAACCTATCCTAGTTTCGTTGACCACCTTTAATAGGTTAAGGACCCCCATGAATAGAAGGCCAATTTGTCTTCTAAAATAAAAGAAGAGAAAAAGAAAAAGCAAAAAGAGTTAAAAGAAAAGAAGAAAATCGCAACGTCATTTCAACTGAAAGCACTCCATCCGAGGGGTATATGGCGAAAGCCTTAAAGCCGGAGCCCTGGGTTAATCGGGTTGGGAGCCACCGACTTAGTGCTCGCTACACGGGTGGATAGGTGGAGTTTAGTAAGTTGTAGGTGCTAGGGTCGAATATTGTTGATAAATATTGTTTTAAGTAAAGGCTTTGCTACGACAGTGAAATATTTCCAAAAAATGTGCATGTAAAAGTGAAATATTGGAATTGTGATTGATTGGTTGAGTAATCTATTAAATTAATGGTTTTAAGGCAAGAAGATGAAAGATAGGGTTCTTAGGTTTCCATTCACTGCCGCACAAGTATTACCCACCTCTTATTCATAATCTAATCCAGGAGCCATTAAACAATGATTAAAAGCTCTTTTTAAATGAAGGATGATTAAGCAATGAAAAACACATGTTCAAACGATTTGCTTAGACTCTTAGCATGCATATGCGATCAAGCACAACATGTACCGAGGATTTCGTGTTAACACGTTGTCAAGAAGATTCCAAACGAATGTTTTATAAGATTTTTCTACAAGTGCTTAGTAGTGTACAATCCTGTTGAAGCACAAAAGAGGAATTGAGGGTTATTACCTTGCCGGAGGTGAGTTTCCACCATTAGAACCCCAACATAAGAGTTTAGAACTTCATTGAAACTAGAAATCGGGTCATAATGGATAAAAAAAACTACTTATAAACGAAACTTAAGAAAATCACACTTCAATTGCAAGTCGAAGAATAAAAACACAAACAAGAAGACAAAATCGAAGTTGTGTGATCTAACCGAAAGATTACATGAACAAATCCGTAATCAAGCAAAGTTAAGTATTTTACTTTATTCTCTATGATCCCTAGAAAAAGCATGAAAAACCTCTCTTCTATGAAAAACCAAAAACCCTAGAATCCAAAAAGTCATGCATTCCACCCCTTCCTTGGCTTCTTTATACCCCTTTTCCTTTGTGATTTCGAATTGGTGGTCGAAGGACGAAGATCCCCTTATATTGAAATTGGAATTAAACTCAAATCCCACAAAAATTACATGTCGGGTACCGGTAACGCAAGCCGGTACCGATACCACTGCCATCGGGTGATTTTCTCTCATTAGTACCGGTGACCATGAGAGTGGTACCGCATCACTCGCTACCTTAATTTCATTTTGGGGGCACTGGTACCGATTTGCATGGTACTGTACCACTACCTCTTCAAGTTCTTCTCACCGCAGCACCAGCTTCACTGAGTGTGTCATAACCGCACACCTACATTTGTTATCCGGACGCAACCCTGTGATCACTATGCTGAACTCCAAAATCCCGCCTAAGTCCAAAACACGAGAACGATCAGGGTACCTATTCTTATACAAATGTGAGCAAAAAATGAGTCAAGGTACTAAAACTGATATAAATACGCTTTTGCATTCATCACACTTAATCCTAAGATCTGCAACTTTAGCAAGATTTGAACTAGTGACACCTCTACAAATTATGATTTCAATTTGTGCTACAAAAGTAAGAGCTTGCAAGTTTCCCATAAGGGAAAACATTGAGCATAATACTTCAACCTGACAGATGATTCGTGCCACCTGGCAGGTGACCGAATCAACAATATTTTGCTCTATGTTCTCCCATCGTAGTCAAGCTACCCGTAGTATACGGTCTAGGGTCGAACACCGGATGGGTTTTCATCCTACCGAATGATGGAAAATGGTGAGATTCTTTGTTTAGATTTTTCGACGGTAAAAACAGCTGAGGTTGTTTGTTCACCGGGTTAACCTGTAATAGTTTAAATGAAAGCGTGGAAATGGTAACCTTCAAGGCTCGGGTCACTAGCTTGATAACATGGGGGCCATTAAAGTGTCCTCAAAAGTTATATCCTCGCATTAGGGAAAATGAGATATATAGTCAAAGCCAAAACCGGATCTTGTTTAGCTATAAAACCTAACCCTAAACTAATTCTATTTGAGTCAAGCCAAATACTAAGCATTCAAGTCCATCTGGCTTTGAGAACCTTAGTATTTAACATCATTTCAATGGCTCAGAAATGCCATCTAAAGAATATCAAGGCATCTACCATTATGAATGCATCGAACCCTAAAGCATGTCAAGTATTGACCAAATGAAATACATTAAATGCAGACAAACCCTAGTTTGGAAAGCATGCAACCATAAATGCAAAGACTGTGATCATTTAAAGTATTGTGAGGACAAATCATAGCAGTCTAAAACCAAGTTAGCAACCCTCCTCTTCAAGGCTATGAGGCTTAGCCAAGCATCCCTTGAGTTGTCATCCTTATAAAAAGCTGGCAGCCGAGAAAATGATATAAAGAAGAGAGTATAAGAGAGCAAAGTAAACTCTAAATGAAAAGTCATGAAAACTTTATAAAATAAAAGGGTTTAGGTTACAAAGTTGTAGGGCTTATATAGTCAAACCTAAAGTGTGAAAATACAAAATGCCTAAAATATGAAATTACATAAGGGACAAAATGGTAATATATCAAAATTGGGTCGTTGAATCGCACCTAAAAACACAGTCGAGTAATTTCGCTTATACGTAAAATTTCGCTTAAGATATAAAATTTCACATACTAGCTTAAATTTCGCTAGCTTAGCTTAAATTACACAGATGAGATAACAATTTTTGGTAAGAACACATTTCATAGATTGCGAAATTTTTCGCAATCATATAAAATCCCAACTTACTCTCTCGCCCTGCTTTGCTACTCCGCATCCTCCTTTCTTCAAAACTACTACATTTCTTCATTTGATGGTTGAAAACATTGTGAATCCTCAAAGATTCTGAAGACATATCTTGACATCAAACTTGAACCACCTTGGTCAGAGGCATGCAAAACCTACAAAATTACCACAAAAACTCGAATGGACTCGCTTGTACTATGGACCTACACACAATCGGTTTAACTGATATGATTAGCACGCAAAAAGAATCCCAAAACCTATCTTCAATGTAAATTCAAAACAGCACTTTCGGGGCACTATTAATCACACCCCCCAACCGACACATCATAGTCCCTTAGCAAATTTAAAACAACAAGGGAAGGTACGTTGCTTTCGCAAAAGTGTATATGGTTCAAAAAAGTGTACAGATAGTTTTACCTTAAATGAAAAATTTACACTCACTAAAAATCGACATGAAAGAACAAAACTATATAAGAACTACTTTAGGTCAACATCGATCCAATAAATCAACCTAAATTCCAAAAAATTTAATCGCTCCTATATAAAATCAGCTTGAGCCAATAAATTGCAAAGTTATTCTCCCCAACCTAGAAGCACGCTATGGCCTTAAACCTGACCAACCTAAATAGGACTAGCTACACTCTTATTTCTTTATTTGACTACATTGTAGGGTGCAATGCTAGAAACTCGACGTCACCAAAGTCCGTGTAACGGGGGTCCACCGATGACTCGCAAGCAATTAAGGTTTAGGGCATCAAGACAAAAGGATCAACTGACCACAAACTCGTTGTGCTTCGTCCCTGACCAATGACTTCGAGAATGCAGCACCTACAATACGCCAAATCCTACCCATTCACCGTAGCGAACACAAAGTCGAAGTGATCCCAACCAATTAAGGTTTAATAAGCATCGCTTTAAAGGCTTTCACATATACCCCAATTTTAATCGTGCCTGGGGTTTCAAGGCAAAGCGCCACGACTTTTATTTTTCTTTCTTCTTTCTTTTTCTTTTCCTTTTCGGAAGACTTACATTCTGCCTTCAAATACGGGTAACACAAACCTATTATGGGTCATCAATGATCTAAGGTCACTTTTGCAAAGTGAAAAGAGGTACATAACTCCACAACCTATTGGTACAATCTGGTGTGCAGTGTGTGAATTAGCTAAAAGGGGGAATGTTCAAGGTTGAATATACTGAAACTTCAATTGACCAAAAACTAAATCATGCATGGAATTGTCCTTTCATTAAGGTAACATACAGGGTTTCAATTTTTCAATTATAGGCAAGAGTAGATACCCAAAATGGAGAAACAAAAGTGATTTGTAAATTAAATAAAAACAAAATTGGACAATGCATGACATGTACAACCAGTAAAACTAAATTCCAAAAATACGAAATTTACCTCTAACTGGATTGGCATGGAAACGCAAAAATTAATGGATGGAATTGTACCTCCTCCGGTGGCTAGAAGAGGGGTCATTCCCATTTGTTGATGTTACTGCAGTTGTCAACACAAAGTGAAATCAAATGTCAAACTCTGATTGCTACCAAAAATTTTAAACAAAAAGAAGTTTAATCGAAACTAAACAATGAGACCGTGATTCTCGACCAAGCAAGAGCCACCCTTAAACGCAGTAGACCGGTGGGGACTCGTGTGAGGATCCGGTATGAGAATTTCCTCCCCGACTGCCTGTCGCAGGCCAAACATGTGGCTTTACCGTCCATCGACTTCGATCACCCTATTATCATTTGGATTAAGTAGTCCACTCAACCATCGGGTATGCTTGTTTAACCATAAATGACCTGGCCCATTGCGACTTGGAGTTTGCCCGAAATAGATGGATTTGGAGTCATACAGAGGACCTGGTCCCCTTGTTGAAATTCTTGTCGCTATCATCATTTGATCATGCCATTTTTTATATTTTTCCTTTGGGTAATATCTACCCAAATAGGCATCATTTCGTATTTCTTCCAACTCATCATTAAAGAATCTCTTGACTCCGGCCCTACTTAGATCCATGTTTAGCTTCTTGATTGCCCACCATGCCTTGTATTCGATCTCCACTAGAAGGTGACATGCCTTACCATAGACTAACCGATAAGGGGACATCCCAAGGATTTTCGAAGTCAGCTCTCAGTAGTCCACAACTAATCAAGCAGCTTTGATGGACCACTTCTTTTTCGTCAAGGCTACTCACCTTCATTAGAATGGTCTTAATCTCCCTGCTAAGTCTCTACTTGACCACTTGTTCGAGGATGGTAAGGGGTGGCTACTTTGTGTTTCACACCATATTTACCCATGAGGTTTTCAAATGGTTTGTTGCAGTAAATGTGAACTCCATCATTAATAATTGCTTTTGCACTCGAACCTAGAAAAATAATTTTTCTTCTAAGAATTTAAGTACCACCCCGTGGTCACGGGTTTCATGTGGACTGCTTCAACCCACTTGGACACATAGTCCACTCCCACCAAAATGTATGTATGACCATACGATGTGGGGAAAGGTCCCATGAAATCGATGCCCCACACATCGAATAGCTCGACTACTAAAATTGGGTTCAAGGTCATCATCATATGACTCGCTAGACAACTTCCCCAGTTCGCATCTGTCACATACACTCAGACATTTGGTGTAGTTTCCTTAAACAAGGAAGGCTAGTAGAAACCGGGATCGCAACACCTTCATCATGTCTTCAAAGAAGTGACTACCATGCACTCGCAAGGGGGTTCAAGATTCTTGTCGTCTCTCCTCGCAACACACCGCCCCCCTCGATTATTTGATCTCGCACAAAGATTTGAACAAGAAGGGCTCTTCCCAATAATAGGAATCGACCTTCGCAAAGAAATATTTCCTATCCTGCTCTTTCCACTCAGATGGGATTTCTCCTGTGGCGAGGAAATTGGCAATGTGAGCATACCAGGGAGCTTTTTCCAGCTGCATTAGGGATTCTTCAGGAAATTCATCATTGATGGTAGGCTATGAGTGTCAAGGCTATCGTTAGCCTTGAAATATGACTGCCACAACATTCTCTACCCCTTTGCCTTTTTTTAATTTGTAAGTTAAAACTCTCAAGTAAGCAACCCATCGTATAAGCTTCTCAGTTGCATTTTACGTGGTCGAGATATTTCAAAGAGGAATGGTCCGTAAAATGACTATATCGAATCTCGACTCAAGTATGCTCAAACTCGCTCTAAAGCGCACTACCGCCAACAATTCCTTCATAGTAAAGATAGTTCCTTCAGGCTTATTCAAGGTTTTGTCATAATGACTGCCATGAGGCTTTCCTGCCCTCTCTTTGGCCGAGCATCGCCCGGCAGCAAGATCACGGTGCATCACACATCACTTCAAAAGCGCAACCGCCAATTTCATGCTCGCACTATTGTAAGTATCGTCAAACGGGACTTCAGCCTAAAGCTCTCCTGTCATTCATTCTCCCAAACAAATTCTGCAATCTTCTAGGATCTTGGTAATGTGGGTTTAGCAATCTTCAGAAGTCTTTAATGAATCTTCTATAGAAGCCCGCATGACCAAGGAATCAAGCCACCGCTTTTACATTCACTGGGATGGCAAGCTTGGGAAATAGTTCAATTTTGCCTCACAACATCTATCCCCTCGCTGAAAATAATGTGCCCCAAGACAAATTCCTCCTTTCACGACCATAAATGACACTCCTCCCATTGAGCACTGTGTTCTTCTCTATGCACCTCCGGGAGGACACCTCCAGATTAGTCGATGATTCTTCCTAAAATCGCCTCCATATAGAGCAGTGATGTCATCCATGTATACTTCCATTATGCGCCCACCATATCGCTTAAACATACTAAGCACATCTCTAAAAGTGGTCATGCTAAGACCAAAGGCATCCCCTATAAGCATATGTGCCAAATGGACAAGGAGGCGTGGTCTTTTTCGATCCTCTAAAGGCAATCTCTATCCTGAAATACCCCGAATACCCATCCAAAAATGCGAGAACGGGTGCGTCTAGAAAACTCTCATGAGCCGACGACACGGAACGGAAGTGATCTTTCTCGTTACTCATCGAGCCTCCCATATCTATAGTGCACACTCTCCAACCCCAGAGTAAGCCTCTGCAGACACTCCTCACCCTTTTCATTTACGCTTGTCAATCCCACTCGGGCACCACCGTTGATTACCTAAGTGCTATCGTAAACGGGTAAATGATACCATTGAGCAATTTCGTGACTACAATGTAAACTACTTCCCGTGCTGATTCAACCTCCGTCAGGTCGCCCCGACGCCTAGGACTCTTCTTCTGGGATAAATGATGGTGCAGTATTGTCAGGTTTATGCCTTTAGATCGAAATTTTCACCCCCAATGATCGGGCTTGGTTCGAGGAGGCGCAGCGTAAGTCATGCTCTGCGGAAGTGGTCAACGCGATGAAATCACAACTAGACACCGCTTCATTTTCTTCCGTGAATGCATACTTTAACTCAACTCGGGAGGCTTAAGCTCTAGTCAGTTGAGGTTCCTTTCGTTCCCGTCACCGATCAATGCAGGATTTCTATTTTTCTCCTCCAATAGTCTTCACTAAGCTCATCCCTCGAGGTTCTTGTTCTGCTGCACTCGATAACTCAAGTTAATAAATCTCGCACTTGCTACTCATTAGCCCCGTTTCCTTCCGCACCAGATCTATTATACGTGCACTTCTTCACATCATCTTCCTCCGAGTGCGTATGCCTTTACTCAAATGAAAATATCGAGTTCTGTGTCATATTCCCAAACGTGAGTTTCATAACCCCATTCCCCGACAGCCAGGCTTATGGCATTCAAGAGCCAAGAATGGCCTCCCAATATGATGGGCACATGATTGGCTCCCATCGCAACCAACTCGTGTCAAGTACTAATAAAGTTCACTGGTAGTAAAATCACCCACTCAGACAGTAAAACATCCTCAATGGTCCTTTTGGTATTTTTTAATAGACCTACTCTGGCCAGTGACGCTGGGTGATGGAAGTGGGTTTCTGCTTTCTCCCAAACCTTAGTCAGCTTGGGTACATGGAATACAAGAAAAGGTTCACACTAGCTCCCAAGTCTACTGCTTTCTCTCCACACTAATGCCTCCAATATTAACCGAGATCAGAGGGACATCCCTGTGGTCTTTATATTTCACTGAGTCTCAGACTCAATGATAGTACCTCACTTGCCTACCAAAAGGCCTTTTGCTTACATCGAGACATCTAATCGTGCATAAGTCCTTCAAGAACTTTCAGATAGCGGGGACTTGTTCGATCATGTCAAGGAGAGGAATATTAACTTTCACTTGCCGCAAAACTTCTAGCATTTTTGTTTGGTTAGCGGAACTTTTCTTTTTTAAGAGAGCCTGTGGAAATGGAGGGGGTACACTAATCTTCACCTCTTCCCTACTTGCTGACTATTCTTCTTGTGGATCGCCTAATGCTGGAGCCTGACTTTACTAGAGCCTGACTCCATTGTCCCATTCTTTTTTACCAATTCTAAAGTCACCACGCCTTTAACTTCATCAATTCTTACATTCGATCATTGTTCGTGGCCTATTTCATGCACTCCCTTCGATGTTGTCGTGATCGAAGCGGAACCTTCCTTTTTCCTCGAACCCCGCAATTGCCGGTCGATAACCTTGAAATCTCATAGTGCATATTGTCCAGTTTCCTATTGAGTGAACTCTCTAATGCTTCAATTTTCTGGTTAGTCTGAACATTCAATACATTTTGTTCTTCCACAAACGTGCCTACCACTTTTCTTAAATCTCGTGATTGCTTCGCTTCAATAGGAGAAGCAGCGAGGTAGCCTGCCGCTAGGTTGAAATGGAGCCAAATCCATTGTTGTGCTCCTCGTGTGGGTATTTGCAAGGGGGTTTTGGCTTCCATGATAAAGTTTGATGATTTCTCCGCTGTGGTTATAAAAAGGCTAAATGGAGCATTTGTGGGTGGCTTATTTTGATTCAGGATATGGGCATGCTCTTGACAATGCTCCCCATGGTGACTATTTGATTGACAATTAAAGCAAAATGATTAGGATGCAGATAACTCATTTACTGCTTGCATTTCATGCTGAATTCTCCTTTCCAGCTCCTCCAACCTTCGAGTTAAAGTGGTCAGCTTTGCTTTCATCTCCGTGGTCTTCTGAAGTGCAATGCTCCCCCCCTCTCGGTGGTTCGAAGGCTCTCATCTTTCTACTCCTCGGGATTAGGTTCATCCCATGCCCTAGAGGTTTCGGCTACATAGTTCAAAAAGTCCATGGCCTCATCTGGGTGTTTGCTTAAAAAGTCACCCCCATACATAGTTTCTAGCAATTGCTTCATGGGTGGAGACATACCATCATAAAAATGATTCACTAGGATCCAGGTATCAAAGCCACATGCGGCATGCATCGATGGTCTCCATGAATCTTTTCCCAACACCGAGAACTTCTCATCAAGCCATAGGTCGAGTAGGTGTAGATCTCTGCTCTTCAAACTGCTGGTCTCGTTGTATCAAGAACTTTTAAAAACTCAAATTAAGTTTGGCCCAATTCCTGATCATTCTACCAATGAATTGAGCAAAATTCGCTTATCTTTCAAAGAGGTAAATGGGAATGCTTTCATCTCGAGTAAATCCATGCCTGCACTCCTTTCCTTAAAGTTGTGCATTTCCTCAAATTCCTGATATGAGTATAAGGATTTCATTCTCCATTCCATGGAATGGGAAGCAAGGGCACCAATGTGGTCTTACCACCACGCTTATCACAGCGGTATGATACAAGAAGTGCACTCACCCTCGAGGCGTATGTGGTCCTTCATCGAATTCGTATAGCCGTTGGATTCATGGGGGGTTGCTTGTTGACTCCCCATTGCTTCTCGTGTGAGGATCCATGTTTTCACGATGCACACTCACTTCACAACCTTGATCAGTTGGTGTACAAACTCTTTGCAGTCTACCTGAAATGTCTCTATCCCAATGGTGCATAAACACCTGTTACCCTAAATTAGGCACAGCAAAGAACACATACAAACTTTCCAAAAAGGTCAGTGTTAGCAAATATAAAAACTGACTATAAGAAACAAAAAAGTGCAGTAACTGCAAAGTAGAGAAAACCAGCAGTTAAAGCAAATGAAATTCAAAAAGGATTAAAAGGGTCACCTACACTTGTAATGTGGATTAAAATTACACTTCAACTCATCATAATGAAGCCTGATACCATCCCCGAACGACGCCATTTGATTCGCGCTTTCACTTGCAGGTGATCTGAATCAACAATATTTTGTTTCCTATGTTCCTCCTACTGCCGTAGTCAAGCTACTGTAGTATAGCGGTCTAGGGTCGAACACGGATGGGCCATCCCACTAATGATTCGTGACGCTGATGAAAAATGGTGAGACTTTTTGTTTGGATTTTTGATTTGGTTAAAAAACAAGGAGGTCATTTTTGTTCACGGTTAATCGTAATAGCTTAAATGAAAGTGTGAAATGGTAACCTCAAGGCTCGGGTCACTAGCTTGACAACATGGGGCCATTAAAGTGTCTCCCTCCCTGTTATATCCCCTCGCATTAGTAAGGCAAATGACATATAGTCAAAGCCAAAACCGATCTCTTTGCCTAGCTATAAAACCTAACCCTAGAACCACACTTATTTGAGTCAAACTAAATACTAAGCATTCAAAGTCCCATTCAATGAAACCCTAGCATTTAACATCATTTCAATGGCTCAGAATGCCATCTAAAGAATATCGCTGGTATCTACCATTGCACGCACTAAACCCTAAAGCATGGCAAGTATTGACCAAATGAAAGACATTAAATGGCATTAAACCCTAGTTTGGAAAGCTTGGAACCATAAATGCAGTACCTGTATCATTTAAAGCATGAGGACAACCCCAAGAGCCCCTAAAACCAAATACCAACCCTCCTCTCTTCAAGGTTATGAGGCTTAGCCACATCCCTTGAGTCATTATCCCTAAGTAGGGTGTTCGGGCAACCGAGAAAATGAGAGAAAGAAGAGAGAGAACAGAGCAAAGTAAACCTAAATGAAAAGCTGGGGGAAAACTTTATAAAAATGAAAAGTTACTTAGGGTTCCAAAGTTGTAGGGGCTTATATAGTCAAACCTAAAGTGTGAAAATACAAAAATGCCTAAAATATGAAATTACATAAGGGATAAAATGGTAATATATCAAAACGTGGTCGTTTGGAATCAAAAATCTAAAACAATGTCGAGTACTTCGCTTATGCAAATAAATTTCTACTACCATAGCTAAAAATTTTCGCGAGATTACTAGCCAAATTTCGCTAGCCTAATAAATTTCACACGTAAATACGAATGGGAATTTTCGCTAGAACGTTAGAATTAGCTGGGTGGGTTTCATGATTTAATAAATTTTCACATAGCGAAAATTTCGTTAGGATTGCGAAATTTTCGCAATCATCGCAAAAATCCCAGCTTTATTCCTGCTTCCCTGTTTTGCTACTGCATCCTCCTTTCTTCAAAAACCACTTCACATTTCTTCATTTTTGATGGTTGAAAACATTGTGAATCCTCAGCATTCAGCACATATCTTGACATCAAACTTGAACTAATTGGCTGAGGCACGCAAAAACCTGAAAATTACCAAAAACAACCAAATTGACTCGCAATTAAGTGGACCCTACACACATCAATTGGCGACTGATATGATTAGTACACAAAAGAACTCAAACCTATCTTGAATAGTGGCTCAAAATAAGACTTCAGCACTAATCTATGTGAGTACGCGAACCGTCTCTGGCTCACCAATACCATTAGCTCAAGCAAAGAACTTAGTAACAAATTGTACAAAACCAAACCACTCATATATAAGGGACCATGTAATTCGAGAAAAGAAGAGCCGCAAAGTGAAAGCACCAACCGAAATTAACGACATTAGAAAGGCACACAATTACAAGCAACTAATATGCATAAAAGTCTAGAAGAACAACCAACACAACTAAAATCGAAAAGGTCTTTCAAAGCCGAAACGACACAGCAACACAAATAGGGCTTATATGAACAAATGGGTAGTCAAGACGACGTGGATGAGGTCTCTACCCAATGGCTAAAACCATATTCTAACCCTCCATACTACTACTCAACACCCTCCCCATCATCTGTCGAATAGAATGCGTCCTCATTGACACAGTCGTCAAGCTCATCAGATTCCCCTTCAATGTCAGGAGGGGGAGCATCGTCCACTGTAGGTTCTCCTTGGTAGATGTGAGTCTAGAGCCTAGAGAGCATGTGGTCTAGTTGTTTATGCTTTCCCAATATACACTTAAACCAACCCTTGATCCTACGCTCCATCCTTTTCAACGGAGATGTGCTCATCGACCCTCGGGAAGGCTGAAGACCTAAAAGGCCCTAAACTAGCCGTAGGGAGACGTGAAGGTTGAGGTCTGCGGGATGCAGCTCCTATTCTCGCCCCATGTTTGGTTTTTAATGGGCCCCAGCCGAAAGAAATTCTTTCACATCTCCCCCTCATCCCCGCAGCCTTCCACAAGATTCTGTAACTAGAGTCTAGGAATGGGATATGCTCTGCTTTCACCTGGGATCGTTAAAATCCCTCATAACACACCATATAACCAAGGCATAATCAATGAGCTTTCCAGTACTCATATAGAAATTGAATTCTTCCTTGCTTGAAATTTCTTTCCCTTCCTAGCCTGATCATATTGTGAATAATTTTGTTCATCAACGCATATTCAGGCTTGAGCTTCCCAGGAATGAACTCCTTGCACATAAAACCTCTCATGGAAACCGGATGGGTGCACATGGCATCAGCAAACAACCTGGCATCGAACTTAGTAATGGCCCTGAGATGGTAAGGTCGATCATGGGCAGTAGGGCGAACATACTGCAATGAGTGAGCTTTTCATCGAATCGTAATATCGATCTTCAACTGCTTCCGATAACAGCAATTCCCATCAGGTATCTATAAGATGATTTTCTCTCAAATTTGCATAAAATTCCTGCACTGCTGGTAGGATACCCTTGCACTTCAAAGATCGATAAATTGAAAATTTTGCTCCCGAATAATGTGACTGGAGCAGGATGGGGCGTAACAAGAATGTGTCCACTTTCACACCTAGTTCGCAATGAAAACCCCGCCTTGCACTTGATTGGGCCCACTTTTCCCGTTTTGAATTAGAAGACTAAGCAAACATGGCTTCAATCTCCTCATCTTCGCTCTCCGATTCCTCCTCACTCTCAAATGAAGAATCTCTTTGCTTTCCCTTTCCCTTCTTAATGGTATGCGAGGTATCGACTTTCCTTTTTTTCACAGCCCGCTCCATAGAAGAGCTAGGAGCTTTTCCCATTCCAATGTTCTTCGATCTTGCTATAGATTTGGCAAGAATAGCAAATATAGTAAAGACAACCCAAATGCACAAAATAATATCCCAATAGCCCATCTCCATAAGTATCGGAATGGCCCCGTTTAGTTCAGACAAAAACTTCCTCCCCATACCATCAGCCGATGCCCTAATCCACAAGGAACATAATACTACCAACCTGAGCCACCCAAACAAATCCATAGAGACACAATGAAATACCACAGAAAAAATGCTCTCAAAGAAATACGGGGTGCTTACCATGTCTGTACTATGAACCGAGAAGGATCCGGGTCTGAAAGGTGAAAACACTGGCAGGAACGTGCGATCTCGGATTTACTCATGTGCAAGGACAAAAGGGATAAGATTTGTTTTATATGGTGATGGGGGAGTATGGGAATGAAAAGAGGTGTAAAAAGGGGTTAAAAACCCTAGTTTGCCTCAAACCCGCCCCGGCGGCATCGGTGGCTCGCAGGCGCAGACGAGACCGAACGGCCATCGCCACTTTTACACAAGTGGTACGTACTCCAGAAGAGTGGTAATCTAAATGACCGTCCCATTTTTCTTATATACTTTTTTAAAAATTTGGAATAGCTGTGCCGATATATAGATATACCCTTTTCGAATGCCCTCGATCTCGAATTCCACTGAATGCTCATTTCTCCCTGCTCATATTCGCCCAACCCGACGTGTTCACTGACTAATTGTACTTCACTCTCTTGACACCTTTACGCTTACCATAGGTTCCACTGTACTTCTTGTGTTCATGGTTCCGAGGGTTCGAACTAAATTGCAATTCAAGGCTCAAGATGGGTGCAAGGGGTAAGTCAAACTGATTTCACAAAATGTAACACATAAATAATGGCCTCAAATCATCTTCCAGTTATGCATGGTGTTCCTCATAGAATATGACGCATGTAGTTAACATGGAATGCTAAAATAATGCATAGGTGGAAGCAATAGTAGGCAAGACATGAGCTTGAAGCCAAAGGAATCAATGGCAGTGGCTTCTGTAGGGACTATAATAGAATTAGGGTGATAAGGTCCCAAATATGAACAAAAATTTTTGTGCATGCTTGTTATTGTGTAGGTACATTGAGATTACATGGCGTTCATACATGATGACATGCTACCGCATGCACGCGTCAAGTACTATACCCAAAAGAGCCGCACCGAAATTTTTGCAATACACCTAACATGTAACATGCGCATAGTCATTCCATCCTGTATGCTCACCCCCACTACGGGCAAGCATCGTCCTCACGCACAAAGCGGGTACCCCTCACGATGTAAAATGGAGGGTATGAAAATGTTTCGATAGCGCTTGTTGGACCTTTTTTTGCTTTTTAAATAAAACAGACAAAATAAAGAAAGCAGAAAGAAATGCAAGAAATAAAACAAAAGTGCTCGAGAACGGATCTACCAGTTCCTCACTACTCTCCTGAGGGTCAAGTGTGCTCGAGAAATGGCTTTAATCATTGGCCATTAACTTTAAAGGATTTCCCGGTTTTCGGAGTCTCAATTTTCATTGCACCATATGGGTAAACTACCTTGACAACGAACGGGCCAGTCCACCTAAAATGGAGTTTTCCTGGAAACAATTGCAATCGAGAATTGTATAGTAATACCTTTTGGTGAGGTTCGAAGGTCTTCCGAACAATGGTCTTGTCATGGAACACCAGCCCCTTTGTAAATTCTGGGAGCCTCATATGATCCCCTCTCCCAATCTCATCAAGCCTGCTCCATCCTAAGCAGAAGACACCGCTTAATTCCGCCTAAGCCAAATAAAAATTAAGAGTTTTAATAACCCAATATACTCTGTGCTCCATTTATCGGTAGATGACAAGCCTTGCCATAAACAAGCCTATAGGGAGACATACCGAGAATGGTTTTAAAAGCTGTACGGTAGGCCCAAAGAACATCAGTAAGGCGAAGAGACCAATCCTTGTGATTTAGGGTAACCGTTTTTTCCAAAATATGTTTGATCTCCCTATTGGCTAGTTCAGCTTGACCATTGGTTTGTGTGTGACTCCTTACTTTTTCAACAAATTCTCAAAACATCGATTACAAAAATGGAGCCCACTATCACTAATGATTTCATGAGGAACTCAAAACGAGAAAAAATGTGTTCTTTTAAAAATTTCAAAACAACCTTATGGTCATTAGTTCTCGTTGGAATGGCCTACACTCACTTCGACACATAGTTAACAACCAAAAAAATGTAAAGGTACCCACAAGAGGGAGGAAAAGGCCCCATGATGTCTATACCCAAGCAATTGAAAATTTAAGTGAATAAAATAGGGGTAAGAGGCATCATGTTCCTTCTTGCAACCCATCCTAATTGTTGGCACCTAGCATAAGTTTTGAAAAATTCAAAATAATCTTTAAAAAGCCGTAATAATAAAAAACAAGCTGCAGGGATTTTGTTTCAAGTAGCTTTCCTCGAAGAGAAATGACCTCCACAAAGCCTCCGAACGGCAAAAGTGAGCAATCCCAATTTGATCGTCATTAGGTACACACCTCTCATCAATTGGTTTGACAAGATTAAACAAGTATGGGTCATCAAAATATTTCTTAATGTCCGCTCAAAATTTCCTTTGTCAGAGAAGTCCATCGGGGGTGGAATTCCGACCACTAGATACTTACAATGTCCCCGCATACCACGGTATAAGCAAGGAGCAAGAGCAAAAAGATGCTCATTAGGAAAACTTTCGCCTATGGGCAAGCTGTGAGAAATGGATTCCTGCACTAACCAAGACAAGTAATCAGCTACCACATTCTCGACTCCCTTCTTATCCTTAATAGTCAATTAAATTCCTTAGCACAAAGAAGATCCACTCTGGGGCCAATCGAGGTTTAGCATCCCGCTAGAGAGCGTACTTCAACGCTGCATGATCTGTGAAAATGGTAACGGGATACCCTACAATGTATGACCTAAACTTAGTTCAGGGCAAAAGATCACGATCAAAAACTCTTTTTCCGTAGTCAGGTAATCGGGTTTCACGAATCTGCAGTCTACCGGGCATAGTGGGATTACAAAGCCATTTTATCTTCCCTTTGTCCTAAAACAGCCCCTATAGCATAATCACTAGCATCACACATGATTTTAAAAGGGAGGCTCCAATTAGGAAGTCGCATGATAGGAAGAGACACTAACATAATTTTGAGCTTATCAAAGGCGGCCTCGCAAGCCTGTGACCATGTCAAAGGGACGTCCTTAGCAAGAAAATCGTACAAGTGGATTCAAGCAAGTGGCACTGAAATCTTTTAGGAATCTCCTATAGAATCCAGCATGTCCTATGAATGATCTTATATCTCTAACACACTTAGGGGTAGGTAAGTTGGAGATCAACTCGACTTTATCCTTATCCACCTCAATTACTTTTTTTTGACACTATGTGACCTAAGACAATCCCTTGTGTCACCATGAAGTGACACTTTTCCCAATTTAACATGAGGTTCTTCTCTAGACATCTCTCCAAAACCTTACGTAGATTTTCCAGGCATTCCTCATATGAATCTCCAAAAATTGAAAAGTCATCCATGAAAATTTCCAAAATGATTTCTATCATATCACTGAAAATCCCGATCATGCACCATTGGAAGGTTCCTGGGGCATTACATAATCCAAAGGGCATTTTCCTAAAGGCAAATGTGCCAAAAGGACAGGTGAATGTGGTTTTCGATCTTTCTAGTTATCTCAATTTGATTGTACTGAGTACCCATCGAGAAAACACAAAAAATTCATGCCCCAAATCCTCTTCAAATATTTGATCCACAAAAGGTAGAGGAAAATGATATTTCCTAGTACCCGCATTGAGTTTCCTATAATCTATGCACACCCTCCATCCTGACATGACATGAGTGGGAATTAGCTCATTATTTTCATTTGCTACCACGGTGACTCCATATTTTTTAGGGATACTTGGGTTTGGAGCTTCAGGCAATCCCTTGCAATAATTTTTAAGAAGCTTTCCAGCTCTCCGTTTCCTTCTTCTCTGTTTGTTTTTCCTTTCTTTCTATTTCACGGGCAGCTGGCACCCTCAGGATGACAGCGGGGAGGATGATTGACTAAAACCCTTCCCTCCTTGAAGTGGAAGGCTGCTTGGTGCAAGATCTAGGCTATTGGACGTCCTTTTTGTTTTCACGCGGTACTACGCTGAGTCGTCGTGTTCTCCACTTTAACATTAGGTTTAGATCAAGTCGATTCATGTTGAATGGTCAATACTTGGTAATCTTTTAGTGCTCATTTGTTACTTGTATAGATCTTGTAGTGTTCATTAGTTACCATTTATTACCATTGTAATGTGAATCGAGGAGACCCTACTCGTTGGTATTGAGAACATAAATGGCGATGAATGCCATTTCAAAAGGATAAATATTTTGGGTTAGGTTTATAGCTAAATGAAGATCCGGTTCGAAATAGTATATGTCATCCTCGACGCTCAATTAATAACACTATATGTCATAAAATTGGCCACTATGGAAAACAATATAATGAGAATTGATGGACTTCAGTAGATGAGTAAAAGTGGACGACTCTTGATACTTCATTTCAAAGCTTGCCAATTAGCTTGTTCATCAAGAGGAAGAGAATCCAAAGGAAGTGTGCCTGAGTGACATTATTGTGGAGGACCAGTGTCTACAGCGACCGAGGCTGGCGAAATTTTTGAATCCTCGGACATTTAGGTGTTGTTGTGCGCATGGGAGAAGAAGGAAGAAATCCCCCTATTGTTGAATGAGGAAGCAGTGGAAGAACCTGAGAACAATTTACCCACCGCCCCTAGTGAGTTAGGTCTATATCACGCCCCTCACTTGCATCACAATCCCAACCCAAAACCCTTGAAGCACCCAGCACAAAGGCCACCCCATCATTGCCTATACTACAAAACTTTAGGAAGTTAGTGGCAGCCTTTGTCTGAATTTTGCCACTACATCAAAAGGCTGGCGGAGTTAGATGTTTATGACTTGCATGCGGATGGTTCGGGTCTTGGGACCGGTTGGAGCACACAGACTTCAGTATTTCTAAAAGCTCCGTTGTGATTCAGCGACCTACAAGGCCTAAGGAATTGGTTTGTGGGGAGCACAGTCTCCCCTACTTTTTGTTTTAATTTTTCTTGTTTTATTTCATTTAATTTTATTTTAATTGGATATCTATAATTTTTCTCTTTAGATTTTCTCTAATTTTTAAGTTAATATTGTTTTAGCTTGTTTTTCACTTTTCTGCAATTTTTCTTAATTTGTTTTGTATTACTTTTTGCAGTTTAAGTGAAATTTTGAAGCCTGTATTGAAGAAATTGCAGCCGGCGGGACGGGGAGGAGAGCGGGAGGAGAAGTAGAGAATTTGTAACCATAGCTAAAATTGTAAAATCTCGTAGTGGGAGATTAAATTTTCACTACATAGCCAAAATTCTGTACGGCTGTCCTCCACTAAAAGACAAAAATTTGAACAGTGAAGTGTAAAAAAAAAAAAATAAATAAATAAAATCGTCTCTCACACAAAAATAAAATTTTAAATTATTTTATTTTTAGTTTCAAAAAGTTTTTATTTTAAAATTTACTTTATTTGGTATTCTATTTTTAAATTGGTTTATTTTATTTTAAAAAATTTCCGTTATGTGTGTGGCGAATTTAGCTATGATGGCAAAAAATTTTCGCTATGATCGCGAAAATTTTAAGCTAACTTTTCTGATCTTGCCTCCTATTTTGTTTAGCTCATACTTTTTTTTCATCCGAACTCAGTTTTGGCGTTTTGTACCGTTGAAGCTTAGAGAGTGTGGAATCTAAATCTAACTAGAAGAACACTTTTGAAATTTTTATGAAATTAAGTTTTTAAAGCGAAGTCCTTTTTTTGTTTTCTCTCTTTTCCTTCTTCTAACTTGTTCATTTGAAACTAAGCGGGTGAATAAGGTGTCGATGGAAAGGTTGCAAAGTCTCTATCCAACAACGATCACATCTCACATCAGGAGGTAACACTTCCTTCCCACCAACCAATCAGGGCCACATTGCGGACAATGAGATATTTTGGTTGAGAGTTAGTGAAGGAAGGTAGCTTCACACTTATATTTTTGTTACTATTTTGAGCAAGCCCATTTTGTGATGTTCAGTGGCTTGCTGGTTTTCTTTTTTTTGTGAAGTTGTTATACTATACAACTTATTTTGTTAAAAAACTGCACCCAATTTTTTTTTTTTTTTTTGTGTTTTGCCTAACCTGTGGTTTGAAAAATTGAAACTTTGTCCAATTCTATTGATGTTAGATTGGTTCCATACTTGGTTGAATGAATGATTGGTGAATTCTGTGGTTCGACCATTTTTCTTCCACCTTTGTCTAACCACTGCTTGTGCACATCGAGTTTCTTCAATAACTTTGAGAAAGCTCCTAGCCTCTGGCCTTGCAATAGCCTACCTAAGCCGTTTGACCACCTTTAATTGGTTAGGGACCCAGTGGATAGAAGGACAATGTGTCTTCAAAAAAAAGAAAAGAAAGAAAAGAAAAGAAAAAGAAAAAGAAAAGAAAGAAAAATAAAAAAAGAAAAAGAAAAAGAAAAATTGCAACGCTTTGCCTTGAAACAGAGCACGGTCCGAGGGTATATGGAAGAAATAACTAAAGCCCGGTGCCTAAGCCAAGCGGTTGGGAGGCACCGACTTGAATCTTTCGCTACTTAAATTGGATGGGTAGAGTTTAGCAAGTTGTAGGAGCTAGAGTCTCGAAATCATTCGGTCAGGTGAGAGCATGAAGAGTTAGTGGTGAAAGATCCTTATGACGTGCCCCTAAGCCTTAATTTTAGGAGTCCTTCGGTGGTCTCTCGGTACATGGACTTTGGTGAATTAATGAATCTCGGCATTGCACTAGCAAAAGAGTTGTGGAATAAAAGTGGGTCATGATCTATTTAGGTCGATTAGCATGCTAGGTTGTGGCAGTAGCTAGGTTGGGGGGAGAGTGCAGTTTGGCAGTTTATTGTTGAGAAGTGATCAAACAAACACTTAGATTTTTGTGGAATTTTCTGGTTGATTCATTGAGATGGAGGCTCTTTTGATACTCAATTTTGTATGGCATTCATTCTCCAGAGATAGCGCTATTGAATGAGGCTTTGATGTTTCTTACTTAGGGTTAGGCATTACTCATTCACAACCTTTTTGAAATATAATTTTTGTGAACATAACTTTTATTTTGTTTTGTATGCTCTTTCTTTCTTTCTTTCATTGCTAAAGGACTAGCAATGTGTAGGTTGGGGGTGTGATTAGTGCTCAAAAAGTGTTATTTTGAACCCCGTTTATTACAGGTTTTGAGTGCTTTTGTATTTCTAATCATTGTATTATTGATGTACATTAAGGTCCACATTATCCTACGATCGCATTTTATGGCAAATTTTGCGAGTTTTGCAAACTAATAGTGCCAAAATTGTTGAGTCGATCAAAGCACGAGGAATTTGAGTGAAGCTCAGCATTGTAGATTAGAGACCATGAGGAAAGAAGAGCAGAAAATACAAGAAAAATGGTGCATTGCGAAATTTGGTTCATGTGAGCACTATGCATCCTGCGAGCACTGTTCCTCCAGCAGCTTGTTCTCTTGCATTTCACGCCCCAGTTTTTTTGTTACATTTTTTTTTGTTTCTTTCTATTTTAACCCTTGTAATAGCTTTTGTTTTGTTTTGTTTTGTTTTTTTTTTGGTAATTTCATATACACTGAGCACTTATATAAGCCTCAGTATGTACAAACTGAACTTCACTTGACTTTTGGCAATAGACGTGGGCAACAGTTTCCTCGCTGCTTCCCCCCTTCTCCATTTTCTCTCCCTTTCTCGGCTACCAAACACTCCTCTGAGGATGACAGGCTTCGAGGAGGATGCTTAATGAACCTCTTCCTCCTTGAAGGGGAGGGCTGCGGCATTTGATTTAAGATGACGACGGTCCTGCTGTTTTTTAACGTAGGCATTTATTTTCATTTATGTTCCATATCCTTCACTCTTGGTTTAAATCCTAGATACATCTTGATTCCCGGCTAGTATTTGACAATCTTTTAGGGTTCATTATATGTATGATGAGATTCAATGATATCCATTAGTTGCCTTATTTGTTCTTGTGAGATGAGTCCGGGAGGTAGGTTTCAACATTTGGGACCATGAATGTTCGTTAAATAAGTCTTTCAAAAGGAAAATCATAGGGTTTAGTTTTTAAAGCTAAATGAATATCAGGTTCGGGAAATGACTATATGTCATCCTCCTCCAATCTGAGAAAAAGACAGGGACATGTTGGTAGCCTTAAAACCACAAACCGGTGACATGAGGGGTTCTCTTTTGCATTTTTCTTTACTTATTTTATTTTTAATCTGCACCATCCAACTCTCCTGTTTTTACCCAAACCTGAAAATCCAAATTAAATTCACCATTTTTTAACCTTACTGTAAATCATTGGTATGAAGAAAACCCATCCCTGTATTCGACCCTAAACCGTTATACTGTAGTAGATTTGCTACGGTAGTAGGAGGAATTTAGGATACAAATATTGTTGATTTTGGATCACCCTATTGTGTAACGAATCAGTTGACACCTAATTTCTTTTTACAATGCATAAATCTTTCAGAAACTTGTGATTAGTACCCAAAAAGTGCTATTTTGAGTCCTATTTAAGATAGGTTTTGAGTGCTTTTTCGTACTAATCATATTAATAAGCCCAGGTCTGACATGTGCGGGTCGGAGTTAGTACTCTTGATTTTTGTTTTGAAATTTACGTTTTTTGATGGATTTGCGGTTGTGGCTTCAGCTTCATATCAAACTTGACATGCGTAATTGTGCTGGTTATCACGAGTTAAGTATGAATTCTCGGCGATTTCATCAAGCTTGGGATGAAGAAATATCAAGCTGGAAGAGGAATACGGTGGAGGATGAAAGTGGCTTGAGTTTTCGCTATAAGCATGGCGAAATTTTGCAATGATACGAGGGTACACTGCCACCAGCGAAAGTTCGTAGACTGAGCCCCAGCTATGTGTGAAATTTCCTATATCATGCGAATTACGGGTGCATAGCGAAAATTTCAATTTCTATGCCTGAATTTTCATTATCATATGCAAAATTCAGCATGCATAGCAAAATCCTGCTCCACTGTTTTGTGATCAAGCGACTCGTTTGTTTAATTCCTCTTTTGCCCTCAATGTAATCATTTTATTAGGTTAGTTTATTTTCATGTTTGAGGAAGCTTCTTATAAGCAATGTATAGTATTTTGTAACCCTAACTATTCAATTCATTTGACTTGCCATGCCTCTGTTTTGGTTCCGTGGGCATTCTCTCTTCTCTCTCCATAAACCTGGTTTTCCTGGGCACTGAAACCACCCTTTGAGGATGACAGCTTCAAAGGATGGTTGCAGCTAAACCTCAAAACATGAAGAGGGGGTTGCTAGGTTGGTTGATGTGGGTTTGCGAGGCGTTCCTGCATTTTCACGAAGCAAATCTTCAGTATTTGTGTTCAAACTTTCAAAACTAGGTTTAAATGCTATTTAAATGTATTTTCTTTGGTAAATCTTGGCATTACTTTGGGTTCATTGTATTCTTAGTGATAGAATGCACGACATCCATTACATGTCATTCACGAACCAGAAAGTAGGTTAAATATTTATATTTGTTCTTGAAACATTAAATGCTCAATAAATGCTGTGATTCCAAATAGGAATGTTATTAAGGGTTGGTTTTAAAGTTCAGCTCAATATCAAGTTTGAAATGACTCTATCAGTACTAATCTGAAGAAATACTTGAGATGCTCTATAAACTATCATATCAAACTAACGACCAAAACTTCAAGGTGCTATTTTTTTACATCTTATTTTAAAAGTTCTTTCTGATTAGCTCGGTATGACAAGCAACCACTTTTGTGAAAATCGAAAATCCAAATAAGCCTCACTACATTTTGAATCATGAGTACAAGTCATTTGTAAGATGACATCCACTGAGTTCGACCCTATGACAGCTATATTGCGATAACCCATTTCTGACGTTAGGAGAAATTTTGGGTAATGTGTTGGTCACGGATCACCTCTTGTGGCCGCAGATCATGGCATATGACATAATCTACTTGTAGTCTGGCCAAAGGAATGTTCAGCTTCAATTGTTTGATTAACTCATAAAATTAAGAGTGATTGTTCTGCTTTCTTTGGAGCTCTTAATCTATGAGGTATGGAGTAGGAGGGACATAGGAAGCCCATGTATCGGGCTTACCATCGATAACATCCAGTCTAGGAACACATGGGAAGCTGTCAGGCGCCCTCGTCATTCAGCTGGTTTCATCTCCGACTATTGTATTTGTCCTTAGGTTTGGAATGGTTTGTCATACCGCCGACGGTGGCCAAGCCTTAAATGTTTGGTGCTCTCACTTTGACTTAAAACTTCAACACTATTTGGCCTTTGAGGGGTTTTGGATGGTTTAGAAAGGAGATTACCCTTTTTTCTTGTTGAAAATTTCCCATATAAGAGGTTAGCTTAGTAATTTGGGATCTCACATCATTCAAGGCAGTCCAAAATTCAGTGTTGGTGGATTGTTGAGTTTGGACAAACTGCGTTCAATATCTCGAAATTCTCTTATCATGGAGGCGATAAAGAATTTGTGGATTTGGATTCCCTTGATTTGTGGTTGAACCCTTGTTTAGGGTTCACGGGGAATCCTTAGGGATACATGATTACGAAAGCGGAGGGGCTTGGTTTGAAAAACCTTGGTTTTGATAATTGGGTTCTTGGTTGTTTGGCAGGATTGTGTGGAGCCTCCTCATTTCTCCAACTAAAGGACAGGATGCTTACCTGACCACACGGATTATCTTTTTGAATGGAGAATTGAAAGGCTTCCTTTTATAGTTAAAGGCGATATAGCTTGCTCTATTTGGTTAACTCCTTAACCCAGGAAGGAAGTGGGCGTTAATAGTTGGTGGTTGAGTTGTATGAAATGACGAAATGACTTATATATCTCTGGATCCATAGATGCAGGTACTTTGAGCTGGTTACCTCATTTACCTTTTTCAATTCTATAGCTTCCAACTTCCTTATTAGGTTAGCTATTTTTGCTTGCAGGTCATCATTCTCTCTTAAGTGATAAATTCCTCCCCCTATAGGTGTACTATGCACTTTAGCAGTATCTAAGGAGGTATCGAGGTGGTGCCTTACATACTAGTTAAGGTATGAGAACTGTAAATCCACGGGATAATAAGAATTGTCTGCCTTGCCAGCTTATCCTCGACAAAGCTACTTTGGTCTTTCTTGATCGATAAGCTAAGATAGAGTGATGTTGGTAGGTTTCCCAAGCTCTCCCAAACCTAGCTGCCCTGCCCAGTATGGCCGGTAGGTTGACGTGGCTCCCAATCCGGCGGTGCCTTATCTATACAAGTCCTGAATGTTGGTAGAGCGGGTAGGGACTGGTGCTATATTTCCTTTGAGGTCTTGCTATGAATGATGGCGTTGACTGTTACATTTGGGAGGCTTTTTTGTCAATACCAACCACTATTCATTTGTGCATAGGTCCTTAAAAATTTCGCATATGTTAGGACTTATTTAATCATGTCTAATGAATTGAGATCATCAACTGCTTTATAGCACCTCCAATTCCAGTTTGGTTTATGATTTTTTTTTGCCTCTTGCATGAGGAAATGGAGGGGCATGTTCTTTATTTAATGAATCTTCTTTGATTATTTGTTCTCTCGGGCTCAACTTCCTTTTCTTCTAGGTCTCTTGATTAATGCATTAGTTGATTGTTTGCCTTTTTCTAAATAAAAACTAAAACCCCTCAAATCGCATAGTCTGAGAGTCTTACAATTCTCTTGCCGGTATGTTACTTTGGATAACATGATTAAATAAAATTTGCTTTGTGTCTAGGATTTGAAAATGGGTCTAGCTATGACACGCAATCTGATCCTCCTAGTAGTAAAATCGAGAATGTAAGTCAGTGTATCATTCCCATGCGAGGTGATGAAGTGGAAATCACCTACTGACTACTTAAGTTTTACGCTCTTTGGATAATAAGCGATAGTGGTTTATGTGAAAATAAAATGTTCCTAGGCTGTAAATAAAAATATAAGCGACATAAAATGAAACTGACCAACGAAACAAGTAGAACAAAATACTTGGTAGATCAGTTTCCTATGAAGCAGCTAGCAAAGAAATACATTAAACGGTCATTTTATACACATTAAATACAATACTATTTTATTATTTGGATGCCGGATTTGTCTAAGATTGCCTATATTCTGCAAATGGATTTCTCCATTTTCACTGACTAGAGGCTCCTTGCTTCTCTCGAAGTCAAGATCTACCAGGCTACTTATGTTGACTTTTCTTGGTGCAGGTATTTTTCTTTTTCAATAATTCATACCCAGTTCTTGATGACTGCAGAACTTTTGCTTCCACTTCTCGGGATGCCAGGCTTCTACCACTCAGTGTTCGGCTCATCCTTTAAAAATCATTAGTTCTTCCCTTCCCTTGATTAGATACTCAGCTAACAAAAGGTTTTGGGTTCTTAGATTAGGTGGAATCTATGATTATTTAATTTGATAAATATCCCCTCCCAGAAACCGGTGTTGTGGGCGAAGATGGGGATTTATCTAAAGAAACTTTCAGAGCTTAACAGTTTATCAATGGTAGTCTAGCATACCCACAAGTAAATGCTCCAAGCTCTCGAGATCTCAACTCTATACTTTCGGAGAGCATCGTAAAATCAGGCCGGGATACACTCCTTGAGGCTGGTATTGATTACTACCATTGGGAACTTATCGAATTAACTGACATGTTAGAGTAAATCTCAATCAAAATAATTTTCGCTCCAGATTATGCAGGAAATACTGCAACTAATGGTAATTCAATTCTAATAAAGATGCGTTCGATTCTTTTTACAATCAACGTGGGCATTGATGAAGTCTTCCACTTTGTGTCATGTGGCGTAGGCTTGAGAATAAATGAATTCCAGAAAATTGTCTAGATTTCATAAATTTTAAGGTAGTAATTTTAGAGAAAATATCATGTTAAAATCCGACTTCAATGGTTTACACATTGTGAGATTAGGATCCATAAAAGAAGAAAATGAAAAGGTAAAAAAAAGAAAAAATCTAATCTAAACTATCTGATAGACCCTTCATCTCTCCCGATTAAGGTATCAGACTAAAAAGTAGAGGGTTATTTTTTTGCACTTTTCTATAATTGTCTATTTATAAGCGCTCAAAGAAAATGGGCCGAATGTACAAAACTGAGTGGAATTCCCAAAGAAAAACACAGATTCTTTATTATAAATTAAAGACACCAGTGATGTTGTAGGCACACAGATTCTCCTTATGCCTTTAGTTCGATTCGCGTCCCGGTTTCTTAGTTGTGACCAAGCTTCTTGCAACTTCGTTGATTAGTGATCGCGACCTCATCTCGCGTCGCGACCTCATTTATTTTTCTGCTGCCTCAACTCAAGTCGTGACTTTCTTTTACCGGTTGCGACCTCGTTCTTGGTCTTACGCCTTTACGGACTCACGGACTTGGTTCTGACCTCTCGATCCCACAGATTCTGACCTCTCTTCCTCGTTAACTCTATTCCGTCCAGACCTCAAGATGATGTGTGCGACCTCCTGTTCTCTGGGTTAGGTTGTCCTAGTTGCTTCAACACTAGTTGCGCCCCTTGATTTAGGTTTGGTGTATCTTTAGGTCGCGACCTTAGTGATTGGTCCTGAATTCCTTTGAGGTTCTTAGCTAATCAAGTGGTTGGAACTTCCATTTGCTTGGCAAGGACTTTGTTGGCTGTATTTTACGTTGCAACCTCAGTTTTAGATTGCAACTTGGATTTATACTGCTCAGTGTTTCTTTTAGGTCGCGACCTCCTTTGGGGTCCTTAAATAACAAAGTTGTTACAACTTCAATTTTCTGATGTGGACTTTGCTTGGCTCAGCTTCAGGTTGCAAGTCGCGACCTCAGTATTAGGTTACGACCTGCTTTTTAGTACTCAGTATTTATTTAGGTCGCGACCTCCTTTTTGTTTTCTAGATCTCATGTAGTTGCAACCTAAATTCTCCTCGTTGTGACTCCCAATTCAGTTCCAAGTCGTGACCTGAAAAGAACGTTGCGACCTCGAATTAAGGTTTTCATTGAAGCATTAGTTACAACCTCATTTCTTCACAGTGACCTCCCTTGTGGCTTCATTGACTGATCTGCGTCGCGACCCCATCTTGGCTTTGCGACCTCAATTTATGCCTTGAATAATTTTGTTCATCTCAACCTTAATTTCTTGATCGCAACCTCTATTACTGGTCTTGATGATGTTGCGACCTGGAAATAACTGAACAAGTAGCTCCAAGTCGCGACTCTCATTCTCAATTGCAGAAACTTTAATCTTTGCTTGTAGGAGTACAGTTTCTTCTTCTTTTTCTTTAAAGTTTTGAAACCTATTTGTATTTTAAAATTAAATTTTGAGTAAATTATCCAAGTTTTTGCATATGAATCAACATTTATCTTATAATGTACTCAGAAAAATGGATTAAAATAAAATGAGGTTTTGGACTTATCAAATTCCCCCAAAGTTAAAGTTTTAGCGATAAGCAAAGAATGATTGTTGTCCTTAAACAAATCAAGCTAAAATTTTGGAGACATTTTCTGAGGATTCAAACAAGTCTTTTTATCCACCTTCTAACAAAATAGGAGTAACATCATCATTTTAAGTTTTTCGAGTTTCAGTGAAGAAAAGAATGGATTTTTAACTACAATAAAAACTCATATTGATGAAATCATGTATTTAAACAGTTTATTCAACAATTCTTATTTTGTGTGTGTGTTCAAGTCTTCAATCATTTTCTTCTTCATGTCGAATTAGTTAATCTTCTGGGAGTCTCCTTAGAAAACTGGTCAAAGTCCCATAGGCTTGTTCTTCTTATTGATCTCCACTAATGTAGGCAAATTCAACCTTCAAGATCAAGAGGTCTTTCAGGCTTATAATGTTGGGCTTAGGTGATTGGGTAGATAATGGGAAAATTTAAGTTGCAAATTACCCAGTTTCCACTCTTTCTTCTACCTTATTCCCTTCAGCTTTCATCATTTTCCTTCTTTGTACTGTAGACCCTCCTTTATCTTGGCCCGGTTTATATTTTTGAAATCTTTTTATGGAATTTTGATTTGCCACTTGCACCTAATCAGGCTAGTTCCCCTTTTCTATAACTCTTTTGATTATGTTTTTCAAAGAATGGGAACAGTGCAATGTTTTATCTTCTTAGGCTTTCTATCACTCTTAGAGAACTTTGGGGTAGCAGCTCCCATACCAGTTGGCATTAGAGTACTAGGTGTTGAAACACCCCTATGAGCTTAATTTTTCAAGGGAGATAGGCCTCAAGACAAAACTTATTCCTTCTTTCAATTTCTGCTCCTTTTTTCTCTAGTCCTTCAAGTTATTTCTTCTCTCTTCCTTCCTTGTGACATAAGGAATTATATTCCCCCAAACTTGTTTCTTTCTTTACAGTTGACATTTTTGTTCTAGAAACTGGAAAATTTGGGTTTTTTACTGCAGGATTATTGCATGGGAGGGAAATCAGGTATTCATTTGCTGCTATTTGAAGAAATAAGGCTTGTTTGGCTCATAACATCGAATTAGAGAGTATGCCTTAGCATATAGTGAGGGTAGGCTTGGAAAAGCTCAAACTGCCAAGGATGACCTCTATCACTTCTCGTTGGCTGTTTTTACCTAATATTTTGCATCAATCAATAATCTAACAAGTTCTAGGACCTTGAACTCTTAATCATGAATTTTCCCAAAAGATGTTCCTAATTCTTCTCAAAGTTTCATAAGTTTTGTTGACCAAGTGTATTGTTCCTTCAAGAGTTGTATTAATTCACTGTTTATATACACATTTCAATCATTTTATTTGTTATGTCAGCATTATCCCTTTTCCCAATTTTGCAATCTAACCTAATTTAAACACCAGGTTGCAACTCCTAATTCCAACTTGCTAATATGTGCCCTTATTTTTCCTACATTGTAGTTCTGGAAAAATTTGTCATTTGGTCATTATTTAGGCAAGTTTCTAATAATTGGCACATCAACAGGAAATGACACAAACACATAATTTATCATATCAGTTCATGAACCCAAAAAAAATCACTTTGTTAATCAACAGGAATTTCATTTATTCAACAAATTCAAATCTCAAAGTCTCAATGCCGCACAATTTGACTTCTCTCTCTATTAAAAAAAAACTAATGCAAAAATTACAATAAAGGCTGCATCTAATCTAGAGGAAAATTCTCTATTTCTTGATCTAAAACCCTATGCCTTCCTCCTAAAGGATGTAGCTCTTGCTTAATCAATCCCCTCATCATGAATGTGCGCAGGAAGAGAAGGGGTTGATAATGGAGTCGTCCCAACAAGGTGACCCTTTTCCTTGCCTCCTCTGTCCGAGTTCCTCTGGATGATGGGACTTCTGGTTAACCCTTCTTCCAATTCCCTTCCCATCATCCATTTTCTTAATGATAGAGAGGCTTTTGGAATCATGAATGGAATTGTTTTGTTTTCTGACTCCATTCATTCCATACGCTCTGCATTTGCTCCATTGGAACTTATCTTTTTCACCATCCTCCTTTTACTTCATTTTCATTGTTCATTCTATATGTGTCTTCCCATCCTTTTATAGTGACTTTGGTTCTCAGGGGAATGAGAAAGCTCTTAATTCTCTTTTTAATATTCCCAATGAATGAATTAAATAAAATTGTCTGGATCCGAGCGTCCTCGCTATTTCAAACAAGAGACTTTTAAGAAGGAAGGGGAAAACCTTAAGGAAGTTTGATCGTTTTCTTTGAGAGGCATTGAATATCTTTTGAATTCCTTTTCGAAAATACACGACCTAAACTAGTTCCTTTAATTCCGGCTGATTTTCTGGTTATGTATTAATAATAGTTTCGATCAAAGGTTCCAAATGAACCTTTTCTTCCGCCTGGACCTACTAACGCAGAATCTCGTTGATCATTCCGTTAAGATCCAAAGTATCTTGCTGATTTGCATGGACTGGCTTTTGATTTCACACTTGTTTCGATGGGTTGGATGTCATGATTTTTTTGTGGGATGTCACAACATTAATTTTTAGCTTCACACCAATGATTTTTAGTAAATTTCTTTTACTGTTGCGACGCCCAATTTGAAGTTTTCAAAAACCTAATTTTTATTCAAAATTAGGCCCTTCCTGTCGTGACCTCATGGTTCTTATCGCGACCTGAGAGGAAATAACTAAGGAAAGAAAAAGATGGTTGTGACCTCATGATCATGGTCGCGACCTCCTTTCTCAAACTTGTTACTTCAATAACCTACTTTCAGGTTGTGACTTTAGAATTAATGTTGCGACTAGGAATTTGATTTTCTCATAAATTTAAGTTATGACCTGAATTTTCTCATTATATTTTTCTTATTACTATCCCGATCTTTGAACAATTAATTGTCCAGAAATTTCAATTCACCAAATCTAATCAAAACAAGTACAATTCAATTCATATTCATCATTCAAATATTCATCAAATCCATTCAACTATGCATCAGATTAAAAATTGCAGCAGAAAATAAATAAAAAAATTCCCCCAAACTTTCAATCATGCTTTCAGAGACCAAATTTAAATAAATCTAAGAAGAGTATACTGCCCCCTTTTGTCTCTTGTGCAAATTGGAAGTTTGATTGTAGATATTCCTTCCTTGCACACTCTTATTGTCTTGCAAAACTAATAAAACATTAACTTAATCTTCAACCAGTAATGAATAAATCACACAAAGCTATTAAAAACTCTCACACAAAAAGAATAAAGGGAAAAACTTAAAACAAACTGATGTGGATTGCCTTCCACAAAGCTGCTAGAATTTTAGTCTTTAGCTGGAGTTGTTGCTATTATATTTTTGTTTCTTAAAATTTTTTGTAACACCCATTTTTTAAACACATTTCATTCAAACCATTTCCAATATGCGGAAGCATTTTCGTTCACTACGGTAGACCCATAAAAATTTAAACAATTCATTTGCAAAATGGCATACCATGCCTTTCAAAATATTATACAACATTGTGTCGTAATTTACTATTTTAAAATACAAGATAAAGTCATGCTCAAAATAATATTAATGCATATGACAGAGCATACTCTTCAATTCTTCCTCAGTGACTCGACGCTCCTCGATCTTGGGTCCGTCGATCATTATCTATCACTTTCTAGACTACAAGATCGTAAAACAATACGCTAGGCATTTTCATGCTTAGTGGTTCTATATAAATCCATTCTTCAGTTTCAGTTTAATTCAAATCATGTAATTTAACGATTCAAAACTTTCAAATCTTTTTGGATGATCAATTTCAATACAATACAATACTTGTTTTATATACAATCATTTATAGTTCATTGATCATCCCAAATATACACTTTCATATTCAATAAATCATGCATTAATAAAATCATGCATTTTATAATGCTATTTTCATTTCATTTGGCAAACATACGACTCAATTCCAATATTTCACAATCTCAAGTCAATTCAATTATGCTCACAAATTCAATTCACTTCTACAATTCAATTTAGTTATGCCAATCAATTCAATTATGTCAATCAATTCAGTTATGTCAATCAATTCAATTATGCCAATCAATTCAATTATTCCAATCAATTCAGTTATGCCTTTAACGAATTTAACCTATGTCTTCGATATAAAGGATATCAGTCACGGCACGTCCTTACTGGCCGCAGTTTCGAGATAAAATGATTTTATAACACAAGACGGCCCCGCTAGGTCAGCCGACCATATAACAATCAAATAAAGGAACACTACCGATACGGCCCCGGGTCCGACGGAGTGACACATCAATATTAATCGCTCGGCAAGATCGCTATTCGGACCTCTATCGCATACCAATCTATCCTAATACGAGCCAACTAAGCACATTCTATTAAGGGAGTTCAAATTTTTTATAGCAAAGTACAGTACAATATGTACATTTGTATAATTGGTTCACTTTCAATAGTCATGCATTTTTCATATGCAAACATTTTATAATCAATTCCTTCAAATCATTCAAAATTCATGCTTTTCTATGCATTTAGAACATGTCTTTCAAAATATTGAAACGAGAATAGGAAATATGTAAACAAACATGCAAAAACTTTAAACGAGGAATAAGAAAAGGTAGAAAAACCCAAAAGCTTTCAGACTTTTGATTCCAATCCTAATCAATCTCAGCTTTTGGCTTTCTTTTCGTCCTTGTCAGCCCCTATTCCAAAACCATTAAAGAACAATATTATTCGTGCGTACTAGTAGATTTGGATAGGATTGATTTTCGGAGTTTAATATGAGTTCCAATTTTTCAGCAATCTATATACAGACGGATTCTTGACTCAATGGGGTTTCCATAGAGTCCAATAACACCCGGAATAGAGTTCCTTACTTAGTTCCATACTAATTCTTATATTTTTACCATTTACGTGTTCACTATTCATTTAAGTATTTACTATTCACTATTCCCTTTTACGTATTCACTATTCAATATTACGTATTCACTATTCAATATTCACTATTACGTATTCATTATTACGTATTTACTATTCGTTTACGTATTTACTATTTATTTCACTATGCATTATGCCTCATGCACTATGCATTATGCACTATGCATTATTTACTATGCACTATGCACTATGCACTATGCACTATGCACTATGCATTATTTATTATTTATACGTATTCATACGTATTCACTATTTTATACGTATTCATACGTATTCACTATTTCACGTGACAAAATCCCGTGATTTCATACCTACGCATAGCTCTCGATGCGTAAAGTAACTTTGACTATAGGTCCGAATCACGAGACTAGTAGAACGCCGTAGATTTGAGAAAAACTAAAAACTAGGATTTTTTCAAATTTTTACCTGAATTCTCTGTGAAATCCCGTGTTTTTTGTTCTCACGCATAGCCCTCGTCGCGTAGAGCACTTTTCGTGTTTGACCCGACGAAATCCGACGGTCGGAACTCCGTGAATCAAAGAGAGAAGATTTGAAAAAAAATAAAAATTTACAAAACTCCCTAACCTTCTGCTTCTGTCCGTGAAAATGATTGAAGAGCTTTGGTTTGTTATTTTATTATTATTATTATTATTTTATTGAAAGTGGGACCTATTGTCCCATTTTCGCTTTTTCCGGGTCCGCTTCATCCCGAAACAATTTTTGTCCCCGCTTCGCCATCTATCTTAAATGGAAATTCTTTAACTATTTGACATTTTTCAGGATTTTCTTTAAAATTTTTATTTTGTGGGGTCCACTTGATGCCTATCGCTTAGAATTTCGTGAAAACCCAACTGTTTCATAATTCAACGAAATTTGACTGGTAAATCAGACTTCACGAGATTTAATTTAATCTGGCAAGAGTCCGTTTCATCATCCGAGATCTAGAGAATTTTCTAGGCTTCCCTGAACTATTTCATAACTTTTACTATTTGTTATTCTTATATTATGACATTTAGGTTCTCATTTTTCACATTTCCAAATTTTCCATTTTTCACTTGGTTAAATTTCCGGGTGTAATCAATTCTCATTTAGTATATTATATTTTTACATTTGGCTCTTAGCCCGTATAATCATTATCTACGATATTCGTTACCTTGATTTAGAAAATGCGAAGTTGGCTCGATTTATGCGGAATATATAGTTTATTATAAGATTGGGTATTTTTGAGCCGTTACAACTCTCCCCATAATAAAATTTCATCTTGAAATTTACGCGATTAAACGATTGCGGATCTGCTGGCTGCTTGCATCGTTTCTTCACTTTCCCAGTGGCTTCTTAGGTCTTGTGGTTTATCCACGACGCACTTTGACTAACGGAATCTTCTTGTTCATGAATTCTTTTACTTCTCGGGCAGAGATATCTCTGGTTTTCTTCATATGTCAAATCCGGGTTTAAGCTCATTAATCTCAGAAGAGACTACACATGTAGGATAAGTTCGGTATCTTCGTAGCGGGACACATGAAACCTGCTTATGGATCTTTTCAATTCGGGAGTAATGCTAATCTGTATACCACTTTGGGCCCGCACCGATTACTTCATAAGGCCCAGTAAACTAGAGGCTCAACTGCCCTTTTCCCAATCATCGCCTTCTTCCATGGCGATACTTTGAAACACTTTTGCCGATCTCATAACGAATATCTTTTCTTTTCATGTCGGCGCCACGATTTACGTCTGCTCGTTTGGCAATTTTCAATATCTCTCTAATCATTTTCACCTTTTCTTAACACATCAGAAGTCGGGACTGATTACTTTCTTTTCGCTCAGTGTCGACATACAGCGGTGTTCTACATTTCTCCCCATATAAAGCCTCATAGGTGCCATTCGATACTCGATTGAAGCGTTACCTGAATTCAACTAAAGGAATGTGTCTATCCCCACTACCCTCATAGTTGATCACACAACTCCTTAGCATATCTTCCATAATTTGGATCATTCTCTCTGACTGTCCATCCGTCTGCGGGTGGAACGCTGTACTGAAATTCAGTCGAGTGCCCAAGGTCTCTTGCAATTTTCCCCAAAATCTTGAGGTAAACCTCGGATCTCGGTCTGAAATAATGGATATAGGAATCCCATGTAACCGAACTATTTCCTTGATATCACGGCTACGCTGGCTTGTCAAGTGATTAGTGAGTTCACCGGTACAGTAGGAAGTGAGCATGCTTGGTCGATTGGTCCACTTTACGACCCGAGCGGGGTCATTACTTTCTCCATGTCAATGGTAACGACTACAAAATCCATGGTAATTAGGTCCCATTCCACTCCGTTGACCGATGAAACTATGGCAATAATCCTGAAGAAACTTGATACTCTGCCTTTACTCTTTTGCTGTGAGCCAAACACTTAGTTACAAACTGTCTCACTCTCTTTTCGTTCCGGACCACGAAATGACATTTGAAATCTTGATACATCTTTGTGCTCACAGGGATGGATAGCCAGATCCACTATGTTCCTCTTCAAGTATGGCTTTCCTCAAATCATTATCACCGGGTACACCAACGCGATCTTTATAATACAACACCCCATCTTCATTTACTGTAAACTCGATTTCTTTACCATTTCCAATTTGACTTACTATAACAATAATTTTCTCATCTTTCCTTTGTGCTTTTAGCACTCGATTTAAAAAACTCGGTCTCGCTATCAGTGTCACTCTTGTACCATCGTGCATCAGAAAAATGAGCATTCCTAGCGTTCGAGCGTTTTCATTGTCTTTTACTGCGTCGGCGACTACGGTAGCCTAGGGTGATGGTAATCCACGCGATCATAGTCTTTTTATCAACTCCATCCATCTCACGTTGTCTCAAGTTAAGCTCTCGTTGTGAAATTGTCGCACAGGAAGCTATGATCGGTGTAGATGAAACATTTTTCTCCATACAAATTGTCTTCAAATTTTTTAAGCGCAATCTGATTGCGGTAATTCGAATCATGTGTGGGGTAGTTCTTTTCATGTGGCTTCAAACGTCTTGGGCGTAGGCTACTTTACCCTCTTGCATTATGACACATCAAGTCCATTTATTGAAGCATCACTAAAGATCCACATATTCCTTACCACGGTCGTTTGAGTAAGAGCCCCAGGAGCCTCGGTTAAAGTGCTTCGGCTTATCAAAACTTCTTTGACATTCTTCACCCCATTCAAATTTCACATTTTTTCTGGAGAAGTCTCGTCATTGGGGCTGTGATGATCGAAAACCCTTTAACAAATCTTCTGTAATAACCTACCAGTCCCAGGAAACTACGTACTTCTGTAACATTTCTTAGTGGCTCATTCCGTGACTACTTTATTTTCTTTAGATTACACTTTCAGTTCCTTCTTTGATACAATGTGCGAAATGATACTTCATTCGACAAAAATTTCACACTTGCTCGGTTTAACGCCACAAAGCTGCTTTTACGAAAGTCTCTAACACTACCCAGAGAAGGTGTGTGTCGTGATTTCCGATCTTTGAATACCGCAAAGGTATGCGATGCATGAACAACTACGACAAACTTATCCACATCTTGATTGGAAAAATACCTTCATTAGGTTCATAAGCGTGAGCATTTGTCAAATAAGCGGCATTACGGGAACTCATAATGTCCATATCGCGTTCATCTTGGTTTATACACATCCGCATCTTTAATTCTCAGCGGCGATACCCGGATTGCAAGTCGATCTTCTAAAAGATACTTGCACCTTTCGGTTGGTCAGAGCAAATCATCAGTGCGGGTAACGGATACTTATTATTTATGGTCGACTTGTTCGGTTGTCTATAGTCGATCACATGCTTAGAAGTGTACCATCTTTCTTCTTAGCAAAAGCCGCGGGAGCTCCTACGATTGATACACTTGGTCGAATAAACCGTTATTCTTAGCGGTTCTTGCAATTGAAGCTTCAATTCTTTTAGTCCCACTTTGGAGCCATTCGGTGTAGTTGGCAATGGATCTTGGGTGTAGCACTGGTACAACGTCGTGCAACCTCGATTTCCTGCGTGGGCAATCACGGCAACTCTTTCGAATGCGTCCAGGAAGAGTCACTAACTTGATAGGGATATCAAATATGCTAGGCCTTGCCTTTACCGTATCAACCCACGTAATCCAAAATAGCTTCACATCCTTTTCGCACCATTTTTTTATGGTGGAATTGCGGATATCACGTGTGAAGTGGTTTGACCTCTCATGGAGTGAAAGTTACTTCATCTCGAATTCACGGTGTTCTCAAGGTCACTATTTTTTATTCTCTACAATCCACCATCACTTGGTGTCGGGACAATAATCCATCCCGGAATCACATCAAACTCCTTAAAGGATAATTCGATCAAATCCCCAGGAAACTCATACTCTCGTATTCAGATGGGGCAATCTCTATACACTCTATTCATAATAACACTATGCCCGAGCGGGTTCGTCGCAAAAGATGTCATACTCAGTTCCACTCTTTGGTAATTTTTTCACAGTAGGTATGTTAGTACAAATATAGGAGTGGGTCGACCCGGGTCAATTAATGCATGTACAGTAGTATTAAAGATTTGGAAATTACAAGTTATCACATCTGGAGCATCGGTATCTTCCACTACTTTCAATGCATATGCTCTAGCTGAAGCGTGACCATCTTGCACTGCCAGGTCTCTCGCTTGTCTCAGGAACACTCGGTGATGCAACACTCTTATTAGCAACTACATTGCCTCTGAGTTTGTACCCCAGTCTAGGGTTACGTAAATGAATGAGCTCTTGAACAATCTCTTGCTCTATGCTCTTTGGATCCACAAATAAGCACCTGTAAGTCTCCAACATTCTCCTTTATGATTTTTCCCCTGATGGAAGCAATGAGGAGCGGTCACATCCTCTAGAAGCACCTCTGGTTCCTCATGACCGCTGATTACTTTGTAAGAAGTAGTATTCCCTTAGGTAGTACGAGTTGTAAGTGATTGGAACCAATGGTCCCTTGAATCTCTTCCTTTGCTGTTGTTGTGAACTGGACTGACCTGGATTTTTCTTTCCTTGTCTTTTATCTTTTCTCTCTTTTTCCTCTTTCTTTACCCTTTCCACATTCAATGCACATGCCACAATTTTGGAAAAATCATCATGGAAAAATCCTATGACATGGGCCCGAATAAGGTCATTAATGTCGTCTTCAAACCTATTGCTTTTCTTCTGCTCCATAGTATCTCGAGGAGCATACTTGCTCAATGATGTGAATTCTCTTTGATATTACGCTGACACATTCATGCATGCTTTGTCTCAGATTATGAAACTCTCTTCTCATGTTAGCCAAATAGATGCAACCTACATATTGCTTCTTGAATTCATCCAAGAAGATCTTCCATGTAATAGTCCCTGGTGGTACAGTCCTGGTCATAGAAACCCACCACTGATAAGCCTCATCCTGAAGTAAGGCGGTCGCACATTCCAAACTCTCATCCGATGTACAATGCATTTTCACTAGCATTCGCTCAGTCCTTTCGAGCCAATTCTCTCGCCATGGGAGGGCTCATCCCTTCCGTCCCAAAATTCCACGGCCGGTACCTTGTCATCCTCTCAATGGTTGATCGTTGAGGGGAAAACACAGCTGGTTGTGCTGCTCTTTGTAACGCCTGAGCGAATTGTTGAAGGATGTCAATAGCACCTCCTGTAGCAGGTTCCGATTCATTCATTGGTGGATCATGAGAAGCTTGTCCACCTTCCACACTAGCAAGACTGTCTTGACGATTCCCTTGGTCTTCCTCAACCCTAAAAGGAGTTGTATCCATGTTTCACCTATTAAGACCAGTAAGATCCGCATCAGAGTCACGTCATCCTTTATATGCAATTGCAATGCATGTCATAAAAAAATTTCAAAATCATTTACAAACAATTTCAAAATCAGTTTGTAGAACCGCCTAAACCTAGGCTCTGATACCACTAAATTGTACCACCCATTTTTAAAACACATTTCATTCAAACCATTTCAAATATGCGGAAGCATTTTCGTTCACTACGGTAGACCCATAAACATTTAAACAATTCATTTGCAAAAAGGCATACCATGCCTTTAAAAATATTATACAACATTGTTTCGTAATTTACTATTTTAAAATACAAGATAAAGTCTTGCTCAAAATAATATTAATGCATATGACGGAGCATACTCTTCAATTCTTTCTCAGTGACTCAACGCCGATCTCAGTCCTTTCAATCACTACCTATCACTGCAATTGCGCATTGGTAAACATACATTTCTCGCATGCTTAAAGGGTTCTATACAAATCCATTCTTCAATTTCAATTAAATTTAAAATCATGTAATTTAACGATTCAAAACTTTCAAATCATTTTGGATGCTCAATTTCAATACAATACATATACTTGTTTTATATACAATCATTTATAGTTCATTGATCATCCCAAATATATACTTTCATATTCAATAAATCATGCATTAATCAAATCAGGCATTTTATAATGCTATTTTCATTTCATTTGGCAAACATACTTTTCAATTCCAATATTTCACAATCTCAAGTCAATTCAATTATGCTCACAAAGTCAATTCACTTCTACAATTCAATCTCAGCTTCGTACTTAACTAATTCACTATGTCAATCACCGCTATGTCAATCAATCGAGTTATGCCAATCAATTCAATTATGCCAATCAATTCAGTTTTGCCCTTAAGGAATTTAACCTATGTCTTCGATATACAGAATATCAGAGTCACCGGCACGGTCCCGCTGGGCTGCAGGCCAGTATAAAAACGGTTTTATAACACAGTACGGTCCCGTTAGGCTGCTGACTGGTTATAACAATCAAATAGTGAACACTACCGATACGGTCCCGCTGGGCTGCTGATCGGAGTGACACATCAATATAATCGTTGGCAGTACTGCTATTTGACCCCTATTGGTATACCAATCTATCCTTAAAACGAGCTAAACGGTTAACATTTTATTAAGGGCGTTCAAATATTTTATAGCAAAGTACAGTACAATATGTACATTTGTATAAATGGTTCACTTTCAATAGTAATGCATTTTTCATATGCAAACAATTTATAATCAATTCTTTCAAATCATTCAAAACAATTCAATATGCTTTTCTTATGCATTTAGAACAAGTCTTTCTAAATATTGAACGAAAGAAATATAGAACAAACCCAAAAAGCTTTTGCACTTTGATTCCAATCCTCTCTTAATCTCAATTCCAGCTAGTTTTCCTTCCTCGTCATCTCTATTCCAAAACCATTAAAGAACAATATTATTCAAAGGCATCAGCAGCTGTTAGGATTGATTTTCAGAGTTTAATATGAGTTCCACTTCAAAGAATCTATATACATATGGGATTCCTACACTCAATGGGGTTTCCATAGAGTCCAAGAACACCCGAAACGGAGTTCCTTACTTAGTTCCATACTAATTCTTATATTTCTACCATTTACGTGTTCACTATTCATTTACGTATTTACTATTCACTATTACGTATTTCACTATTCACTGTTACGTATTTACTATTCACTATTCAATATTCACTATTACGTATTTACTATTACGTATTTACTATTCATTGACGTATTTACTATTCATTTCACTATGCACTATGCACTATTTACTATGCATTATTTACTATGCACTATGCACTATATACTATGCATTATTTACTATGCACTATACATTATTTACTATGCACTATGCACTATGCATTATTTATTATTTATACGTATTTATACGTATTCACTATTTTATACGTATTCATACGTATTCACTATTTCACGTGACGAAATCCCGTGATTTCGGTACCTATGTATCTCTCGATGCGTATAGTAACTTTGACTATAGGTCCGAAATCACGGGACTAGTAGAACGGCGTAGATCTGAGAAAAATTAAAAACTAGGGTTTTTCTGAATTTTTACCTGAATTCTCGGTGAAATCCCGTGTTTTTTGTTCTCAAGCTTAGCACTTTTCGTGTTTGACCCGACGAAATCCGACGGTCGGAACTCCATGAATCGAAGAGAGAAGATTTTTTAAAAAATAAAAATTTACAAAACTCCCTAACCTTCTGCTTCTGTCCGTGAAAATGATTGAAGAGCTTTGGTTTGTTATTTTATTTTTATTATTTTTTTGTTAATTGAAAGTGGGACCCACATGTCCCCTTTTTGCCCTTCTCTATCCGTTACAGTCCCGAAACAATTTATTTCTTCCCCTTTTCAGTTTCATCTATCTTAAATGGAAATTCTTTAACTATTTGAAATTTTTCGGGATTTTCTTTAAAATTTTTATTTTGTAGGGTCCACTTGATGACTATTCGCCAGAATTTTTAAACCAACCGTCTTTAATTCTAACGAAATTTAATTCTGGGTAACTAGATTTCGCGAGACAAATTTAACTAAGAACTGCTTGGCCATCCGAGATCTAGAGAATTTTCTAGGCTTCTCTGAACTATTTCATAACTTTTACTATTTGTTATTCTTATATTATGACAGTTAGGTCCTCATTTTTCACATTTCCAAATTTGCCATTTTTCACTTGGTTAAATTTTCGGGTGTAATCAATTCTCATTTAGTATATTATATTTGCATTTTTCTCTTAGCCATATAATCATTTATACAATATTAATTTAACAATTCCCAAAAAATACCCAAGTTGGCTCAATTTATACCCGGAATATATAATAGTTTTTATTATAAAATTCCTGGGTATTTTTTGGGCGTTTCATTTTTTCATTCAAAACTAGTAGTCATTCTTCCATTTGCATTCCTCCAAGGTAGTTCTTTAATCTCTGACCATTAACTTTGAATTCCTCATGATTGCTGGTTCTCAGTGTCACTGGCCCAAAGGTTGTAATTGATACTATTGTATAGGGTCCACTCCATTTTGATTTAAGCTTTCCTGGAAAGAGTTTTAGTCTGGAGTTAAACAACAAGACTTGATCTCCTGCTTTAAATTCTCTCCTCAAAATCCTCTGATCATGCCACTTCTTTGTTTTATCATTGTAAATTCTGGTACTATCATAGGCTTCATTCCTCGACTCTTCCAATTCATTTATTTGGAGTAGACTTTCTTCTTTAGTAGCCTTGAAATCAAAGTTCATCTTCTTGATGGCCCACATAACTTTATATTCCAGCTAAAGAGGTAGGTGGCAAAGTTTTCCAAAGACAAGCCTATATGGGGACATTCCAATGGGAGTCTTAAAAGTAGTCTTGTATGTCTAGAGTGCATCATCAAGTTTCGCGTATGACCACCCTTATGCCTGAAAGTACAGAGGTCTTTTCAAGAATTTTCTTTATCTCCCTATTGGAAATTTCAGCTTCCTGATGAGTCCAAAAACTCATTAGATTTTTAATCCATTTTTCTGTTACGAGATAAATGTTGATTTGTTTTCAGAAATCGGGATATTTTACTCAAATTTCACTTTGCAGGAAAATACGACAAAAGCTAAAATCTCGAAGAACAATCGAATAAAACCGCATGTTATCTGAAGAATGAAAATCTGGGTCGCGACAGAGTTTTTAGTTGTCACGGCCCAAGTCACGACATCACCAAACTCAACTTTGAGGAAGAAATAGAAGTTCTAAGAAGGGTGAAGTCGTTACTTGAAGAAAGAAGTTGCGACAAAGGAAATGTGGTCGGGACTAAAGGAAATATCTGAAAGAAGAAATCCATGTCGCGACATCACTCTGATGTCGTGACCTCACTTCGATGTCACGACATCACTCTGATGTTGTGACATCACTTCGATGTCGCGACATCACTCTGATGTCGCGACACCAACTGAATACAACTGAGGTCGCGACATCACTCTGATATCGTGACGTGGATCCGTCAATGATAGCCACAAGAGAGGTCTTTGCAAGTAAACGAAGTTGCAACTAGTTTTTGATGAAGGGATCCATTTGAGGTTGTGACATGCTGTTGAGGTCGTGACATAAAAACAGGAACTTGAGTCTCAACAGAAAAAGCGAAGTTGCAACCACATTAAAAGTTTAAGAACCGAAAAGGAGGTTGCAACCTGGAAAGAAGCCAAACAAAGTCTTAACAGCAACCTGCTACGACCATTTAATGATCAAAGACCGCAAACGATGTCGCGACCTGAAGAAGAGCTAAGCAGAAGAAATCCAAGTCGCGACATCAACTTGAGGTCATGACCTAAAGGAAAGAGGAAATTGGTTGCAACAAAGAACTGAGGTTGCGACCAGAAGAAAAAAAAAAAGGGCAATAGGTGAGGCGCATGATCACCTCACGAGGTCGCTGGCTGATAAAAATCAAACCCGCGGAAGGCGTAAGACCACCAACACAATCAAGACTAAGAAATCAAAGTCACAACTTGAAATCATCATACAAACAAAAAGGTGGTCGCAACCTAAAATTGTTGTCGCAACTCATAAGCTGGAAGAAGAGAAAGACAACGATGTCGCGACATGTAACTGAGGTCGTGACATCAACACTAAAGAAACACTGAGAAAATGAGGTTGCGACTACAAATGATGTCGCAACCATTGATCCAAGCAGTTGCAAGAAAACTGGTCGCAATAGAAGCAACAAGGTCGCGACTGAACTGAAGTAATCAAGGGAAATTCATTTCGCGACAACAACCCTCGGGGTCGCGACATTGAACAAGGAGTCGGGCTTCTTTGGAAATTCACCCAGCTGTAGATTCGCCCCAATTTCTTTTGACAAAGATAAATAGACAAGCTTTAGAATAGTAAAGTAGCTTTCCGCTTCACTACCTGTAAAAGGGTATGAGAGGAACCTGTTGTATAGTTTATAGTAGATTTTTATTTCTTTTATTTATTTTTAGTTTATTTCTTTTCTGGATTTGAATCTGCGAACTGTGCAGAGACGAGTAGAGTTGGATTTTTTATTTATTTATGTTATTTTCTTAGTATTACTTCATAAAAATTTATGAAATCTAGAAAATTTTAAATTCATTTTCGCTTTATTGCAATTACAAAGTGGGGTTAAATGTGATTGGTGCTCCATTTATTAATTCACACTGCAAGAATCTCAGAGCGCAGCCTCAATGGATTTGATTTACATTTAGTTACGCCTTCCCGCACAAATACGAGAACCAATAATTGATTTACTTATTCGTGTCGTGCTTGAATTGTTAAGTTCCCAATAGTAGTACTTCAATACCGCTTGAGGGAATGTATCTGCTCGATATCCAGATGCCCTCTTCGTGACATTGAGACGGAGATTCCTGAGAGCTGAGAGCATTCTTTTCTAGGTATGTTCGACTACCATTGATGAATTGCTGAGCTTTGAGAGTTCATTTTCATAAATCCCCCATTCTCTCATAATTGAAGTTGGAGGGGTGTATTTAACAATATAAATAATCAGAGAGTTCACCTTAATCTAATGGTAAGTTCCTAACCTCGTGTTAGCTTAGATCTAATCAAGGGAAAGGGACGAACCCATAGATCTGGAGGTTGAGCCACCAATTAAGTGGTAGAAACTTTGTGAAAATCCTGAGAAGGAAAAGCAAAAGGTCTACTGTCAACAGGAAATGGGTGTGAACTATTAAGAGAGAAAAATACCTAGATCTTGCAAGAGAATTTGGAATACAGGTAGCTGGTTGGATCTCGTCTTCTAGAGAAGCAAGGATATCTAACCGATGAATATGGAGAAATCCAATTCCAACAATTAGGAAATCTGACAAACCAGATCCATACATAACAGAGCAAAATTTTTTAGTGCCGAATTGACTGCTTTCATTGTATTTCACGATAGTTTTCAAGTTTCTCACGCGAACTGATTCAATCCATTCTTATAGGTACAATTTATTTTTATTCATTTACATTTTGTTTTAGCATAGTTTGACAATATTCAATAGTATAGATCTTTAATTTCTTTTTTGCTTAGGATAAAAACTTTCACTATGAGTTCTTAGTCCAAATAGTATGGAATTTTAGTAGCTGGGGTAGTTGATCTTTAATTCGTTGCCAATCTCTATTGAATGATCTGACTTACATTCGTATTTTACTACTAGATGACTGGTGGCACTTGTAGGCTCATAGACTTGACCCTTATCTTTAAATCATGAACATTAAGAAAAAATATTTTATCAAGCAAACTTACCCAAAGTGACATGGATGCAAGAGAAGTGTAAGGCTCTTGTAACTATGTTAATTTGAGGGGTTTTTAATCTATATAAAAAAAGGCAAAGAAGTTTTTTGGCGCCATTGCCGGGGATTGAAAGAATTAAATAGATGAATATTTGTTTTCAAGTAGTGGCTCCCCCAACCACTGATCTTTAACAAGCCATGTTGAAAATTTTTGTTTAGTTTAACTAATTCTATTAATCTGAGTGTGTTTTGATTTCAGGAAATCTTTTAATGCATAGGAAACATGATTCTGACCTAATTCCAGCAAACACCGACCGGAATGAACACCGTGGTTTTAGAAAGACAAAAAAGAGCAGAAACGCAACTATGGTGATGAGAGACATGACCGTATAGAGGAAAAGAGGACAACGCCTTAAGGCCTCCCATTACCGACACAATGGAGGATTTCTGAGGCCTATTATTCAGAAGAGTATCTTCAATGCATGTTCTAATGTGGATGCAAATAACTTCGAACTAAAGCCAACCTTGATTGCAATGGTGCAACAACATCAGTTCACTAGTCACCCCACCGAAGACCCAAACGAGCACCTGGTTAGATTTCTCGTGATGCAATACAAGAAGCCGAATGGTGTGAGACCGTAGGTGATAAAGTCAAGATTCTTCCCATTTTCTTTCAGAGATATAGCAGCCACATGGTATGAATCATTACCATATGGTTCAGTTGATACTTGGGAAGAGTTGGTAGAAGCATACTTAGGCAGGTTCTTTCCTCCATCTCTCACCCCAGAGAGAAGAAGATAGATAATACTATTCCAACAAGGGGAAGATGAGAGCCTATATGTAGCCTGGGAAAGATTCAAGAGGTTGCTGAAAAGGTTCCCTATGCATGGAATTAATTTAAAAACTCAGATGGATATAGTGTATCATGCCTTAAATGATGCATGTAAAGGCATTATCGATGCTTTATGCTGTGGAGAATTCAAAAGAAAAAGTGTTGAAGAGGCTAGAGATCTGATAGAAGACTTGGCCAAATGCAATATGAAAGCTCCATCCAGTTTTCGCGGTAACACAGAGGAAGGGGTCATGGAGCCGAGCAAAATGACAACTGGTGGAGGCAAAGCAGATGCCATAATGTGCTAGATGGACAAACGGAGTGAAAATGCAACCGGCTCATGAAATAGGAGCAGCGGAAAGAGAACTAGGAGAAGAAGTGTCGATGTACCAACGTAAGAAGATTCTTATGGTGCCGAGGAGGTTATACGTGAATGAGCCAAGAAATTCGGCCCATTTCAAGCCAAACTTAACCTCGCCCACCACATTACGCCCAACACCGAGGAACCATGAGAATTTCATGATGGGCATTGGCGAAGGCCCAAGGCACGGACGTAATCCTTCAACAAGGATATCACAGCTCACCAAGGTTCCAAATACAAAGATCACCTGGTGAAGTGCAAAAATGACTATCGTGGTCAAAGGAAGACTCAACCATTTGAAGAACAAATGCCGCAGCTCATAGGGGATAACAAGAGGCCATTAAGGCCCACTGAACGTAAATCGTCCGACTTGAAGCCTTCAAGTTTGATACTGGGCGTTTTAGAAGCATCACAAGTGCCTCGTTGAAAAACTCGAGACACAAGTAGGGAACCGCCCCGAATACAAATCGTAGCAAAGGGTACATTCCCTATTGACACACAAAAGAATCCAAAAGACTGCATGGCAATTCGGTTAAGAAGTGGAAAGGATTTGAGCAACAGTAGAAGGAAAGAAAGGAAAGAAGAGACTGAAAGTGTACAAGAAGGACTGAGTTACAGAAAAGCACATGGATTGAACCAGCCAAAAGGGAATTAATGAGTTAAACAAGGAAGGAGTACCAACTTATACACCTTCAAGCATTTACGTATACTTCAAGGCAAGAAAAGAAGAACGCTTTTCTAAATTTTGACATTTTCAAGAAAATAGAAATCAATATTCCATTTGCAGAGGTGATAAACCAAATGCCTATTTATGCAAAATTTCTAAAGGAGATACTGAGCAAGAAAAGGAAGATATATGAGGAGGGAATAGTGAACTTGACTGTTACCCGCAAAGGTAAATTATCCAAAGAAAAGCTCCCGGTAAAAACAGAATGACCCCGTAGTTTCACCATTCCCCAGTTTCCATAAGGAAATATGAATTCAAGTAAGCTTTATGTGATTCTGGCGCTAGTATAAATTTGATGCCTCTATCAGTTGTGCAAATATTTTATTTGGGGGAACTTACCCCAACTGCAATTACATTGCAAATGGCTGATAGATAAATGGCACAACCATAAGGTATTCTTGAAGATGTACTTGTCAAGGTTGGGAAATTCATCTTCCCAGTGGATTTTGTTACCATGCAGATGGAGGAAGATACCCAAGTTCCTTTGCTGCTGGGAAGACCTTTCTTAGCAATTGGAGCTGCCTTGATAGATGTACAGAAAGGTGAATTGACACTAAGGGTGGGAAATGAAGCAATGCACTTTAACATTAATAGGAGTTTGGAACATCCTGATGTAGATGCAGAAAGTTGTCTGGCTATAGGAAACAATAGCCTTCTCAATGTTGAATTGAATTCCGATTGTATCCTTCATCATTCTATCAATGAAATTGAAATGAATTTTCGATATCTTGAGAGTCTTGATTGTGAAATACTGCCTTCAAATTTGTTTAACAAAGAAACAGTCTCGAGCATAAATGAAAACAATCAAGATGAAGTATCGCGTCCGGAAAGCGGCAAACTCATGGTAAGCTAGTGCGAAGGGTGCGTGAGAATTGCCCTGACCATTTATGAGTTTTAGAGCCGAAAAGAAAGCAGGTTATCATATCAGCTACATTGGTAGAAATTTGAAACATAACTTGTTGGAATTGAAAATACAAGGAAGCAATTGCTTGGTCGATTGAGGATCCCGAAGAGATATCGGCCCCTCATTTTGCATGTCTGAAATATTCTTGAATGATAATGCAAAAAATTTGATTGAGCATCAAAGGAAACTAAACCCAGTGATGAAAGAAGTTATCATAAAAGAAGTTCTAAAATGGTTAAATGTAGGTTTTATATATGCTATATTAGATAGTTCTTGGGTAAGCCCAGTGCATGTGGTTCCCAAGAAAGGTGGATTCACTATGATCATAAATGAAAAGAATGAACTGTTCCTACAAGAATTGTGACAGGATGGAGAGTGTGTATTTATTACAAAAAATTGAATACTACAGCCAGAAAGGATCATTTTCCCCTGCCTTTCATTGATCAGATGCTGAATAGGTTGGCAAGATACCCTCACTTTTGCTTTCTTGATGGATACTCTGGATATAACCAATTACTGCCCACGCTGGATCAGGATAAAACCACTTTACATATTTTATTTAGTACTTTTTCTTTTAGGAAGAGTGCCATTTGGTTTGTGTAATGCTTTCGTGGTACCCTCGAAGATGCATGATGTCTATATTTTTTGATTTAGCAGAAGAAGTTATGGAGATATTCATGGATGATTTTACAGTGTATGGATCCAGTTTTGAAAAGTGTCTACATAACTTAGGGACAGTACTTCAAAGGTGCAAGGACAAGAATGTAGCTCTGTTGACTATTATATTACAGAATATCTTAGATACATAATTTTACACAGCAGTGACTAATTCAATATAATAATTATTCCTGATCAAATAGAAGTTTCTTAGGACATCTTGATTTTCTGAAGATTTATCATAGGTCAAAATTTGCTAGACCATTATGTAGATTGCTGGAAAAAGATACTAAGTTCTAATTTGATGAATCCACGCCGTAAGGCTTTTGAAAGTGATTAGTTGAAGCACCCATCATGGAAAAACGATTAGACGAGGAGATTTTGAAATCATGTGATGCAGTGATTTTTGCAATCGAATTTGTATTGGAGACAGAAAGATGAAAAAAAGTGTTCAAGGCCATATACTATGCTATGAGAACCTTTAATGAAGCTCGGAAAATTACCTGCGAAAGGAGATCAAGAGTAAGCTATTATTTGCATGAAGAATTTTGGAAGGCCATACATTATAAGTCTCATGTTATTATACATATGATCATGCGGCAATTAAATATCCTAATGGAAAATAAAAGAATCAAAACAGGAAGTCGAATTAGATGCTATTCTTCTGAGGTGATTTAGAAATAAAGAAGAAGGGTTGACAGTAGATGGTGATCCTTGTCAGAGTGGAAGAACCTACTCCACAAGAAGAAGAAAGAAATAGCGAGAAATTTTCTAGATGACAGTTATTCAGTATCTCCAAAACATTGGTATGCTGATATTGTGAACTTTTTGGCTTGTGGAATTACTCCACCAAAATTCAGCTACCGTGAGAAAAAAGCTAAGGGCCAGACAACGAATTACTACATGCAGGATGACCCATTATTGTTTAAAGAGGAGGCGATCGATTATAAGGAGATGTACAGAAGGTGAGCAAAGCAAGATTTTACAGAATATCATGCATCACCATATGGAGGACATTTTGCGGAGATAAAACAACCCTGAATTCTCCGGTCGAGTTTTCTTGTAACCTTACTATTTTACAGATTTGTTTGAATGGGTGAAGTTATGTGATCAATGCCAAAGAATGGGAAATATCGGCAAAGGCATGAGAAGGTGCCTGCAAAGTATCCTAATTAGTGCAAATTGTTTGATGTATGGGGAATGCATTTTATAGGGCCTTTTCAGTTTCATTTGGAAGCCCACCGCCCTCCTAGATGTGGATTATGTATCAAAATGGGTTGAGGTAGCAGCTTGTCCAAAGAATGATGCAATCTGAGTTGTGGGATTTTCTGAAATATTCGGCCCGATTTGGGACACACTAGAACTATAATCGGTAATGGAAAGTCCATTTTGCAAATAAGGTGTTTGACAAATGCAGGCGAGATATGGAGATCAAACACATTATAGGCTTGACATCACGCTGTCAAATGGGCAAATAAAATTTCAACGAGGAAATAAAAATTCTAGAAAAACAGTTCAATGAAGAGATTGGTCTAAATTTGAAGCACGATGATGCGCTGCGGGCATCTGAGCCTTTCAAAATCCATTGGAATGTCAGCCACAGGCTTGTCTTTGGAAAACAATCCTTGAGCTAGAATATAAAGTATGTGGGCCATCGAAGCTTAATTTTGATTTTAAAGGCGATAAGGAAGATAGAGCTACTCTAGTTGAATGAATTGGAAAGTCGAAATGGAAGCCTATGATAGTGCCATAATCCATGGATAAACAAAAATATAGCATGATCAGCAATTTTAAGGGCCGAATTCAATGCGGGGGAGATTAAGTCTTGTTATTCAACTCATTGGAGCTCTTTTAAGGGAAAGCTGAGAGTCCCGAATGGGTGGACCATTCTCAGTGGTATCAGCACGATTTGGGGCGAGTGACATAGAACCAGCAATCATGAGGAGTTCAAAGTTAATAGTCAAAGATTAAAGCACTATATTGGGAGAAAGCAATTAGAAGATTAACCGTTAGTTTTGAATGAAGGAAATTGAAGAAACAGAACAATGGCAGCAGAAAGTCCAGTTAAAGACTAAAAATTCAGCAGCTTTGTGGAAGGCAATCCACATCAGTTTGTTTTGAGTTTTTATTGTTAAATTTTTCTTTTTGATGTTTAAATTTCTAATAGCTTTGTGTAATTTGATTCATATTTGATTGAAAAGTAGGTAAATATTGTTGTTAGTTTTGCAGAACAATGAAAGATTTGAAAATGGGGGAGCATCTGCAATCAAGCTTCAAATCTGCATCAGAGACAAAAAGGGGCAGTACACTCTTCTTGATTTTATTTTAATTTTATCTCTGATATGGCATGATTGAAAGTTTGGGGGAATTTTAATTTGTTCTAGTGCTTAAATTTTGAATGTGATGCATAGTGGATGAATTTGTTGAATATTTGCATGATGAAGATGAATTGAGTTGTAGTTGTCTTGATTGGATTTGAATAAATTGAAATTGCTGTGAATTTGATTGTTTAGGAAGACCTAAAAAAAATTTTAATTCGCAACACTAATTCAAAAGTTGCAGATGTGAAGCGGTCAGATTTAGAAAGGAAGTCGAAACGATTGGCGGGGTCAAATAAGAAATAAAGCAAGGAAAGAAAAGACAAAAGTTATGACGTAAAAGTCTCTGTCGTGACCACATTTCAGGTCGCAACAAAAATCTTGAAGTTGCGACAAGAATAATCCAAAATTCAATAAAAGTGGGATTTTAAACCTCTAATTTTGGGCATCCCAGCATTAAAAATAAAATTCATTGAAAATCATTAATTAAGAGGCTCAATGATGTGACTCCCTTATATTGAACTCAGCTTACATTCCACTTCAATTCCCTTAAATCTTAATAGATTGATCCAATGAAATCATGCGAGGAGGCGATTGTCGGGTGAAGAGATCTGATAACTCAACTTTGAGGAAGATAGAAATGTTGAAAGGGAACCAGGCAGAGGAGGGAGGGCTGACCTAAGAAGAAATAACGAGAATAAGAAAAGGACTGAATTGTGGAAAAAGGTGATGTTTAACAAAGAAATTGTTTGCGAAAGAGGTTTTGGCAAATTAATCTCTCCATTTTCTGAAGTAATAAAAAAAAGAGGTTGGGAATTCTTTTGCGAGCACAAAGCACCAGGATTTTCAGCTGTCTGAAGAATTCTATGCAAATAATTGGAATGAAGGATGATTCACATTTATGTGAGAGGGTTTGGTGCCTTTCGATGATAGGCAGATAAATGAAGTGTTTAAATTGAGAGATTTTAAGCATGGGTGATACAGAAGTTGTTGGAAGCAATTATGAAAGATGGTAAGCTCAGGTTATTTGGAGGAAAATGGGAAGTGACGAAGAAGAACTCCCACCATGGCATAAAAAGGGGAGCTCTCACAGAAGAGGCAAAGGTTTGGTTTTATTTCATATGTTCTGTAATAGTGCCTACTAAACACCTTTGCTCGATCGAAGGAAGCCCTCTATTGTATGCCTTTTGAAGATACAAAATGAACATGACATTTCGATCAAATAATCAATCAGAGGATACCACCATAATAATAAGAGGACCCAATCTCTGCCACTATTACTAGACTTTGTTCTGGGGCGGGGTGAGAAAATTAGGAGAAGAAGAAAGATGTCCTACGGTCACCGGCACGACGGGAGTGGCAAGGGGCACAAGGAAAAAAAGTGATGGTAGTAGATCTGAGAATCGAGACGGAGACAAATGAAGAAAGTAAATGGAAGTGCCATACGAGTCATTCAGGACGGAAGAAGAACCTCGAGGCCAAGCCCAACCTATCCTTTATTTCGAATCTGAAACTAGTGCACGCTCAAGCGGGGAAGGATCCCGAGAAGAAGAAGAGAATCACTGAAATCATGGAGATGCTTTCAAGGCAATGAAAAGGGAAATGGAGGAAGGGCCCAAATGGGAATGGTAGGAATAAATCAAAGAAGAATTTATGGAGGCTGACCCCGGAAAGTAATTAGTGAAAGCTAGAGAATCGGAGAATAAGAACACAAGGGAGCGGAAGAGCAGAAGAAAATGATGGGAAGAATAAAGACAAGCATACAAGCCTTTTATAAAAATCAATTCAAATGGGATGCTGAATTGCTGAATATAATGAAGCAGAAAGAGATAGAAATGGAGAATAACATGATGAGGAAGATTGATGGGTTCAAGCATTTATATAAGGAACTATTCAAGGAGTTCGAGAGGTTAATGAGTTGGAAGATAATGATGAACAAGAAGAAAAACCTGGTTGGAAAGTATGGACTTGATCAATCGAACTTGTCCAAATGCTAGAATGTATCTCACAGGTGGAAGAACGAGTTAACGGTGGGAATGAAACAAGTGCAGCTTATTCATGCGCAGTCTGGCATGATAAAATATCTTCCAAAAGAAATTCCTCTGATTCGAGAGACAAACACCTAAAATGAGATTTCCTAAGTTGAGCCCGGCATGATAGTTTTAATAATACCTAAAAGGCCTACAAAGAAGAAGAATGAAAGTTTTTTTAGCATAGTATCAATATACCATCCCCAAAATTCTAATGAAATCCATTTGGTTCATCCTACTTGTCTGTGTTTGATTGAATTTTCATTTTATAGTTACTATTTTGCTTGTTGAATTGCTTTTCACTTGTTGAGTGAAAATTTGATTGTGGATAATTAGATGTTTATTGATGGATGAACATGGCTTGAGAAATTTGTTTTGTGTCATTTTCTGTTTATGAAAGAATATTCTCTTCCATTTGGGGATCAAATAAACAATTACGTTCTTTCCCAGAATACGGGAGATTAAGGGCATGGATTATTAAGCTGGAAGTGGGAGTTGCGGCTGCATTGTTTAAATTCAGTATAGATTGCAAAAAGAATAGTGGAAAATGGTTATTCTTGATGGAACAAAGTACTTGGTTGAAATAATGTAAGTAGCAGTAAAAATATAAGTCTTGAATAAATAATACATAGGTCAACAAAACTTACGAAACTTTGAGAGGAATTAGGAATCTTCTAGGAAATTCGGGATTAAGAGTCCATGGTACAGAAACTTGTTAGATTTATTGATTGAAACGAAATCTTAGGTGAAAACGACCAACAAGTGATAGAGTATCCTTGACATTTTAATTTCTAAGCCTACCTTCCAATATATGCTAAAGCATATTCTCTAGTTCCTTAATTTGAGGCCAAATAAACTATTTCTTCAACAAACGATCGTGAAAACCTAAATTCCTTCCTTGCAATAATCACTGCGGCAGAGCCCAAATTATCAGGTTTCGATCTGAAAAAGTCTACTATAAGGAAGAAACAAGTTTGGGGAAAATATTTCCAAATTTTATAATGAAGGAGGTCAAAAAGTAAAGATCTGAAGAGGCAGAAAAATGGAATAAGTTTTTGTCTCTGGCCTATTTCCCTTTAATAAATTAGCTCGTAGTATGGTGTTTTAACTTTCTAGTACCCTAATACCAAGCGGTATGGGAGTTTACTTGGCCAAAGTTCTCTAAGAGTAATAAGCCTAAAGAAGACAAAACATTGCACTATTCCCAACCTTAGAAAGACAAAAATCATAAAGTTAAAGGCATAAAGGCCTTTGAATAAAGTGTATATAGAGTGAGACCATAAAAATAATTTAAGAAGAATGAGGTAAGATTGAGGAGAATCAACAATTACAAGAAGAAAAAGGGTGAAAGTTGAAGGTAACAAGTGCGAGAAAGAGTGGAAACTGGTGATTTGGAACTGATTTTCTCATTATCTACCAGCCCAACATTACAAGCACGAAAGACCTCATTGATCTTGAAGGTTAGATTTACCTACATTAGTGAAGTCAATATGAAAAGCAAGCCTATGGGACTTTGACAAACAGGTCAAGAAAACTCCAGAAGATTAACTAAATTCAACATGAAGATGAAAATGATTGAAGACATGCACACACACATAGAGAACAAGACTTGTTGAATAAATTGTTTAAATACATTAGTTCATCAAGAAATTTGTGATAGAAGTATACCATTTCTTATTTATAAATCGAAATTGAAATTTAAAATGATGTTGGTATCTTTTATTTCCAGATTAGAAGGTGGAATGAGAAAGACTGTGGTATGGATAAAAAAATGTCCTTCAAAATTTTGAAGCTTATTTGTTTGAGGACAAACAATTCTTTCTTTTCTTTGGCAGGGACAACCGTATTAAGTTTAGAAATTAGGTCCAAAAACTCATTATATTGTTTTAATCCATTTTCTAATTATATTATGAGATAAATGTTGATTTGTTTCGAAATGTGGATATTTACTCAAATTTCATTTATAAGGAAAATGAAGCTAAAATCTCTGAATAAACAGTTTAAGCGAATTGAAGTCGAGAGCTGAAATCGAATCCTGACGGGGAGCCGTTGTCGATCGATTCCAGAGTCACGACATCACCAAATTCAGCTTTGAGGAAGAAGTTCTAAAAAGGGTGTCGTTGCGAAGAAAGCGACAAAGAAGGAAATGTAGTCGAGACTAAAGGGCCCTCGAAAGAAGAAATCCATATCATAACATCACTCGATGTTGCGACACCAACTCGCTCTAACCCGAGGAATTAGCGACATCCTCCGATGTCCACGGCGTGGATCCGTGTAGCCCGCAAGAGAGGTCTTCGCCGTCTTGAAGTTGCAACTAGTTTTGATGAAGGGCTCCATTTAAGATAAGTGACATCTTTGTTGAATTAGTGACGTAAAAATCAGACTAGGTCTCCAGCGAGAAAAAGTGAAGTTGCAGCCTTATTAAAGTTTAGAGCAGAAAGAAGGTCGCGGCACGGAAATAAGCCAAACATAGTCTTAACAGAAATTGAAGTTCGCGACCATTTAGTCAAAGGCCATAAGCGATGTAAAAGTTACTCAATTGAGTCGAGACACGAGAAGAGCTAAAGCGAAGAAATCCAAAATCGCGACATCAACGAGGTGTCGTGACTTAAGAAAAGAAGAATGAAATTGGTTGCAACAAAGGCGGGGTTCACGACCAAATGGCGTGAGGTCATGACATCACCATGAGGTCGTGACATAAAATTGAAACCTGGGAAGGAAGAAGACCACCAACACAATCGCGACCAAGAAATCAAAGTCACAACCTGAAATTATCATACAAACAAAAAGGTGGTCGCAACTACATTGTCATAAATCGGAAGAATTTGGAAAGAAAAGACAACAAAGTCGCGACATGTAACTAAGGTCGCGACATCAACACCGAAGAAACAGCGATCCGTGAGATTACGACTCGGCGATATCGCGACCATTGATCCAAGCGGTTGCAAAGCGAGTGCATAACATAGTAACAAGATTGCGATTAGGCCCCGAAGTAATCGAGGAAATTCGTATCAGCGACATCAACTTTGAAATCGCGACATTGAACGTTGGTACGGGCTTTTCTTTGGTTTTGATTGACCTAATTTCTTTTGATATAATGACAGTTTAGAATTAAAAGCTTTTACTCTTCACTACCCATAAGGGAAAGGAAGACAGTGTATGGTTAGAGTAGACTTTTATTTCTTTTTATTTTACTTTATTTCGGAGTTAGTCCTGCGAATTTGATAGACGAGAAGAGATAAGTTTTATTTATTTATATTTATTTTAGTATTCTTTGCGAAATTATGTAAACTAGACAAATTTATGAATTCATTTCTTCTCGGTTTTATTAATTACAATGATTTCATATGTGATCGGTGCTCCATTTTTTGGTCGTATCTGATGTGGGCTGCGACTCTGCTGGATTGATTTACATTTAGTTCTGATCTTTCCCCAGAGACAGAGGCCATTTAGGTTTTGGATTTACTTGGTGCCGTGTTTGGTGTTAAGTTCCCAATAGTAGTACCTAGCCCCGATTGAGGAATGTATCTTGCTCGTCTGGGTGCTCTGCGTGACACGAGACGAAGATTCTGAGGAAGTGAGAGCTTCTTTTATGGGTATATTCGGCCACCATTGATAGGCTAGTGACTCTGAGTTCATTTTGATAAATCCTCGCTCATAATTGAAGTTGGAGGGTGTGTTTAACAATATAAATAGTAAAATTCACCTTAATCTAAGGTAAGTTCTAACCGTGTTGGCTTAGATTTAATCAGAACCCATAGATGCGGAAGTTTGAGCCGCGGTGCGAAGTGGTGAACTGCGAAAATCTGAGAAGGAAAAAGTAAGATCTTAGCGTAGGTGTGAAGTATTGAGAAAATACAGGGTCTTGCAGAGGGTGGAGCTCACAATTTATACGGTTGGATGTGTCTTTGAGAGAAGCAAGGATATCTAGCAGGTGAATATGAAATCCAATTCCAACGATTAAAGTAAAAACCAGATCCATGCCAAACGGAAGCGTGTACTTTAGTGTTGTAATTAGTATTTCATTGTATTTCCCTCTTGATAGTTTTCGTTTCTCACGAAAACTGATTCAATCCATTCTTATATTACAAATTTATTTTTATTCATTTTACATTTGTTTTTATATAGTTTTGACAATATTCAATAGTATAGGATCCTCTTTAATTTTTCTTGTTTAAGATAAGACTTTCCTTATAGGTTCTTGATGAATAGTATGGAATTTTAGTAGTTGGGTAGTTGATCTTTAATTAGTTGACAATCTACGTATACACGGACTTACATTCATATTTACTCTTGTATGATCCCATTGCACTTGCGGTGTCATCGACTTGACAGACATTAAGAAAAAATTGACAAACTTATCAAAGTGACATGGATGCAAGAAGTATGAATTCTTGTAACTATGTTCGAGGGTTTTAGTTTATGAAAAAGGCAAACACTTTCCCATTTGTTTGGGGATGATTCAAAACCATAATGTGTTTGATACCATCTACCTTGAGTTTGTCAAACACCTTATTCTAAAGTGGCTTCCTCCATCACTGATTATAGTTCAGGTGTCCCAAATCTGCTGAGAATATTTATTTGCAAAAATCCATAAGCATGTTGCGCCATTTTGGAACAAGTTGTTGCTGACCCATTCGATGCATAATCATAGTTGGAGTATAATAATACATTTCCAAATGAAGTTGGAAAAGGCCACTTAAAATCTATTCCCCATACATCAAATAGTTGCACCACCAGGATACCTTGCAGGGGCATTTCATGCCTTTTGCTGATATTTCCCATTCTTTGGCATCGATCACACATATTCACCCATTCAAAACAGTCATTGAAAATAGTAGGCCAGCACAAATCAGTGGAGAATTTTGTGGAATTTGTTTTATCCCACAAAATGTCCTCCATATGGTGATGCATGACATTCTTGTAAAATCTTGCTCTGCCCATGGTACACATCTTCTGATGATCAGATCAGCTCCTCTTCTAATTTATCGATCTAGCTTTTTCTGTGGTAGGTGAATTACGGTGGCATTCCGCATGCTAGAAGTTCCTAGCCATCAACATACCTAGGTGATTGTAGTGGCGGTTGGAATAGCGCTCATCCGGAAAATTTTACGCTATTCCATTTCTTTTTATCTGGTAGGTTTTCCACTCTTGATAAGTAGACTATGCATTGTCACAAACTTTCTTGTCTTTATCAAATTCCACCTTAATAGAGTTTTTCTTTCTGGTATATCGCGGGTTTTTCGACTCGCCCCAATAAAGCTCCATTGCAAAATCAGCGACATCACACATGATGTCAAATTCTCTATTCATTGCCATGATGGGAGTTGACTAGTCTAGATTTGATATCTTCAAAGAATTCTAGCGGGTTCATGAGGCTTTGTATCTTTTTCCGGTAATCTGCACTTAGTGGTCTAGTAATTTTGAAAAATCTCGATAAATCTTACGTAAATCTAGCATGTCTAAACCTAATTCCCTTAGCGCGTGGGTGGCATCTAATTTTTATAATTGAAACTTTTTTCGCGGTCTTCTAGCCCCTCTTGAAATATGTACCTAAGACAATCCCATGTTACCATAAAATGGCATTTTTCCCAATTAATTTAGATTCATCTGCCTTTGAAATCTGTCATGATTATGCGGGCAATGTTCAAGTGGATCATACCTTTGTAAATCATCCATGAAGATCTCCATAACCTCTTATGCCAAATCTGAAAATATGGACATCATGCACCTTTGAAATGTATCAGGAGCATTACACAAACTAAATGGCATTATTCTAAAAGAAAAAGTACCAAATGGGCATGTAATGGTGGTTTTCTTATGATCCTCAGGTGCAATGTCAATTTGGATATATCCAGAGTATCCATAAAGAAAACACAAGTGAGGGTGTCCTGCTGATTAGTGCCCAAAAAGTGCTATTTTGAACCCTATTTTTAATAGGTTTTGAGTACTTTTTGTGTACCAATTGTTTTAATTAACCCAATTGACATGTTCGGGTCCCTATTGTACTTTAGTATATTAAAAAAATTTGGGCGTAGTTTTGCGGGAATTGGAGAAGCCAAATCGCGTGTCGATCCAATCATAATAAGAAGTAAGTTTGTTTTTATGAGATTTCCATCGTTTCTGTAGTTTTCTATCAATTTCAACAATGGGATAAGAAGAATATCAGAAAGCAGAGAAATGGAATAGTGCAAGGGGAGGAGCAGTGTGTCGAGGATGTCTGAGTCTTTGAAATTTCGCTATATAGCGAAAATTTTCAGTGTATAGCGAAAGTGATGCTTCCTGTTTTTGTGTATAAACGACCTCGTTTTTTGTTTTTATCATTTCTACCCTCACTGAAATTATTCTAGTTTGGTTATTTTGGTATTTCACATGTTTGTAAGGCTATATAAGCCATTGTAATACATTGTTGACCTAAGTTTGAATTTTTGGAAGGAAGCAGTTACGGGCCCATGTTTTTAGCCCTCATTTTCTCTATTCTCTCTCCTCTTTCTCTCACTTTCTCGGCTTCCAAACACTCCTCGGAGGATGACAACTCATAGGATGGTTGGCTAGACCCCTTCCTCCTTGATGAGGAGGGCTACTGGGCAATGGTTTTAAGGTAAACTCTCGTTCCCCTCAGTTTTCACGTCGTTGTGCTTTGACATTTTGAATCTCTAAAATTTCAACTAGGTTTTAAAGATTTTGATGTACTTTCACAATACTTGGCAAGCTTTTAAGGTTCAAAGGTATTCTTAGCTTTAGATTAATTAATATCCATTAGTTGCCATTTAATAGCCACCGAGGTAAAGTTAAGGGGTTATATTTTCTACTTTGATGCATCCTCTTGATCAATACTAGGGTATCTTTAGTGTTCAATAGATGCTTCTGGCCAGACAGGGATCCATTGAGATTCATTAGTTTCCTCTTACTTAGTCATTGTAGGTTGGTCAAGGTGATAGATTTTCAATGTCTTAAAACCATAAATGCTAAATAAATGCTTTTCTATCAAAGGGAAATTATTGTGGTTTAGTTTTTAAAGTTAAAATGAAGATCCGGTTCGGAAATGACTATAGTATGTCATCCCTCCCTAATGCGAGGAAATGAACCCTGAGGACCTTCTAGCATAGGACCTTAAACCCAGTGGACCAATGCTTCAAGGAGTTCTTTTTATATTTTATTTCGCCTTATTTTCAGTTTGCAAATCATCAACTCCCCTGTTTTTTCCCAAACCTTAAAATCCATATTTAATTCACCAATTTTGACTTCACTTAAATCAATTGTATGAAGAAAACCCATCCCTGTGTTTGACCCTAGAGCCGCTATACTGGTGTAGCTTTGCTACGACAGTAGGAGCTTAGGATATAAATTTTGTTGATTCCGCATTCCTACTGTGGCACTAATCAAATGGCGCCGTTGTCGGGGATGGTGCCTAAGTACGAATGATGATTCTTTAAACACTTCAGATCCCTCATCACAAGTCAGTGGTGAAATTTTTGTATATATCTTTTTAGTGTTTTCTGTGGTAGGTTAATTTTGTTTAATTTTTTTTTTTATCTAACTTTACCCCTTTGGTAGAGTTGTTTTTTCCTTCGCTTCGTGCTCGCTTGCTTTATTATAGGGTTCGTGTTCGAGTGGATAGAGCTTTTTTCTGTCAATTTTTAACCCAATGGAGAGGGACAGTACTTTTACCAAAGATGTATGTGGGGTAACCCTAGAGCATACATGACAATGAGGGAGCAATCCAGGCCAATAGATGAGTGCACCCATCTATAGTGTTCCCTCAACTTATGCACCTCCTGTTTCTCCACATTTTACCTCAACCTCACCACCACAAACAATTACGCTTAATTTCTTCAGCCGAAAGCAAGCAATACTTAATCTCGAAAGCTAGTGGATAAATTTCTGCCAAAGAGGAGCAAAGGGTGGTGAAACGCTCAGGGGCCAATCAAGAAAACTAGCACAAAGGAGGTGCTCACGAACAAGAAATTGGATGGGTTCCAAAGTGAAATTGATCAAAAATATGACATCCTGTAGGAATCCATCTCAAAGCTCACCAATCAGCTTGTTTATCAAAAGGAGGAGAACCCATAAAAAGAGTGCTTAATTGACACCACAGTGAAAGAGCAATATAAAATGCAAGATGAAGCAATCTCCCCATTGCTAATTGAGGAGAGCAGTGGAAAAGAAATAGTGGAAGAGCCCCAAGAGCTTGTTTCGAAATCATTTCCCACATAATTGAACCCCACTCACATCGCCTGGGCCACCAAAAGCCTACTACTAGCAAATTCCACTCGACTAAGTGTACATTGGCTTCACACTGCAACACAATTCACACCTCAAAACACTCATACCATAAAGGCTACATCGACAGACCATCTGCCCCAAGGTGTCTAAGAAATTAGTGCCACTGTATGTTCTTTGCACTACATCAAAAACGATGGCAAATGCACATACCACATGTATATAGTGGATGGTTCGGTGCCTTGCCGGATTTGGAGCATCCGAACTCGTCATCTAAGCTCCAACACACCTCGTGCCAGCCTCTCCAAAGGATTAAGTGAATCAGCTGTGGTGTACGCCTCTAAATTCAAGTTTTTACCTTTCTCGTTTCATCATTCAGCCTTGTCCTCATTTTGATTTCACAATATTTCTTCTTAGATTTTCTCAATTTATAAGTTAATCTTTGTTCTAACTTTGTTTTTCACTTTTCGCAAATTTTCTTAATTTTTCTTGTATTAATTTTCAGCCTGAGCGGAATTTTAGTGCTGCAATGAAAGACAAGAAATGAAGAAGAGAGAGTGGAAGGTAGGTCTTCTTTAGAAATTCAGCTTTAAAATTTCTCACAAATGGAATTTCGCTACATACGAAATCCCTCTCTTCTCAAATATTGTAGCTAAAATTCAGATTTATTGTCCTCGCCTAACAAGACAAGCCAAAGTTTCAACAATAAGGTAAGTAAAAAGTAAATGTTTTATTTTTATTACTTTATTTTATTTTATTAAATTTTGAGAGATATATATAAGATATAAAAATGGGGAATGTGGTTCTTTTTTTAGATTAAAACCTTTTTTAGAGAATTATATATATATATAAAATATATATATATATATATATTTATATATATATAATTCTCAAAAAGGTTTTTGTCTAAAAGAAAAATTTATTTTTACATTTTTTATATATATTTTTAAAAAAATTTGTCTCTAAACAAAATTATATATATATTTTAGTTCTTTAAAAATGTTTTTTTTTATTTTATTTTTAATTATTTTATTTTATTTTATTTTTTTTTAATTTTTTTATTAAAAAAATTCAATTATGTTAAGATAAATAAAAATTTCGCAAACATAACAAATTTTTCGCTATGTGCAAATTAAATTTTTGGCTACAAAATGACCCCCAATATGGTGGCGAAATTTTCGCCTACCAGCTATTTTGCCTTAAGTTTTGTTTTTAGCTCATAACATTTTCATCTGAACTTTGATTTAGGCGTTTTTGGTACCGTTGGAAATCTTAGAGAGTGTAGAATCTAAATTGAACTATAAATAACATTTTTGAAATTTTTATGAAAGTAAAAATTTCAAAATTCTCCAACTTGTCACTTTTTTCTCTCTTCTTATTACAGCATTCATTTGAATCCCCAGACTGGAATTGAATAAGGTGTCGATGGAAAGCTTGCGTATCCTATCGACAAAGATCATCTCATCAAGGAGGTAACACTTCCTTCCCTAACTTTCCAATCAGAAACACAGGCTGGACATGAGACATTTGGTTGGGGGGAGAGTTGTGAAGAAATGAAGCTTCATTATGTTTAATTACTATTTTGAGCAAGCCCATTTTTGATGTTCAATGACTTCTTGGTTGTCCACCCCCCAATAGCTATTATACTATACAACTTACTTTTCAAAAATTGACCCAATTTTGCCCAGTATTTGTGTTTCCTTCTTTGTAGTTTTGAAGTGAGCTTTATCCCGATTCTATTGATGTTAGATTGGTTCCATGGATTAAGTGGGAGATCAATTGAACTCTTGTTGCTTTAAACCATTTTTCTTCCACCTTTGGCTAACCACACCTGAACACATTAGTTTTCAATATTAGGCTGAAAAGCGTGCAACCTCCTTTACTTTGCACAACCTACCTGATTTAGTTGACTACCTTTAATAGGTTAAGGACCCCCATGAATAGAAACAATGTCTTCCAAAATAAAAATAAAAAAGCGAAAGAAGAAAATTACAACGCTTTGCCTTGAAACCCGAGCACGGTCAGGGTTTTGATAAAAGCACTTTACAACTGGTGTTTTTAAGCAGCGGTTGGTGATTCGTCTCCTGAGTAGGGTGTGTGGAATCAACAAAAATTTATATTCTAAGTTCCTCCTATTGCGTAGTCAAGCTCTTCTTGGTATAGAGTGATCAGAATTAGAACACGGGGGATGGGTTTCATCTTAGGAATGACTTGCATCGTGTTGAAAATGATGAAAGCTTTTATTTAGTTTGGATTTGTTTCAAAAGCGATTGAGTTGTTTGGTAGCTTATCAATTGTAAAAGCGAAAGTGGAGTGTGAAAAGGTAACTTTGAAGATTTAGGTCACTAACTTGATAACATAGGGTAAACAAGAATTGTCCTGGGTTTATCCTCGCATTATATTAATGTTTATAGTCAGTATAACGGATCTTTGTTTAACTATAGCCTAACCTACAGAATCACTCTGTTGGTCGACACAGGTAACATGCATCGGCCTTCGATTTGAAGCCACTAACATTGACATCATTTCGTTAACAAGTAAAGGCCGTAAGAACAACAGTACATCGGCAATAAGTATGCCTTTGTATCTGAAAGCATGGTATGTATTGGCCCAAAGTAATGACATTAAATGATAATCCCAGCCCTAGTTTGAAGATGGGAGCCATAAATACGAGTGCTGTAGCATTTAACACATGAGAGACGACACACCAGCGCACAATAAGCTAATACCTTCCTCTTCAAAGAAAGGAACCAGCGAGCATCTCTTGAGTTGTCATCTCGAGAGGGGTGTTTGGCCTTTAGAAGTGAGAAGAAAGGAGAGAAGAAAAGAAAAACCAAACCCTAAATGAAAGATGCGGGAAAAATAAAGTTGCATAAAAATTTCTTCAAGTGTCCTTTTTTTGTTACAAAATGGGGGAGAGAGGCTTATAGGCCACGTGTGAAGAACTACAGAAAGCCTAACATATTGGCTATCCCTGAGGACGGAGGTAATGCGCCCAGCGGAGATTAGGTTGGCATTAATTACACAAAGATGACAAGGCAGGAGATTTCGCTATGCGGAATGATTTCGCTGAGTGGCGAATTTGATAACCTAAGCGAAATTACGAATAAGCGAAATCGAAGAATTTAAGCTATGCATTCTGCCAATTCGCTAGGTAGCGAAATTTCGGCTAACTAGCGAAATTTTTGAGATAGCGAAAATGTATGGTTAAGCTGAGCACGATGATTGTGAAATTTTGAAACTAGCGAATTTCTCCGAATTTAGCTGAAGTTGAAAATTTACCGGCGATCGACGAATTTTTAGCGATCATAGCGAGAATTTCCTGGGTTTCATATTCTTCCTTCTGCTACTTGCATCCTCTTGCATCATTTCTTCTCACTTTGCCTTCATTCCTTCATTGAATTTTGAAATGTTTTGAAGGCGATCATCAGGTTAAATCTTCGTGGATTCGGCCACGTATTTAAATTGAACTCTCAGGTATGCAAAGCACCGCAAAATAGCAAAAAATAACCTCACAAGCGGCATAGCGAGTACTAGAAGACTGAACACTTCAATTGGCATTATTGACATGATTAGTGCGCAAAAAGCACTCAAAACCTATCTAAAATAGGGCTCAAAATAGTACTTTTTAGGCACTAATCACACCCCCCAACCGAAACATTGCTAGTCCCTTAGCAATGCTAAAACTAAAAGAAGATGCATGCAGTGATTTTCAAAAAGTTTATGATTCAAAAAGTGTATGTACATATAAACATTACCTTTAACTTGAAAAATTGACACCCAGTTTGATACTTGGAGCATGAAGAGCGAAACCATGCGAAACTGATTTTTAGGTGATGTGGATTATGGTTCTCAACTTGAATTTCCACCAAAGTCTAATGGTTCTTTATGTAACCAGATCGAGCCAATAAATTGCAAAATTGTCCCATCCCCCCAACCTAGCTACTGGCATGGCCTTAAATTGTTGGACAACCTAAATATGGATAGTTACACTCTTCTTTCTTTATTCAACTACATTGTGAGATGCAGTGGCCATCCCAGAGCTTCACCAAAGTCCGTGTAGCGGGGTCCATAGATGACTCCCCAGCCAATTAGGTTTAGGGCATCAAGCGAGGATCTTGACCACAAACTCTGAGGCTTGGACTCCAAATGACGAAAATCAAGCTTTTCTGATTAGTTAAACTCTACATCCACCCATTAGCGACACTTGGGTCGGTAACTCTAACCAATTAAGGCTTAGGGCATCGGGCTTCAAAGGCTTTTGCCATACACCCCTCGGTTGCTGGGTTTCAAGAAGCGAAAATGTCACGACTTTATTTTCTTTTTCTTCTTTTCTTTTTGTTTTCTTTTTGCTTTTTTCTTTTCTTTTCCTTTTTGGAAGACACATTGGTCTTCATATATGGGTAACCTGAACATATCTAGGTTGCCCGATAAACTGGGCCGGCTTTAAAGTGAAAGGAGGTATACAAATTCACAGCCTAATGACACTATTTGGTGTGCAGTGTGTGAATTAGCTCAAAGGGGAAAATTTTCAAGTTGAGCATGCTGGAACTTCAACTGACCAAAAATTGTTTCAAACATGGAATTTGTTCTAACATTAAGGTAACCTGCAATGATTCAATTTTCCAACAAAAGGCAATTCAATTGTCCAATTGAAGCAATTCAATTATTCAATTGAAGACAAAAACATTTACACATGGTGAAGACACAAAACATGATATGCAAAAGTCTGTATATATATACTGAATAGCTTTTGATATAGCAAAAATAGCTAAATACATGAACACAAAAAAGCTAAACATACAAAGTATGCACTTACTACTATAGTGTATAAATCTAATCAAAATTAGTAGGCGGAGTTGATAAAGTAGTAACTATACAAAACATAAAAAAACTAACACCTCGGCTATTTGTGGTGGTGGTAGATCTATGCAGTAGCTGGCTATTTGCCAAAAACATCGAATCTTCGCTCTTTGCTTGAGCTCGTCTCGGCCCGAGCAGGGCACGAGGAAGACAGAGTGAGTCATAATCTGGCTGGAGCATGGAGGCGACGAGTCCTCTAGTGGCCTCGGCTACATCGATCTCGATCTGTCTTTGCTAGGTAGCTACTAATGACATATCGCATCCGTCCTCTTTGTCTCTCTCAGAGCTAGCATGAGCATTACTTCCGGCGAATGATGTCTTTGAGTAAGATGGGCTGAAGTGTATCGGTGGGAGGCTGTGGATGTAGAATGTGGAGGAGGAGATGGAGGGACATACGCGGATTTGGGGACTCCTCTCTACCTCGGCGGAGCTTAGGAAACAGATATCATCTCTGTGGGAGTCCTCGGCCACCTGATCCGGTACCTCCTCCTGGTCCTGCTGCTGGAGGAGAAAAGATATGGGCATGGCCATCACTCGCTCCATCGACAGAACCAGAGGGCATCGAATCCTCCTCTCTATCCGGGGCTCCTCCGAAAACCCAAGTGCTCGAGGACCTGGCATAGTAGTCTCGGCATCAGCAGCGGAAGACTCTCAGCTCGAGCCAGGCCCTTCCGGTGGACCTTTTCTTCAAAATGCATCAAGGAGGTCATCACGACTGGAGGGACTAAGCTAGAATCCCTGCGAGATCAGTCAAGAAACCTCAGGGATAGCCTCAAACATGCATGATCTTTGCCCGGCGGGAAAAATTCCAGTCACTTAATAGGTGATCAATCAGCCGACATCGGCGGGCGCCTCTGAAGAACGCAGGCCAGTGTGTGTCTCGGGCCGATATACGAACCATCTTCGGTGAGGTGGGTGGGCTGAAAGCTCGATAGCCCTCCCGATTTGCGGCGGTATATGCGAACTGCTGTGAATGTCTGGCAGCTCGCCTCTGGGGCGATCGTCGCATGGTGAGGCGGAGCTGACCCGGACGGATGCTCCTCGAGATGTCATCGAATGGTAGAACTGCAGAACCACCCGGGGGTTATAATACTGTCTCGGGGTCATGAAGGGTAGTAGGGAGTAGTGCTCAATCAGCCTCATCGAATCCCTGAACCTGGGATAATCCATCAATGCGGGGGACGCGTGGTCGACTCACGATGAAAGTCCCTCGAGTGTGAGTCGCGACATTCCGGAATGGGGTGCGACAACCGGCGGCCTCCCGATCACGGAGCGGCGACAGCGGCGAAGATGTCGTCTCATTGCGCGGATGTGCATTGGCGATGGTTGAGGCTGGATGAAAGGATGACTCGCTGAGCCACGATGTGCGGGCAGCGGGCGGGAGCCCTCCTAGATCTCGTGAGAGCACGGTGGCGGGGCAGGGGTCCGTCAGTGCGGTATCGTCACGAATCCTGAGGCTCCCGGGGACTTCCTCGAGGCTGGAGGCGATCTTAGGGCGGGACCGGAGGCTGGGAGCGGGACTGCTCCTCTCGCTCTGGTGTACTAAATCTGACCCGTGGCCGAAGGCGGGACCCACCTCTGGTGCGAACCATAGCTATAGACTGAAAAGACACTAGAATGGCTCCGCTGAAGAAAATGAAACCGGGGCCAGTAAAGTGATCTGGGGCTCCACTTTGCTAACGGCCCGAGTCCTGCTACCAGTGGGACCTGGGACGACCCGGGGCTCATTTGCTATGGCTCATGTGAACTCGGTAATTGCTCAAACAGGGCTCGGTAGCGGACGAACTGCTGTGGCAGGGAAAGGCTAGCTGAGCTAAGGGCACGAGGCTCTTTGAGCGGCGGTGGAGGCGCGAAGCGGTGCTTGGCGGCTTCGGGGGTAAGTGGCGCCGTCGCGGCGTGATGTGGCGCGATAGCGACTGGCGGTGCAGGTGAGCGGGCCCGAAGCTGGAGCAACGGCGGCAGTGACTCAGGGCTCGGTCGTGGTGAGCGCGCGGCAGTGTGTGGCTCGATTAGGCGGGGGCCTTTGGATGGTGCGAGGGTGGCCTCTTTGTTTCTGGCGCGAGGCGATGAAGCTTAGGGCTCGGCGCGAGGGGCTGGGGAGGGGGGAAAATGAAGGGTGTGAAAGGGCAAAACCCCTCACCTCATCTTATAAGTTCTGCGAGGCATTAGAGGATCTTATACAATTTTTCGCTATTATAGCGAATTTGAGCTTAACTGCGTCAGGAAAATCGAAAATTTCGGTGTTGATTATATAATATTAGATAAAGTATTATAATAAAAATTAATATATGATACTATAATTAAATTTTAATATGAATGCTCTATTATAATTACAAAGTTACTAAATATGGAAAGCTGCTAAGTTAGAAACTTTCTAAATCATAGAAATTATTAAAATTATTAAAATTAAACAACAAAAATTGTTGAAGCTATGATTCGGTTTTGGGGAACAGAACTGATTCAATATAGAAACACCTCCAGGAGGGTCAGGAGAATAATCTCCTCAACCGAAGCGATGGCTGGCGACTCAGCGGTGTTGGACTTCTCATTGGTGACTTGGTCCTGTTGTGGATTACGAGATTGATCGATTGCCTTACGATTGGTGATGGAAATGCGAAACCTCTTACCACATGGTTGACCCTATTCCTTGCCCGATTCACCGGACACTAAACTTTATTATCGACCATTTGAACTGACTTCATGGTCATTTTGATTTGCATCTTATACGCGGCTTTGTGTTTGGTGTTCGGATGGAATATATTTCAACTCCGTGTCATGTTACCAAGCGTAAGTTTATGACTCCATTAAACGATTGATGATTGCACATTGGCGGTGGCTGAAAATGGTCTTCCTAGTATAATTGGCACATGATTGGGTTCATTTGCGAATTGGCTGTGTGAGCACTACAAAATCTCTTGGGTAGTAGAATTTTGTCTATTTTCACTAGACATCTCAGCTATCCTTGGGATTTTCGATCTATGAAGCCCGATGATAGTGATGTTAGTGAGTTTCAATTCACCCAGGCAATTGCCTTTGAATCACGGTAGTAGGTTCACACTGGCTCCTAAATCAAGCAATGATTTGTCTATGCAATTCCACAGTGTTCTTTGAAATTGGCAGGAGATCTGGATCCTTGTATTTGACTGCGTTCTTTCTTTGGATTATGGCGACTTGTTGATTAGAAATGCCTTCTTCTCAATGCCTAATCCCTTCTTAATTGTGCAAAGATCTTTCAAAAATTTTGCATAGGCAGGGACTTGTTTAATGATGTCCAAAAGAGGTATGTTGACCTTTACCTGTCTTAGGACTTCTAAGATACCTGCTTGTTGGGATGCCTTCTTCTTACCTCTAAGTGCTTGTGGAAATGGGGGTGGCATGCTGTATTTCATGGAGTCATATTCGGAGAATATGCTCGGCGCATTTCTTCTCTGCTTGGATTCTTCAACGGAGAAGCAGGCATGGGGTGATCGGCTTCTTTTTCGATCCTCGGGGTGATTATGACCTTAACTTCATCCATTCTGAATTGTTGGATGACCCCGCCTCATAATTCCTTTGGTTGGCAATGTTTGTGAAGGAAACCTCCCTGCTCTTGTTCTTCCGACAACGATCTTGGTGATTGAATCTTTGTGGGTTATCCAATTTTTTGATTTGGGTGCTCTTGGCCCATCTAATCTCTTGTTTAGTGTATTCTCAACAGTATCAATCCTGTCTTGATTGCACATTGATTCCTTTGCTCCTCAACAAAGTTGCCCTACCTTACTCAAATTTAAAAGTAAACGTTTCGGAGAAAGAGGATGGTGGTTGTTGTGGTTGAGGATTGAAATTAAATCGTGGTTTGGCACACGGTGGTACATAGGAAGGGAGTGGGTTTCGGGGAGAGGTTAAATTGATTCCTCGATTAGAATTGTAGGTATTACCATATGGAGGCAGTGGGTTTGTTGTGGCTTATATTGTCTTGCAGTGTTGCACGATGCGACATCAAATCGCTTCATTGAAGGGGCAGCCCAGGACCTTTATTACCATTTGAGGTGTCTAGGGGGATTGGAAGTGGTGCGGGGGATTGGATTGTGCAAGATTTTCGATCCTTTGCATGCACTTCGTAGGCTGTTGCAACAGAGCTCCTCTACCTTCCTTATGAGTTGAAATCTAGCTTTTCATTTCAATTTCTTGGTGGTGCATACATCTCCCTTTGGTTGACTAAAGGTCTCGATCTTTTCATTTCTCTGAGTTTGGCTCATCCCGACCCTTAAGTTTCAGCCACATAGTTTAAAATCCATGGCTTCGATCGGGATGTTTACTTAAAAGTCTCCTCCACATGGTTTCCAAGAGTACGCTTCATGGCGGGGAGACATACCACCATAAAAAGTGGTTTCTGAGCATCCTGTGTCGAACCCGTGGTGTGGCGTATGCGCGATGGTTTCCATAAATCTCTCAGCCTTTGGTAAAATCTGCCCATCTTGAGGCTACCGAAGGTGTAAATTTGTCTCTTCAGTTGTTGGTCTTATGAGCAGAAGAACTTCTTAAAGTGCACTGCGGCTATTGACCTCTTATAGTTCACAGGGCCTTAGTGAGTTAAGCCAAATCTTGCCTTGTCCTTTAAGGTCGATGGAAATGCTTTGGCTTAAGCAAATCCATGTCCATCATGCCTTCATAAAGGTTGTGCGAGACCTCATCAAAATCCCTAATATAGTGTATGGATTTTCATTTTCCTTCCATGATATGTAGGAGTAGGGGTGCAATGAGGCCCTGTGTACATCTTATTGAGTATGATGCATAAAGGGACACTAACTCTAGGAGGGTGGATGTGATCCCTCATGGATCTGTAATTTCTTGGAGTTCAGGGTGCCTTCTTGACTCTTGTTCCTCGGTGGGGATCCGTGGTGTCCTTTGTGTACCATAAGATTTACAAACTTGTGCTATTGGTGTGCGATTATTTGTAATCTACACGATATGTCTCTCTGTCTACATGGTGCATAAACACATTACAATTACTTAGGCAAAAGCGAAACCTGAAACAAACATGCAAAGGTTAGGGTTAGCTAAAAATGGCCATTTGTATAGAAAAAAAACGGTCTGGTCTTGCAAAAGTGATGAAAACTTGCGATTCGACCGAGTGTCAGGGTTAAAGATTAGCTTCACTTGTGATGTTGATCTGAAGTACACTTAGGCTTATCACTCGTGGTTCGCACCATCCGACAGCGGCCTTCCCGGTGGTCGTGCCACGTTAGGGTGATGCGGAATCAGCAAAATTATATTCTAAATTCCTCTTGCGTGGTCGAGCTCACTGCGGTATAGTGGTCTAAGGTTGAACACGGGGATGGGTTTTCATCCTAGGAATGACTTGCATCAGTGTTGAAAATGATGAGACTTTTTATTTGGATTTTTTGATTTGTTTCAAAAACAGTGTGAGTTGTTTGACTGCTAATCAATTGTAAAAATTGAAAGTGGAGTGTGAAAAGGTAACTTTGAAGATTTAGGTCACTAACTTGATAACATAGGGCAAACAAGTGTCCTCGGGTTTTATCCTCGCATTATGACAAACAACTATAGTCGAGCCATAACCGGATCTTTGTTTAACTAGCAAACCCTAACCTATAATCACTTCTATTTGGTCGACACAGGTAACATCCATCTCTGACCCACTTTCGGTTTGAAACCACACAACATTGACTTCATTTAGGTGGCTCGTAAAGGCCATCTAAAGAACAAGTATATCTAGCAATCGTAAAAATTTTATGATCATGAAAATTTCATGGTTTGCATATTCTTCCTTCTTTACTGCTTGCATCTCTTTATCATTTCTTCTCACTTTGCCTTCATTCCTTCATTAATTTGAAATGTTTGAAGGCTGATAAATGAGTTTAATCTTCATGGTTGGCACATATTTGAAATTGAACTCTCGAGGTATCACAGCTTTGCCAAAATAACCGAATGCCTCTAGCGGCATAAGTGATACTAGAAGACACAGACACTTCAGTGGCATTGTTACATGATTAGTCGCAAAAAGCACTCGAAAACCTATCTAAGGCGGGACAAATAGTACTTTTTGGGCACTAATCGGTTAAGAGCCGCAGGCTTAGTGCTAAGCTACACGGGTGGATGGGTAGAGTTTGTAGTTGTAGGTCTTTGAGGTCTGAAATCATTCGAGTCGGGGTGAGGCTTTGAGTTTAATGGTTGAAAGATCCTTATGACTTGGTGCCACTACACCTTAGTTGGTTAGAGTCATTAGTAAATCCCGTTCATGGACTTCGGTGGTGGAGTTGACAATGCACCCTACGGCGTTTAAAGTTGTGGAATAAAGAGTGGGTCTGTCATTTAGGTTGGTTGGCATGCTAGGTCGTGGTAGTAGCCTTAGGTTGAGGAGAGTGCGGTTGGCGGTTATTATTAAGAGATGATCAAACAAACTCTTAGATTTTAGAGGAAGTTCACCAATTTGATTAACAAGATGGCTCTTTGATACTCAATTTTGTATAACATTCATTCTCTCAAAATAGTTATTGAATGAGGCTTTGATGATTCTTGTAGGAGTTGGCGTACTTATTCTAACCATTTAGATACAACCTTGTAATATAATTTTGTTATAGTTTTATATGTTTTTTTATATATTTTCTTCTTGCATTGCTAAGGGACTAGTAAATGTGTCGGTTGGGGGTGTGATTAGTGCCCAAAAAGGGCAATTTTGAACCCTATTTTTAATATGTTTTCAACGCTTTTTCTGTACTAATTTTTATAATTAACCCAATTGACATGTTCGGGTCCCTTTTGTACTTCTGATCGCATTTTGAGGTTGTTTTTGTAGTTTTACGCGGGGTGGAGAGCCAAATCGCCGTGTCAATCCAATCATAACAAAGTCGGGTTGATTTCAATCAATTTCATATGGTTTTCTATCAATTTCAACAAGCTGGGAATGAAGAATATCAAAGCAAGAAGAAATGGAATAGTGTAGAAGGAACAATAGTCAATAGGATGTACAGTGCTGAAATTTCGCTATACTCAGGAAATTTCGCTATATAGAGAAATTTTTGCAATCATAGCGAAATTTCGCTATGTAGCGCAAATTTTCAATGTATAGCGAAAGTGCTGCTTCCCGTTTCGTGTATAAACGACCCCGTTTTTTGTGTTCCTCATTTCTACCCTCACTGTAATTATTCAAGTTTGATTATTTTGGTATTTCACATGTTCGTAAGGCTATATAAGCCATAGTAATACATTGTTGACCTAAGTTTGAATTTTTGGAAGGAAGTAGTTATAGGCCCTTATTTTTTGCCCTCGTTTTCTCTCTTCTCTCTCCCCTTTCTCTTACTTTCTCGGCTGCCAAACACTCCTTTAAGGATGACAACTCAGTGGATGGTTGGCTAAACCCCTTCCTCCTTGAAGAGGAGACTGGACTCTAGCGGTTTAAGGTAAACTTTTGGTTTCCTATTTTCACCTTGGAGTTTTGACATTTTGGTTCCCAAATTTTCAACTATAGGTTTAAAGCCTTTTGATGTACTTTCTTTGGCCAATACTTGGCAAGCTTTCAGGGTTCAATGTATTCTTAGCTTTAGATACACTGATATCCATTAGTTACCATTTACGAGCCATTGAGGTAGGTTAAGGGGTTATATTTTCACCTTTGATGCATCCTCTTTGATCAATACTTGGTAATCTTCTATGGTTCAATGGATGCTTATTATTAGATCCACTGAGATTCATTAGTTACCCTTCTGATCATTGTAGGATGGTCGGTGAAAGCTTTCTTGTAGGAACCATAAATGTTAAATAAATACTTTATGTCAAAGGAAGCCAATGAGAGTTTAGTTTTAAGTTAAATGGATCAGGTCGGAAATGACTATATGTCAATCTCCCAGCCTTCGAGAAATGAGCACAGAGACCTCTCGGTTAGCTGGGGACCTTAAACCAGGTATTTGATGCTTGAGGTTCTTTTATATTTTATTTAGCATATTTGGTTGCAAATCCTTCAACTCCTGTTTTTACCTAAACCTTAAAATCTAAATTTAATTCACCAATTTTGTCTTCACTTAAATCATTTGTCTGAAAACCACGTCCACATGTTCGACCACAGATGCTTCTATCACGGCGGTAAGACTTAGGATATAAATTTTTGATTCGCGCAACTCTTTGTGACACGAATCACTGCCAACCTATCCACCGTCTAATCCAATGAAATGCGAGGGGAAAATGATCCTTTACGGTTGCGAGTATTTTAGTTTTAATAGTGTCACCCTCCATCTGATCAGTTCTTGAGAATGGATTCATTCTTTTCATTTAAGCACGGTGAATCCACCTTTCGTAGAACCACATGTCTTGGGCTCACGAGAACTATATGATATAGCATATATAAAACGCATTCAACCATTTGAACTTCTTTTTATGACAACTTCTTTCATCACGAGGTTCGGCCTGCTTTGATGCTCGATAGAAGTTTTTGCCCTTTGTATCATTAAACAATATTTTATGCATGTAAATGGAGGAATTGATACCCTTGGATCCTCGGTGCTCGCGCAATTGCTTCCTTAGCCTTTCTAGAATTTCAGCCGGTTTTGTTCTTGGTCGAGTTAATGCGGCTGATATGAGGATTGTTAGTTTTTTCTCTTGTGGTTGCAAAAAGTATGTTTCAAATAAGCGAGCAATCGCCAGTATTAACCCTTACATAATTTCACCCTTTCCCGGTAGCTTTACGTCGCGAATGCATACATCATCTTGATTGTTTCATTCATGCTGAGACTGTTATCTGGCGGAAAACGACATTTATCGTCCAGTAAATCTCAGATCTGAAAATTCATCACGAGATTTCATTGATAGAATGTTAAATACGATCAAATTCAATTCAACGAGTCAGCGATTTCTATTCATGGAGGTGTAGAAGCCTCTTGTTGTCCCCATGAGCGCGACATCTGTTCTTCAAAGGGTTGGGTCCTCCTCACATCACGATAGTCATTCCTGCCTTCACTTACGATCCTGGCTGCTTATAGCAGCAGTCGCTAACGATATCACTGTTGAGGATTAGGTCCGTACCTTGGGCCTTGTCTTTGCCCCTCACCATATGAGAAACTCTGCTGGTTCACCGATCTTTGAGCTATAATGTCTGTGCAGGTTTGGATTCGTCTTTAAGTGATAACTCCTTGGCTCGTTCATGTACTTTGCCACCTCCACCCCTTAAGAATCTTCCTCTGTTGGCACCTCAACACTTCTTCTCCTTTATTCTCTTTCCACTGCTCCTATCTCATGAGCATAGTGCATTTTTCTTTCTTGCTTGTCCATACTTTGCATGATGGCATCCCAACTGCTTCATGTTGTCATTTTATTCGACTCCGTGACCCGATTTTCCTCTTGTTGTTACCCCAGTAGAGAACTCGAGATGGAGCCTTCATGTGCACTTAGTTGAGTCTCCTTTCGGTTCCTAGCCTCATAGCACTTTTTTCTTTTGAATGTTCCACAACATGAAGCATCAATGCCCTTAGATATCATTTAAGGCATGATACACTATATCCATACAGTTTTTAAATCAATCCCATGCATGAGACTTACTCTTGACCCCTCTTGAATCTCTCAGGCTATGTATAATCTCTCATCTTCCCCCTGTTGGAACATTATGATCTCTCTTCTTCTCTCGAGAGGTGAAGATGGAAAGAACACAGCAGTAATATGCCAGCCCCTCCCAGGTATCTACTGAACCATATGGTAGTGACTCATACCATGTGGCTTCTATATCTCTTAAGGAAAGTGGGAAGAGATGCAGTTTTATCAACTCTAGCCTTACTCCATTCAGCTTCCTTTGTATTCGCCATCACAATCTACTGGGGTGCTCGTTAGGGTCTTGAGTGGGGTGCTTGATGGCGATCTTTGCTGCATTGTTATCAAAGTTGGTTTCGGTTCGAAGTTGTTAGCATTTACAATAGGCTTTATGATTGCATAATATTCTTCCTAAATGATAGGCCTCCAGAAATCCTCCATTGTGTCAGTTATAGGAGGCCTTATTTCTTGTCCTTTGCTCCCACTATCGGTCATGTCTTTAAGTCTGCCTGGCCGTTCTCTTGCTCTTTTAGTCTTTATTAAGCTTGAGTGTTCTTTCGATTCGGTGTCTGGCAGCGATAGGTTTGAATCATTCTTCCCATGCATTAAAGGATCTCACGAAGTGAAACACTCAGTTAAGTTAGTGGAGCCCAAAAAATATTTTCAACTTGGCTTGTTAAAGATCGGTGGCTTGTACATCCACTTCTTGTAAAGTTGTTTTTGGTCTTTTCTTTTATAATATTTTTGAATAATGTCCAATTTAGCATTTCCCTCTTTTGTTAGAATATTGATCTATTCAATACTTTAAATCCCAGACAACGACACCATAAAACTTGTTTGCATTTTTCTATATAGACTAAAACCCCTCAAAATCACATAGTCACAAGAGTCTTACACTTCTCTTACTGGCTATATTGTGAATAAACTTGTAATTAATTAAATTTTTCTTTATGTCTGGATTCAGGGTCTAACTGTGACCTTTGCAATTACCTGAAATCATACAGTATTAAGAGCTTTGGATGTAAGTCCAGGTATCATTCCATGGGAGATTGACAAGAATTGGAAATAACTACCCCAACTACTTAAGTTCTACACTATTTGGACTAATAATTGATAGTGAAAGTTTTATGTAGAAAATAAAATGTTCCTAGACTGTAAATAAAAATATAAACTAACATAAAATTGAAAATGACCAAAGAAACAATAAGAATAAAATACTATACTGAATCAATTTCCTGTGAGAAACGAAAACTAGCAAAGAAATACAGTGAAACAGTCAATTTCTACATTAAAATACAATGCTCTGTTTTACTTATGGATCTGGATTTGTCCAAGATTGCCTAAATTTTGCAAATGGATTTCTCCATTTTCGCGACTAGAGGAAACTCTTGTACTTCTCTCGAGTGAAGATCCTAACCCGACTACTTGTATATGTGACCTTCTTATAAGGTCTGGGTATTTTTGTTTCTCAATACTTCACACCTAGATCCTAATGACTACAAAACTTTTGATTCCCTTCTCAGGGTTGTTGCAAAATTTCTACCACTCAATTGATGGCTCATCCTTTAAATCTATTAGTTCTTCCCTTCCCTTTATTAGATCTCAGCTAACACGGGTTTAGGAGTTCCTCTTAGATTAAGGTGGAATCTCTGATTATTTAATTTGATAAATACTCCCCTCCAACTTCAATTATGAGTGAATGGAGTAATTATCTAAAGAAACTTTCAGAGCTCAGCAGTTCATCAATGGTAGTCTAGCATACCCATAAGTAAATGCTCAGCTCTCAGGAATCTCCAACTCTGTGTCACTTAGAGAGCATCATGGAAATGAGAGCGAGATACACTCCTTGAACTCGTATTTGGTACTACCATTGGGAACTTATCGAGTCAAAAACGACATCAATCAAATAAATCTCAATCCAAATATTTTTCGCTCCAGATTATGCATAAAAGACTGTAGCTAACATTAATTCAATTCTAAAGAAGTTGCATTCCAATTCTTGCTGTGATAAAAAATGGAGCATTGATCGAAGTACTTCCTTTATGTCGTAATAAAGCGAGAAGAAAGCAATTCCCGAAGAATTATGCAGCTTTCATAATTTTCGAATGATAATCTTAAGAAGAAAATATCATAAATAAAATCCAGCTTCAATCGTTTCTGCACATTTAGTAGATTCAGATCCAAAAAAGAAAGAAAATGAAATAAAATAAAAAAAGAAAAAAAGAAAAAAAAAAGAAAAATCTAATATAAACTATATAATGAACCCTTCTTCTCTCCCAGTTTGGGTATCGAGACTGGAAAAGTAGAGGAGTTACTTTACTTACTCTATCATTGTCTATTATAATTCAAAAGAAAATGGGCGAATGTGCCTGAAAGCTCGAGGTGAAATTCCCGAAAAGAAAAAATCGAATTCGCATGCGAGGTCGCGACCTCAAAGTGATGTCGCGACCTGGATTCTCCTTGTTTGCTCCAGTTCGGTTGTGACCAAGTTTCTAGCAACTTCGTTGATTAGTGGTCGTGACCTCATCTCACGTCACGACCTCATTTCTTTTTCTTCTACCTCAAATCAGGTTGTGACTTCCTTTTACCGATTGCGACCTCGTTCTTGGTCTTTTGCCTTTACATGCTCTGAACTTAGATTGCGACCTCGATCTGATTGCAACTGTTTTCTCATTAACTTTCGAGATTCGATCACGGCCTCGAAGATGATATTGTGACCTCTGATTTACTCTTTTTAGTTCTGGGTGTCATAGTGCGACCTTGATTTACGATTCGGTGTATCTTCAAGTCATGACCTCGGCGATTAATTGCGTGACTTCGCTAGGTCTTGGCTAATCAAGTGGTTTCAACTTCCATTTGCTTGGCAAGGACTTTGTTGGCTGGATTTTACGTTGCGACCTCAGTTTTAGGTTGCGAATTGGATTTATATTGCTCAGTGTTTCTTTTAGGTTGTGACCTCAATGATCGGTCGCGACCTCCATTGGGTGGTTGCAACTTCAATTTGCTGATAGGGACTTTGCTTGGCTCAGCTTCAGGTTGCAGGTCGCGACCTCAGTATTAGGTTATGAACTAGCTTTGTAGTACTCATTATTTATTTAGGTCACGACCTTAGTGAGTGGTTGCGACCTCCTTTTTGTTCTCTAGATCTCATGTAGTTGCAACCTCAAGTCTCCTCGTTGTGACTCCCAATTCAGTTCCAAGTCGCGACCTTAAAAGAACGTTGAGACCTCGAATTAAGGTTTTTGATGAATACACAAAAGAGCATCATTTATATCGGATTTTAGTACCTTCATCTCATATTGTGCTCACATTTTTTATAAGAATACGTACCATTGATCGTTCTCATGTTTCTGGACTTGTGCAGGTTTTTTGGGTTCCATGCATAATTGTTATAGGGGTTCGTGTCCAGAGAACAGATGTAGGTTATTGCGGTTGATGACAGCTGCTTTCATGAAGGCCCGGGTAGCATTACGGTGAGAAGGAACACTGAAGAAGGCAGTGGTACGGTACCATCTGGCAGGTACGGTACCCCAAAACCCGAGGAAATTAACCGGTAGCGAGTGGTGCAGGTACCACTCTCGCGTCACCGGTACCCCTAAGCGGAAAATCACCGTGTAGTGGTATTGGTACCACACTTGCGGTACGATGCGACATGTAATTTTGAGGTTTGACGAATTCAATTCGATGAGGTATGTTAGATCTTTCGACCCTGTTAATCCGCAAAGGAAAAGTGTAAAAATTAAGGAAAGGTGGAATGCGACTTTGGATTCTAGGGTTTGGTTTTCCATGAAAGAGAGTTTCACTAGTTTCTTCTGGTTCATGAGTGTAGTAAAATCCTTTACTTTTCTTCAGATTATGGATTTCAATTTCATGTAGTCTTTCAGTTAGATCACACAACTCGGTTTTCTCTTACAGTGTTTTGTGTTTTTGATTCTCCGATCTTGCAATTGAAGTGTGATTTTCTTAAGTTTCATTTATGAGTGGTTTCTTATCCGTATATTTCGATTTTAGTTTCAATGAAGTTCCTAAACGCTTATGATGGGGTTCTAATGGTGGAAACTCACATCAAACAAGGTAATAACCTCAATTCACTGCATTAGCTTCAACGAGATTTTACCTTTGCCCCTAGCGCTTGCAGAAAAATCTTATAAAACCTTAGTTTGGGATCTTCTTGACAATGTGTGAATGAGAAATCCTTGGTACATGTTGTTCTTGATCGCATATGCAAGCTAAGAGTCTAAGAAAATCGTTTGAACATGTGTTTTTCATTGCTCAATCATCCTTCATTTAAAAAGAGCTTTTCATGTAAAATATTCCGTCGAATACCATTCATCAATGGCTCCTATATGAGATTATGAATAAGAGGTGGGTAATACTTGTGCGGCAGTGAGTGGAAACCTAAGAACCCTATCTTTCATCTTCTTTCCTTAAAACCATTAATTTAATAGATTACTCAACCAATAAATCACAATTCCTAGATTTCACTTTTACACACACATTCGTTGGAAAATAATTCATAAGGATCACCTAGGAAACCACTCCCTGTGGAGATAACCTGTGGACTTCCACAAAAGTATAATGCTTGACGACCTTAGTTCCTACGCTTGGGAATAAATTTAGCATACGAATTAGATGAAGCATTTTTAGGCGCGGCTGAAGTGATGGTGAAATCTAGTTAGTGCAGAAGAGAGAGCTAGAGGTAAATTTCAATTGCATTGCAAATCCGGTACGTTATCTACCTTTTCTTTTTAATTTTTTTTGTGAAGAAACTAAGTAGGTGTCTGCTTGAAAGGAGTAGGGTTGGTGCATGTCGGTTTAGGCTCTCCATGGCAGCGAGCTTGTAAGAAGGTATACCTCCGAAGAAATTTTGAAGAGTCCATAGTAAAGTTAATTTTTTAGAACCCTGCACCTGAGAATGGACTATCTGAGGTCGGCAACCTCTGTTTAATCAGATTCTCAAAGACATCTGTTAACCCACAAGGACTCCATGAACCTCCCTGGCGTGGAGATGGAGTTGCGCTCTAGATAAGAGCGATAGGAGGGAAATGTTAATTTTCAGCGAAACCAATATCGGGTTCCCCTTGCCCCTTTACCTAATGTGGAAAGAACTCTCCTAGATATTTTATAACCTAAAATAAACCTGACAAACTGTTCTCTGCGAAGAGGCCTGACGATTCCTCGTGGCGTCAGATTATCACCTTTGCACATTAATATCGAGGGTGATTTTGAGAACCCTACTCTGTTCATGAGACTTTGAGGATGTTTGCAGTGCATTCCTCTCTATTGGATCACCTCTCCACATAATTTGCATGGTTTTATTCCCATTCTCTCTAAAGGAAAAAGACAAATAGTTTCATTTACTTCTTTTGATTCAATCTTTACAGGAGGACATCAAGTGAATTCCTTAACAAGTTCTTCCGTCCCGCACGTATAAATGCTCTTATGCGAGTAATCCAAAATTTTATGGCAGGGTGAACCTTTATTTGTCAGTATCAGGAAAGATCTGAGGCCTCCTCCATGCTATCCCTCAGCATGGGTTGGATGTTGGGCAAATCTGTTCTTATTTTCATCAAGGGATATCCTTGAATAATAAACAATACATCGAATAAGTATTAATGGGGAAGTTTTATGAGAAAAGTGCGAGGAGGCAATTCAATTCTTTGACACCATAGCGAGAAAAATGCTCGAACATGGGGAGACTAATACACTCCTTAGATACTACTAAAGTTCATAGTACACACATAGGGAGAAATTTATCATAAGAGAATGATGACCTGCAAGCAAAAATAGCTAACCTAACAAGGAAGTTGGAAGCTATAGAATTCAAAAAGGTAAATGAGGAAACTAGTGTGCCTCAAGTACCCTCTGTACCTATGGGATCTAGAGTGGAGGAGCCATGCATCATTAGTGAGCCATTCACTCATTATTAGCGCCTAACCTTCCTCAAGTTAAGGGAGCAATCGAATAGAAGCGAAGCTTAATGCTCTTAACTACAAAGGAAGCCTTCAAATTCTCATATTCCAAAAGCGTATAATCGGGGTGGGGTAAGCATCCTGACACAGTTGGAGAAATGGGGAGGCCACACAGCTTTCAAACAATCCAGGCTGATTATCAAAGCCCGGGGTTTATCAAGCCAAGCCCTACGTTTCGAGTCAAGGTCTCGAAAGTTCCTATGAACCACCCCAACGAGGTTCCATCGGGTAAAAAATCAGGGAATCGAATCCTGACCTTATCGGCCTCCACATAAGAGAATTTGGAGGATATTGTGACCACGCTTCATCCCGAACTCATGATCCTGACGCGAATTTCGATTGCCTTGGAATGATGTGAGATCCCCAGTGCTAAGCTAACCTCTCCCGTGGAAATTTTCACTTGAGAAAATGGTAGCTTCCTTCTCGAGCCATCCAGGAAACCCCCCCAAGGTCAAAATAGTGTTGGAGTTTCAGGTTAAAATGAGAGCACCTTCGAACATTGCAAGGTTGTCACCACTCTTCGAAGTGGTAAGGTAATTGAAAAAACCATTCAACCTAAGGGACCGATACAATAGTTAAAATATGAACCAGTTGGGAAGATGAGGTGTCGGACAAGCCTCATGTTCCTAGGGCTGATGTTATTGATGGTCAACCAGAACAAGACAAGGCTTCCTAGGGCTGATGTTATTGATGGTGAGCTAGATGTGGCAGTAGCTTGGTTGGGGGGAGAATGCAGTTTGGTAGTTTATTGTTGAGAACTGATCAAACAAACACTTAGATTTTGGTTGAAGTTCCTGGTTGAGTCATCGAGAAGGAAACTCTTTTAATATTCAACTCTGTATGGTGTTCATTCTCCCATGGTTGTTATTGGGCTAAGTGTGAGACCCCCACCCTTCGTGACCACCTCATGGGTACCCTTCAGGTGGAAGCTCACTCATAGGATATCCTCATTCCACGCGAGTTCACTTTCGCCTCCCCGGAGGTCGAGACCCGGGACTGGGGTCTTTAGTCCAATGAAGCATGCCGGTGCCAGCTGTTTTACTAGCTCGGTTGGTACCAGAGATGCTTCTCGTGGACTAGACCAGGTGCGGTTGAGAGCTCGTGCTGGTTATCCCTATGATGACTTCCACAGTACCATGGTGTGATCTGAAGTGAGAATCTCCTATGCGCGCCTTTTATTGTGGGGTCCCACCTTAGTGACCAGGGTGCCCTTCGGGTGGCCTTGTGGGAGTCCACCGCCGTGGCTCAGGTGCCCTTCGGGGTGGGTCCCACTCCACGGAATATCATGCCCTCCACCAGGCATTTTTCTTTCGCCTCAAGTAGAGACTCGAACCCGAGGGACCGGGGCTTAAGGTCGGTAGGGAGCATCCTACCTACCCGGCGGCCCAGTGCTTCCGGTTGGTACGAAGATGCTTCCCATTGGATGCAAAGACCTGGAGTCCACGGGTTGAATCTCTGAGAGCGGAACTCAGTGGGAATGAGGATATCTATGAGTGGGACCACGAAAAGGCCTACTGAGAATCACCAGTGTGGACTAATAAAAAGCAACCTTTTTATTGTGGGTCCACCCTTCGTATTTTGGTGCCCTTAGTGTGCTATGGGTCCACCCTTCGTAACCAACTGGGTGCCCTTGGTGGGTCCGCTCCAGAATATCATGCCCTCCCCAGGCATTTTCTTTCGCCTCGTAGAGACTGAACCCGGGACCGGGGCTTGGGTCGATGGGGCATCTGCACTACGGCCCGACTACTGGCTCGGTTGGTAATGAAGATGCTTTTGATGAACCTTACTTCCACAGTCTAGTGGCAGCATCTTTAGAGAGCATGATGGCTGCAATGGTCAGTTTGAGCACCCGATACGAAAAAGTGAACTTAATAATCTTTCCACTGAGAATGATCCTGAGGCTGATTATAAGACTGGTATTATTGATTCTCATTGCGGGTTAAGCTACATTTTCCATGACCTTTTTGAACTACCTTATTTTTGTTATTTGCTCGTTCTTCTTTCCTTGCATTGCTAAGGGTCTATTATTAATGTCGGTTAGAGGTGTGATTAGTTCCCAAGTCTTTATTTTTGAACCACATTTATTATAGGTTTAGTGTTTTTATTGTCTTAATCATTCTGGCTCTTGATTGGCATGTTAAGGTCCTATTATACTATTGATTGCATTATGTGGCTATTTTGTAGTTTTAACGAGGCATTTGATACCAATTTTTGTCGTCGATCCATGCGCCAAAGTTGATTGCTCTCCTTCAAAATTTGAGAGATATAAATCACGAGAAAACGGTCTGGAAGCTAAGTGTAGGAAGCAGAATTTAGCACCTTTGTGCGAATTTTCTCATACAACTTCCCATTTGATGACGATACTGTTTTGTATATTTTCCAATTTTACCCTTGATGTAATTATTGGGATACGGGCGAATATCAATCGATTGGGCAATGCGTGAGATTTAAAATTTTTATTCCTTAACCATAGGATCACGTACGTTTCATAAAAATCGAAGGAAGGGTAAACTAAAATTACCTCAGAGATCGATTCGCTGCTTCACGCCCACGCCTTGGTTTATTCGGATCTTCAAAGGTGTTGCCTTTCCGAACTAATAATGAACGATCTTGTTGAATGCTAATTCAGGTTTGTCTTCTCGAAAAGAAATTAGGGTCTCTCTGTTTTGGTTGTACATCGAGTAAAAGACGACTAGTGCAAAAATATATATGTCTCGCATATATATATAAGTCTGTTAGGGTTTTAGTCAAAAAGGAATTTTTATATTATTGTATATTTAAAACTCTTTTAAATAATAACAATTTAAATTCAAATCCTTATCAGATAAGGAAACAAATTTATATTATTATATATTTAAAACTCTTTAAAAAAAACCCTTTACAGATTATTTCCTTATCCAATAAGAAAATATAACAAATTAATTATTGTTATAATTTAAATCACAAATTTAAACTTTCTCAAAATTAAATTTGAATTTAAATAACAACTAATTGTTATTTATAATTTTAAATAATCTCATCATTTTAATTTACTACAGAGAGTGAAAACCATAATCATATTATTCGCTCTTAATGTGCGAATTTATAGGTTCAATTAACATTGACAAGAGGGCCCAAAATCACATTTTGATCCTACAAGTCATAAGTGGCTCTGAAGTAAGACATTATGACAACTCCAAATAAAATGAAAAGCTCATGATCCGAGACAACCTTAATATAACTAATGACATGATCCTTTTGTCTCATGATATCTTGATAGAATATAAGGCATTACATTGATCTCCATCAATTCATTTAAGCACGACCATGCATTTCTCAGTCTCAATTGTCTAGGGGACCCAGAGATATCTCTCTTATAATAAGAGAGATTACCATCTTAATCGTCATATTCACTATATAATTTTATTATGTTCAAGTATAACCTTTATAAATATCCGATTAAGACAACGTTTGATTATATCAAAACACAATATTCCTTATATTGAGAACTATAGCGATCTCAGGTAAAAGGATTTAATGACACAGCTACTAGAGATTAACATATGACTTTGATCCATGTATTAATCTCAATACGGGTCTGTCCAATATTTGTTCTCAACAAATAGATATAAATTTGATTTGTATCTCATACACATATTCATCCCATGAATATCAATCAAACTTTATACTAATTCCAATTCATTGTTATTCCCATAACAATAACCGATTAGGGAGATTTAGAATAATTAATAATATTATTCAAGGACATTATATATAATAAACATGCAAATCATCATAATAATAAATTCTCATAAATAGTCAAAATACCATGTTCGAACAGTAGGCCTAGAGCACTATTACTAACAGTAATCACTATTGACATGGGTATTTTGGTTTTTCACCTCTTTGCAATGCTATATATAGCCATTTTATGCAATCATGAAGGGGGTAGGACATTGATAGACAAAACATGGTGTTTTTTTTATTATTTCCCATCTCTCATTTCCTCTCCTTTTCTCTCACTTTCGGGCCAACTCAAACACACCCTCGAGGACGAAACTCGTGGATGTCAAAGCCCCTCATCCTCACCAAGAGGAGGGCTGGTCTACTATAAAATCAGCAGGTTCCTCTCTCGCTTTAACTCGAGAATTTATTAGCATTTATGTTCCCGCTTTTAACTCTAGTTTGAAGCCCTTAGATGTACTCTCAGGCCAATACTTGCACCTTAGTGTCTGACGCAGATTATTGTGGATCCACTGACATCCACAGTCATTACAGTGTACGAGCCTCTAGAGGGTGGGTCAAGGTGTTAGATTCTTACTTAAGGAACCATAAATGCTCAGTAAATACTTTTTATCAAAAGGAAAATGTATTAAGGGTTAGTTTTTAAAGTTAAATGAAGATCCAGTTCGGGAAATGACTATATGTCATCCTTCCAACACGAGGAAATGAACCCGAGGACCTCTATATAGACCTATCAACCCGGCCTAGCAGCCCAATACTTCAAGGATTTATTTTTCATAATTTATTTCATTTTATTTCACCTTACTTTCAACATGTACACCATCAACCTCACACTTTTTACAAAACTCCTTAATCCAAAGTGAGATTCACCATTTTGAAGCATCATAAATCATTTTGTTTAAAGAAAACCCATCCATGTGTTCAATCCTAGAGACACTATACTGTAGTAGTAATGCTACGGCAATAGGTGGAATTCAAGTTATAAATTTTGTTGATTCCAGATACCTAATGTGGCACGAATCACTTAATGCCAAACTTTTGGCTCTAATCCGTTTGGCGCTTCCATCATGCCAGACTTCTGACTCTAAGCAGTCTGACACTTTCTTCATACCAGACTTTTGGCTTTAAGTCGTCTGGTACTTCCTTAATGCTAGATGATTAGTGCTTAAAAAGTTCTATTTTGAACCCTGTTTATTTAAGGTTTTAAGCACTTTTTGTTTGTGTATTAATCAGTGTAATTGACCCGATTTGCATATTAAGGTCCCTGTTATTCTTCTAATCGCATTTTGTGGCTAATTTTGTAGTTTTTGAAAGCTATTTGTGCTGAAACTGTGAGTCTATCCAAGCACGAAGGATTCGAGTCAAACTCAGCATTGTAGATCAAAGACTAGAAGGATAGAAGAGCAGAAAATACAAGGATATTGGAGCACTTGCGAAACTCCTTCCTGCACCCACTGTTCATGTCTTCTGCACTGTTCACCATTTTGCCACTGTTCTTTCTTGCTGCCTGTTTGACGTTGTGACATTTTTTGTTACAATTTTTGTTTCTTCCCATTTTGTCCCTGTAACAGTTAAATGCTTTTCTTGTTTTTGGTAAATTTGCTTGTCTTGGTGGCTATATAAGCCATATGTATGCACTGTAAAAGAGGCCTTTGCAAGTGAATAAATTTTAGGGCTCCAGTTCTCTCGTTTTTCCCCTTTCTTCATTTTCTGTCATTTTCTTTCCACTTTATCGGTTGCCAAACACCACTTGAGGATGACAACTCAAGGGATGGTTGGCTAGAAACCCTTCCTCCTCGCGGAAAGGCCGCTGGGTGCAGATTCGACAAGAAACAGGTTCCATGGTTTTCACGAGGTACTCACCGCAGCTTGTGTTTCCTTTAATCGTAGGTTTAAACTCCTTAGATTCACCTTGAATGGCTATTACTCATAATCTGGGGCTCATCGATGCTTAATGTTAGATCCATTGATGTTTGTTAGTTATCATTTATGATCCCTTGTAAGGAGAGTCAAGAAGAGTTGTTTTTCACTGTCGGAGACCTCTAATGCTTAGTGAGTACCATTTTTCAAAGGATAATTATTAAGGTTTAGGTTTTATAGCTAAATGAAGATCCAGTTCGGGAGATTGCTATATAAAATAGAACTCCTTGAAAACAAGTTAAAATATAAAATAGAACTCCTTGCAGTGTTTGGTCACTATGGTTGAATTCCTAGGGCAACTGAGGGTTTCCTGGGTCCTTTCCTCACGTTGGGTCCATGAGGGAGTCCCTTATGTAATTTCATATTTTAGGCATTTTTGTATTTTCTTGACTTCTGGCTCGACTATGCTCCCTACACCTTTGTAACCCTAAGTAACTTTTAATTTTTAATACGCTTTTCCCAAGCAGCCTTTCATTTTGTGTGTGTGTTATTTCGCTTCTTCTCCGTTATTCATTTTCTCTACCGCCAAACACCCCCTCGAGAAGACAACTCAAGGGATGCTCGCTGCCTCATAGCCTTGAAGAGTGAGGGTTGCTAGCTTGCTTCAGGGGCTACCGCAGTTGTCCTCATGCTTTAAATGATACAGTAATCGATTTATGGTTCCAAGCTTTCAAAACTGTGGTTTAATGCCATTTAATGTCTTTCATTCGTCAATACTTACCATGTTAGTGGTTCAAGCAGCATTCTTAATGGCTGATGAATCGATATTCTTTAGATGGCATTTACGAGCCATTAATGGAGGTTATAAAGAATGGTTTCAAACTCAACGACTTTGAATGCTTAAGACTTTATTTGACTCAAATAGAGGGTTCTAAAGTTAGGTTTTATAGCTAAACAAAGATCCTGCTTAGGCTTTGACTATATGTTATTTTGCCCTAACCCTTGTCGACCCCTAGACCGCTATGTCGCAAAGAGCTTGACTACGACAAGAGAGGAACTTCAGAATATAAATTTCATGATTCTATCACCTCTACCGCGGCACGAATCAAGATGCGCATACAGACAGGTTAAAGGAAACAATAGCCTTCAATGTCAAATTGAACTCGATTGTATCCTTCAACACTCTCATCAATGAAATTGAGATTAATTTTCGCATCTTAAGAGTCTGAGCTGGCAGTTCCCGCCTTCAAACATTTAGCAAGGAAACAAATTCCTGCAGTAGAAGGAAAACAATCAAGATATATGCAAACTAACAACAACAAACTTATGAGTGAACGAAAAAGAACGGTTAACATTGAAAGAATTGTCCAAATATTTAAAAATATGAGTTTTGTAACTTAAAAGAGAAAGCTACTTATCATATCACCAGATTGATCAAGTCAAGAATGTGTTCCCACCTGCAGCAAGGAAGCACCGCTTGTCCAATTTGGAGAATCAAGGTATCAACCTTCATCATAAACAAAGATTAATATAATGCAAAACTTATATTGAGATCAAAGGAGGCTGGAACTCAATGATTTAAAGTAGTTGTTTAAAGTAGTTCTAAATAAGAATGCGTGTTTTATATATGCTATATCGATAAGCTTCGGTGTGTTCCTCGCATGTCGTTCCTGAAAGGTGGATTCATCAGATCGAAATGAAAAGAATGAACTGATTCCTTGCCAAGAACCGCGGACAGATAGAGGGTGTGTATCGACTACGTAAAATTGAATATTGCAACCAGAGAGCGACCATTTCCCGCCACTGACGTATGTCGGATACGTCAGCGTGACACCCTCATTTTTTTTTTCTTAATGGATAATTGATATAACCAAATTCCTATTGCACTTGAAGATCGTGAGAAACCACTCATGCCCATTTGATACTTTTCTTTAGAACGCCACTGACTCAGAATGCCCCGTACCTTCCAAAGACGATGGATGTCTTGGTATTTTCTAATCTTGAAGCAGTGTTGTTACATGGATATCTTCAATGGATGATTTTATTAAAGGTATGGATCCGCTTTGAATAGTTCCCGCATAACCTGGGACAAGATTTCCTCAAAGGTGCAAAGACAAGAACCTAGCTCTGAATTGGGAAAAATGCCATTTTATGGTTACAAAAGGAATTGTCTTGGGGCACATGATTTCTGTAGCAGGACTTAAGGTAGACCATGCAAAAGTTTCAATTATAAGAAATCTAATGCCACCCACTATAGTCAATGGAATTAGAAGTTTCTTAGGACATGCTGGATTTTATAGAAGATTTATCATAGATTTCTCAAAAATTGCTAGACCACTATGCAGATTACCAGTGACACTGTTCTACTGATGATCCCACACGCACTCAATAAAATCAACCATACTAGTCAAGCTCCCATCATGGAAAACCAGACAACAGAGAATTGGAAATCAGCGTGTGATGCCAGTGATTTTGCAATGGAGTCAGACTGGGACGTAAAGATGAAAAAGTGTTCAAGGCCATCTACTATGCTAGCAAAACCTTTAAATCGAAGCTCAAGAAAATACCTTACTACGTAAAAGGAGATGCCACATATTACATGAAAATTTGAGCCAAATATTTTGGGGTCCTGCTGCTAAGACCGATAATGTGCGTGTGCCACTTATGTATCTAAGGGCAAAAAAAGAAGCAAAGCCTAGACTGATCAGGTGGGTACTATTATTACAAGAATTTGATTTAGAAATAAAAGATGTTAAGGGATAATGATAGCTAATCACTGTCAAGTTATAAAATCACCAGATAAGAGGAAGGAAGAGAAAGATAAGAAAATTTTCTAGATTAGCATGGTCAATGTCACCCACCACCTGGCAGTTAATATTGAGAACTTCTAGCTTGTGGAATTATGCCACAATAATTCAGCCACCAATGTGTTAAGCTACAGTTGACCGACAAATAGTAATTAAGCATCCGGATGACCCATTATTGTTTAAAAGAGGAGATGATCTCGATTATAAGGAGATGTGTACCAAGAGGGTAAGCAAAGCAAGATTTTTAGCAAGAATGTCATGCATCACCATATGGAGTGACATTTTTGCAGATAAACAACCCACAAAATTCTCCATTCAGATTTATCGCTTCCACTATTTTGGGTTGGGGACTGCTTTGAATGGGTGAAGTTATGTGTGATCAATGCCAAAGAATGGGAAGACGCAAAAAGGCATGAGATGCCCCCTGCAGGCACCTTCTTAAAATGCTCATGTTCATGTATGGGGAATGGATTTTATGTATTCTTCAGCTTCATTTGGAAATATATACATACTCATAGCCTGTGGATTATGTATCAAACGGGTCGAGTAATTCGCTTGTCCAGTTAGAATGATGCCAATACAGCTAGACGTAAGAAGAAATATGCTCTCAACTGATTCGGGGACACCCGTAACTATAATTATGGCGGAGGGTGCCATTTTTCAAATAAGGTGTTTGACAAACTCATGACCGTACATGGCATCAAACATACATGAGCTCGGCTTATCATCCTCAAAAACAAACGGGCGTCACTTCAAGAGGAGACAAAGACAATTCTGGAAAAGACTGTGAGTTTCAATAGAAGAGACTGTCATGAAGCTGATGATGCACTCGGCATACAGGATCGCCTTTAAACTCCCATTGAAAGTCCCCATACAGGCTTGTTCGAAAACCTTGTCACCTACCTCGAGCTAGAATATAAAGCCATGTGGGTCATCAAGAAGCTTAATTTTGATTTTAAAGTTGCTATGAAGATAGGCTACCCATTAAAATGAATTGGAAGAGTCGAGAAATGAAGCCTATGATAGCTGTAATCTACAAGATAAAAAAATGGAATGACTACCTAATTTCGAGGAGGAATTCAAGGCATGATCGTGCCCTTATTCACCTGTGACTAAGACTCTTTCCAGAAAGCTTCGAAATCCAAATGGAGTGGACCATTTACGCGATATCGCTACGCTTAGCGTTGACACTTGTAACTGTGAATCACGAGGAGTTCAAAGTTAATGGTCAGAGATTAAAGCACTAATTGGGAAAGCAATTGGAAGAGTAACCCTAGTTTTGAACAAGGGAAATTAATGAAACGTAACAATACAAATAAAGTCCAGCTAAAGACTAAACAATTGAGCAAATTTTGTGGAAGGCAATCCGCACTACTTTGTTTTAATTTTTCATATAGTTTAAAATTTTTGTTTAAATTTCTAATATCTTATTGTGATTTTATTCATTATTGATTGAAGAGTAGGTAAATATTTTTTTTTTAGTTTTACAAGACAATGAAGATTGTTCAAAAAGGAGAGCATCTGAATCAAACTTCAATCAGCATAAGAGACCAAAAAGGGGCAGTATATTCTTCTTGATTTGATTTTAAAATTTGTCTGGAGCATAGCATGATCGGGAAAGTCTGGGGAATTTTTATCTTGTTTTTTGGACTTAAATTTTGAATGTGATGCACAGGAAGTTGTTGAATTTTTTGCATGATGAAGATGAGTCTGAGCTGTAGTTGTTTTGATTGAATTGAATAAATTGAAATTTCGTGAATTTGAGTGTTTATGTTTCGCTTCAACATTAATCAAAAAGTTGCAAACTAAGAATGCTAGATGAAAATAAAAAGTGGAAAAGAAAGTCAAAATAATGAAAAACCGAGGTCACAACCGAAATAAAGAAGGAAATAACATTTTTATGTTGTAAACATCAAATTCTCTGTCGTGGACCATTATTTCGTAACAACAAAATTTTGAAGTTACGACTTAATAAATTCAAAAGTTAATAAGAGTGGATTTTAAAACCTCTCATTTGTTCCAGCTAAAAATTAAATTCATTGAAAATTATTAATTTAGAGGCTCAATACTTAATGTCGCGACTCCCATATCACTGTCATGACATTTTACCCAGCGTCTCTTCCACTTCAAATTCCATTAGACTACAATTCACCCCAACCTCTCAGTTCTTCATCATTCATTCAGAATCTTTGAAATAAATAGCTATTTATGAAGAAACAGAAATCAATGTCTTGATTGAATGAATTGGTTTAGTATGCTCAGTTTCAAGGAGAATAATTAGAGGAAATTTAATAACTTCAAGAAAAACGAGCAACATTCTTCACCAAATTCCCAAAACCTCTGTTGGAAATATCAAGAGAGCAAGAATCCGAGAAACCTCATTCAATTCATTCATCGAAAATTTAAAGAAATAATAAATGGCCTCAGGAAGTTCCTCTAAGAGACGCAAATCCTCATAAAAGGATGGGATATCAAAGGAAAACAAACAAAGATAATGAAGAGAAGTGGAGAATGAGAGAAAAGAAGAGTCTTGTTGGTCGTGGAACACGCAGTTTATGGAATGGATGGAGTCGAAAACAAACCAATTCCACTGTCCACAAAAATGCTGTGTAATCAAGAGAGTGGCTGGACGGAAGGAATTCGGGAAGAAGTGTGAACCCATCAAATCCGTGAGAAGCCTTAAAGAAAAAGGGAGAAAGGCCTCCAATTTGTTGCACAACCTTGTTAATACCAATCACTTCGAGCAAGCTCAAGGTCCGTGAACCAAATGGCGTAGGAGCGTAACCTCGCTGTGGAAGAGAGATAGGATTATAGATCATGAAATAGAGAGTTTTTCTCTAATTGGTTATAGTCTTATTTGTAAGGAAAGCAGATTGTACAATATCGAATTTTTTTGATATTTGAATAAAAATTCTTGTTGACCTACAAATTGATGAACATGATATATGAAATTTTTGCTTTTGTGCTTATTTCTTAGCATGATAAATAAATAAATGCCTTTTCTATGCAATAATCAAATAAATAATTCTATTCTTTCCCAAGAATAGAAATGTCAGGAAGAATTAGGGCGTGAATGATTAAACTAGAAATTAGGAGTACTGCCTACATTGTTTAATTTCAGTATAGATTGCAAAAAATTTTGAAATTAAGTTATCATGATGGAACAAATACTGGTTTAAATAATGTAAGTGTATTAAAGAAATAAATACAAGTCTTGAAGAAACACACTTAGGTCAACAAAACTTATGAAACTTTGTGAGGAATTAGAACATCTTCTAGAAATTCAAAACTAAGAGTCCATAGTCCTAGAACTTGTTAGATTATCGGGACGAGGTGAAATCTTAGGTTAAAAACAACAACAAGAAATGATAGAAGCCATCCTGGCATTTGAGCTTTCTAAGCCTACCTCAATATATGCTTAAGCATATTCTCTATTTCCTTGATTCAGGCCAAATAAGGCTTATTTCTTCAATAAACAAAGAATCGAAAAACCTAAATCCCTTCCTCGCAATAAACCTAGGCAAGAAAGAGCCCAAATTATCCATTTCCGCTCATAAAAAGTTTACTATAAAGAAAGAAACAAGTTCGGGGAAAATATTTCCAAATTTTTTACAATATAGGAGGTGAAGAAGTAAAGAAGCAGGCTAGTGAAATAAGGAATAAGTTTTGTCTTCAGGGCCTATTTCTCGACCAATTAAGCTCGTGAAGGGTGTTTTAACACCTAGTACCCTAATACTCAACTGGTATATTGCTAGCCCAAAGTTCTCTAAGAGTAATAGAAAGCCTAAGAAGATAAAACATTGGACTATTCCCAATCCTAGAAAAAAAAAAGCAAAAGAGTTCAAGAAACAAAGGAAATGGCATGAATAAAGTGCATATGGAAATTGAAATTCCCTAAAAAGAATTCAACATGAAGATGAATCAGGCCAAGATTGAAGAGAATCAGCAAGAACAAAGAAGAAAAAGGTGGTGAAAGTTGAAGGCAACAAGTATAGAGAAAAGGTGGAACCGGGTGGTTTACAACTTAAATTTTTCCATTATCTACCCCAATTACCTAAGCCCAAATATTTACAAGCCCGAAAGACCTCATTTATTTCAAGGTTGAATTACTCTACATGAGCGGAGATCAATATGAAAATAAGCCTATGGGACTTTGATAAATGTACCCAAGAAAATCCCGTAATATTTACTACATTCAACATGAAGATGAAAAGGATTGAAGACCTGCACACACACAGAGAACAAGACTTGTTGAATAAACTGTTTAAATACATTAGTTCATCAAGAAATTTGTGATAGAAGTATACCATGTCTTATTTTTGAATCGAAACTGAATTTTAAAATGATGCTAGTATCTCTTAATTCAAGATCAGAAGGTGGAATGAGAAAGACTGTGGTATGAATCATAAAAATGTCCTTCAAAAATTTCTAAGCTTATTTGTTTGAGGTCAAACAATTCTTTCTTTTCTTTGCTTGGGGACAAGAAAAATTTTAAGTTTGGGGGAATTTGATAAGTCCAAAAACTCATTAGATTTTTAATCCATTTTTTTGAGTATATTACGAGATAAATGTTGATTTATTTACAGAAATGTTGATATTTTACACAAATTTCATTTTGCATGAAAATACATCAGAAGCTCAAATCTTAACAAAATCGAAGAAACCAAATTACGTTAGACCGAGGTCACAACCGAAAATTTGTCACGAAAGAAGCTCAGCTTCCACCCATTCCAAGTCACGAAATCAACAAATTCTAAGCCAAGAAATAGAAACTTGAACAAGTGAAGTCATGATCGACGGCGAGGTCGCGACAAAAGAAAACGTGGGCGGTATTCAAAGGAAATAATCAAAGGAAGAATCATGTCGTGACATCACTTTGATGTCGCGACGCCTAAAGGATATGATCGATGTCGCGACACCACTCGAAGGTCGCGATAAGGATCCGTCTTATGAAGCCATGAGAGCCAGAAAGAAAGAGGTTGCAACTCAAGCGAATGCAAGGCTCCATTTCATGTCGCGACACCAATTATGATGTAGTGGCATAAAAACAGGAAGATTCAAAGTGCAACCAAAAATAGAGTTTGAAAGGAGGTCGCAACCTGTTGCCAAATAGAAGCACTTGCAAAGAACTGAACTTGTGACCTTTTATGAATCAAGGATCAGAAATGATGTCGTGACCACTCATTAAGGTCACGACCTGAAGAAGAGCTGAGCAGAAGAAATTAAGGTTATGACACCACCTTGAGGTCGCGACCTGGAAAATAGGTGGGAAGGAGGAAATCATGGCAACGTGAGAACTCGGTGTCACAATCAAGAAAGAAATGAGAAGCAAAAGAGGTCGCGATATCACCATGAGGTCGCGACATAAAATTGAAACATATGAAGGCAAGAAGACCACCAACACAATTGTGGCTAAGAAATCAAAGTCACAACATGAAGTCATTATACAAATAGAAAAGTGGTCGCAACCTAAAACTGATGTCGCAACTCAGAAGCTGGAAGAATAGAAAGAAAATGATGTCGCGACATGTAACTGAGGTCGCGACATCAACACTGAAGGAACACTGAGAAAATGAGGTCGCGTCCACTGATCAAAGCAGTTGAAAGACAAACTTGTTGCAACTTAAAGAAAGAGGTCGCGACTGATCACGAGCACTGTTATAGCGTCCATGTCGCGACATCAATCCTGAGGTCGCGACATGTGACAAGAGCCGGGCTTTTCTTGAAGTTCATCGGAGCATTTTATGGATTCGCCCAAATTCTTTTTACAAAGATAAATAGATAACTTTAGAAGAGTAAATCAGTTTTCCGCCTTCACTACCTTAAAAGTGAAAAAGAATAGGAACTCATTGTATATTTTAGAGTATTTTTATTTTTTTATTTTTTATTTAGCCACTTTCGGGTTTGAATATGTAAATCGTGCGAGACAGTAGAGTCGATTTTTAGTTATATTATTTTTCTTAAGTATTACTAAATGAAAATTTATGCAATTTAGACAAATTTTTGAAATTCATTTCTTCTCAGTTTTATTGCAATTAATAAAGGGTCATATGTGGATCTTTAATCCATTTCTTGACCATACCTAAAGAATTTGAGCTCAAATTTCAGATTTGATTTACATTTAGTTATAGTCTTCCGAACAATTATGGAGAAATTAATTCGGGGCTGGTCTTCGGTTTTTACTTAATTTGGCAATGCTTTTGAACGGATAAGTCTCAATAGAAAAATTTTTTAATAAATGAGATTATCTTACTTCCTATATCTGTGATGCCCTCCTCAGACACACAGAGAGCAGAGATTCTGAGCCGAGAGAATTTTTCTTCGGGTATCTTCGACTACTATTTGGACGAATCGCTGAGCCTGAGTTCATTTTGATAAATCCCCATTCGCTCATAATTGAAGCCGAGGGGTGTATTTTACAATATAAATAATCGTGAGAGTTCACCTTAATCTAAAGGTAAGTTCTCGATCCCTGTTAGCTTAGATCTAATCAAGGGAAAGGATAAACCCATAGTTCCGGGAGGTCGAGCCACCAATTAAGTGTGGTAGAAACTTCGCGAATATCCCCGAAGGAAAAGAAAATTTCTACCGTCAACAGAAATGGGTGTGAAGTATTGAGAAAGAAAATACCTGCATCTTGCAAGAGAATTTGGAATACAGAAATGGGTTCATTCGTTTTCTCGAGAGAAGCAAGGATATCTAATCTATGGTCACTATAAATCCAATTCCAATAATTGCGAAATTCCTGACACAACCGCATCCATAGTAAATCGCAGCAATGTACTTAATTGCTGGAGTTGACTTTTTCATTGTATTTCACTGATAGTTTTCGTTTCTCACATGAAACTGATTTAATCCATTTTTATATATGCAATTTATTTTATTTAGTTAATTTTGTTTTAAGCTTAGTTTCAAATTATTCAATATTATAGGATTTTTAATTTTTGTTGTTTAGATAAAACCTTCACTAAGAGTTTTGAGTCCAAAATAGTATGGGAATTTTATTAGTCGGGTAGTTGACCGCACTCGCTATCAATCTATGCGTGGAACATACTGGAATTACATTCAGATTTTAATTATTTGTACGGTAAGTATGTGCACTTGCAAAGTGTCATGCATCGAACCCTTATTTTTAAATCATGAACATTAAGAGAAAATTATTTTATGAAGCAAAATTATCCAAGGTAACATGGATGCAAGAGAAGTGTAAGGCTCTTGTAATTATGTTAATTTGAGGGGTTTTAGTCTATATAGAAAAAGGCAAACAGAGTGTTGAATCGTGAGAATATGTGGTTGCAAAGAAATTGAGCCACTACCTTGGCATCGTTAGTGCGGGTTGGAATTGCTTCAACCCACTTCGGGACATAATCTAATGCCAGCAAGATGTACATGTTGTTATAAGATGTGGGAAATGGTCTCATGAAATCCATTTTCCATAAATCAAAAAGTTCCACTTCCACAATGGGATGCATGGGCGGTTTGTCCTTTCTAGAAATGCCCCTCATTCATTGACATTTGTCACATGTGGAAACGAAATGACGAGTAAATCTCGAGTAAGGGTAGCGCATAAGCCCGATTGAAGCATTACTGTCGCTGTTCATTGCCACCGGAATGCCCACCACGTGGTAAAGTGTGACAAGGGTTCAAAATATCGTTTCATTTCATCTTCACACATCTCCGATCACTCTCGTCGTACAAGAATGTCTCGGTAGAGAATTGCCCTCTAATAAGAGTGTTTCACCAGCGAAAACTTTTTTTCTTTGAGATAAATTCTGGAGGGATTACCTTGGCTACCAAATAATTCGCGTAATCTAGAAACCATGGAACCGCCCTCTTGTCTTCACTAGCTAAGAGTTGCTCATCGTGCAAATCACACCACTAACCTCAATCACTGGGCCCTTTCCAACCGTGAAAGATGATCTACAACTAGGTTCTCTGTACCTTTCTTATCTTTAATCTCTACATCAAATTCTTGCAGTAAAAGAACCCACCGGATTGGGTAGAGGTTTGCGCTTTCTTTGGTCATCAAGTATTTATGTCGAATATCGGCAGAATCCACTGACAGCCCAAAAAGTGCTATTTTCGAAATCCCATTGGGATAGTTTTGAGGCTACACTAATCATATCAATTAAGCCAATTGATGTGTGCAGTCCATTTATCTCACTAATACCATTTCGAGGTTGTTTTTGGTTATGTTGCGCTTTGAGAACTTCAACAAAGTGTTTAGCTTCAGATTGCATTGATGCAGAATTCTCGAGGATTTCACCGAGCCGAGGCAATGAAATATCAAAATTCAATGTGGAATTGAAGGCAAAATGATGCAGTAGAGGATGCAGTGTGGTGCAGTGAGCAAGACAAGGGATCCAGGAATTTTCGCTATGATTGCGAAAATTTCACTGGGATTGCGAAAATTTCACAAGCATAGCGAAAATTTCGCAATCCTAGCGAAATTGGAAAATTTCGCTATGCTAGCGAAATTTCGCTAGCTAGCGAAAATCACTGTGCCTAGCGAATTAACTACCCTCGCATTCACATGAATTTCTCTAGGCTAGCGAAATTTCGCTAGCTAGCGAAATTCATTGTTGATAGCGAAATTTTCCAATTTCGCTATCTCTGTGTAATTTCGCTAGGCTAGCAAAATTTTCGCTATCCTAGCGAAATTCTCCTACATAGCGAAAATGCTGCCCCTGTCATTTTTGTGTATTTGATCCTAAACGACTACGTTTTGGTGTATTACCACCTTGTCCCTTTTGTAAGCCAATGTATTAGGCATTCTTGTATTTTCACACTTTGGGTGGACTATATAAGCCCCCATAGTTTTGTAACCCTAAGCAACTTTTTCTTCTTTCAGTACATACCCGCAGCTTTTCATTTTTCTCTCTTCTCTCTCCTTTTCTCTCACTTTCTTGGGTGCCAAACACCCTCCAAGGATGACAACTTGGAGGATGAGCGGCTAAAACCCTTTCCTCCTTGAAGTGGAAGTTGCCGGGGTTGGATCTAAGGGCCGTGGCTCCCGCTTTTTCATGCAAAGTGTTTTGTCATTTTGGTTCCCAAACTTTCAACTCAGTTTAAAGCTTTTCGATGTACTTTCTTCGCCAATACTTGGCATGCTTTTAGGGTTTAGTGTATTCTTAGCTTTATATACACTAATATCCAAAATAGTTTCCATTTACGAGCCACCGAGGTAGGTTAAGGTTAGGGTTTTCACCGCAAGTGCATCCACTTGGATCACTTGGTAATCTTAGTAGTTCAGTGGATTCTATTTTTAGACCCATTAAGACTTCATTAGTTTCCCTTACGAATCATCAGAGGATGAGTCAAGATAGATTCACCGTAGGAACCATAAATGTTAATAAATGCTTTCTATCAAAAGGAAATTATGAAGGTTTAGCTTTTTAAAAGTTAAATGAAGATCCTGCCTCAGAGGACTATACGCCATCTCCAACGCGAGAATTAACCCGGACCTCTCAAGCAAATTCCTAGATCTCAAAAACCTAGTGGCCCACGTTTCAAGGAGTTCTATTTTACATTTTATTTATTTCTTTTTCGCTTGCAAACCACCAACCCACTATTTATCACCAATCTTAAAATCCAAAATTAATTCACACTTCACTTCACCGCAAATCATTCAGACGAAGAAAACCCATCCTCGTGTTCGACCTTAGACTCGCTTATATCGGGCAAGAGAGTTTGACTACGCAGCAGGAGGAACATAGGAAACAAATATTGTTCATTCCAGCCACCCTACAAAGGGCACGAGAATCAAATGGCGCCGCTAAGTGATGGTGCCAACTACGATGATAAGTTTAAGTTTACTTGTAATCCATACGCAAGTAAAGGTGACCTTAATCTTCTTAATTTCAATACACAGAATCGGCAAGTTTTTCACCGCCAGCCATCGTGACCGCGTGCCTTTCATAATAAATGCATTTATTTTTGCCAACCCTAAATCATCGGGTAAAGTCTGTTGCGTTCGTTGTCTCTAAAATCAGGTACTGTGTGTTTATGCACCACCGACAAGAGACACTTCAGTAGATTGCAAAGAATCAATACACTAATTGAACAAGGTTGTGAAGTCAGTGTACACAGTGAGAACATGGATCCCCTACCCAACAGCCGCAGGGCACACCAATGAATCCGGAAGAATTATGTGATCCAATGAGGACTCGCATACACTTTAGAGTTGCTCTTCCTCGCATCATACCTCCTCGGCATGCAAGGAGGCCCTATTCGTGCCCCTGCTCCCAGATATCATGGTATGGAAAACGAAACCCATACACTATTAGGATTTTGAGGAAGTTTGCATTACCTTTTTTAAGGAAGGTAATGATGGACATGGATTTGTCGGGTTAAAGGCATTTCCTGACCGACCAAGGACAAGGCTGATATGGCTAATCCCACCGAGACCCAACTATAGAACAATAAACAGTGCAGTTTTTTAAGAAATTCTTCAAGGTCTACAAAACCAATAATTTGGAAAAGGCAAATCTACACATTTGCTGCTCCTCGATAATGAGAGGTTCTACCAAGGTCGGAGATTTATGGAGACTATAAGTGTCATCACATCAAGGGTTCGACACTCGATGCTTGTAAACCACTTGATGCTATGGTATGCCTCCACAATAATAAATGATTTAGAGACTAAAAGGGGAGATTTTCTAAGCAAGCATCCCGATGAAGCCATGGATTTTTTAAACTATGTGGTTGAAACTTCCAAGGGTTGGGATGAGCCAAACCCGAGAGAAATGGAAAAAGTGAGGCCCTTAGCCAACCCTAGGGGTGGGATGTATGCACTGTCAAAGGATATGGAAATGAAAGCTAGAATTTCAACTTTAGCTAGGAAGGTAGAGGAGCTAAAAGGCAAACGACTCCATGGCTGCAGCAAAGGATCGAAAAATCCTACACAAGCCAATCCACGACCACCCCCAATCCACTCGCCCACCTGTAAGGAACAGATCCTATGGCTCCCTTCAGGAAGGGATTTGATATCAGAATATGCAAATGCCGTAGGTCAATACAAGCCACCACAACCCAATGCCCCATATTGTAATACCTACAATTCCAATTGGAGGAATCACCCTAACCTCTCCTGGAAACCCAATCCCCTACTCTACGTACATCACAAAACCACAGCTGTTCCTCATTCAAATCCAAATTAACTCATCCACAGTCTCGTGGAATGCCATCCTAAACTCCAGCAAGGTGGTAGGCAATTTTGTGGAAGAAGAAAAGGGGATCAATGTACAACTAGCACAAAGGATTGATACTATAGAGAGCACACTGAACAAAAGAATAGATGGGCTTGAGAGCAATCTTAACCATAAGATTGACAACCTGCAGTATTCAATCACAAAGATAAACAAATTGCTAGAGAATAGGAGAGAGGAAGGTTTCCCTCCCAAACATTACCAAATCCAAAAGGAGTGCATCAGATAGGGTCATCAAGCAATTCAGCACGGATGAAGTCACACGCATCATCTGAGGGAGGAAAGAGGTCGAGCAAACAGTGCTCAAGCCTGCCAGTGAAACCATGAAAGGAGAAGAATCTGAGACATAACATATTTCTCCTCGGGCGAGACTCAAAGAAAGACCGCATGCCACCCCATTTCCCAGCACTTAGAAGCAAGAAGAAGGCATCCCAAAGAAAGTGTGCATCCAAGAAGTCCTAAGGCGTGAAGGTGAATATACCCCTTTTGGACATCATCAAACAAGCACGCTACAAAGTTTAAGGATCTTTTGTACAATCAAAAGCGGGTCAGTATCGAGAAAATATTTTTAATCGATGGCCATGCCATAAACGTGCCAAGAACCCGCCAACACAAGGATCCGTGATCTCCCACAATTCAAGAATATCAGAATTATATAGACAAAGCACCGCTTTGATTTAGGAGCCGCAAACTTCACCGCCATACTCGCAGTATAATCGCTAGGATCGAGAGCTTGAACTACCAACATCACTTATCATCGCCGATCGACGGTGAAGATCCCTAAGGGAGGTTGAGGATGTGTTGGTAAAGGTAGACAAATTCTACTACCCAAGACTTTGTGAAGCCGACAACGTTAACAGCAAATGAGCTTTTAATCATGTACCAATCATCCCGGAAGCATTATCAACATCGCTGTCGCAATCATCAATTTGCCGAAACGGAGTCATGCAACTGGCATTTGGTAACATGACATCGAGTCGAAGATATTTCACTTTGTTCAACGCACGTCGTGTTCGAAAATCAAGTGACTAATGAAGGTCTTCTAGCTGGTCGTAATGCAAGGAAGTCAATGCCCGCACCGCTGTAGAAAGCCAACAAAGGTAAGCAAAGGCTGGGGGTGTCGCTCGCAGCCACTTTCAAGGTAGAATTGGTCAAACAAATCACTGAAAAGCAAATCAATAAATGGAAATCAAACATCAAGGCCTGTTAAAAACCACATATTAGTGGCTTCCGGCTTCCATAGTATTTAGATTGGGTTGGTTGTAATTTGGAAACCACATGCTGTACGGAGTGATTTAATAGTAAATTTCGCATGAAGTTATGGTAAGTTTCACAGGCTGTGAAGGGCTGCAATTATTTTGGCAAATTCATACAAAACAAAGTAGTGACATCATAATTTTATTTTTAGTATTATTCATATTTTACATGCTGAAATTTTAATTTCCTTAGTACAGTGATTGCTATTATAAATAAATTATTAGTGACCCATCTGGCCTCGCTTTTTATAAAGGAGGAGGGGAGTCTTTCCACCATTTCATTCTTCTCCCAGCCTCCCGTCTTTCACACACAGCCTGCCCTGAGCAACTGGTTGCTTCAAGCATCGCTCGTCGCGCTCTTCTCACCGACAAGAGACTAGCCATCACCGCCGCCCTAGCCTCCGAGTCACTACCGCCTTCAGCCCTTAGCCAAATACACGTTAGTACTCGACACCGAGACTCCGATCGAGCCACTACAACCGCGATACCGAGCCCCGGATCGGTTTCACTCACACACGTAACCGGCCCACTCAGAAGGCGTCGCCCTCACTGCTGGCCGCATTCCGTCCCGTCCCCCGCCCACAGCCCGTTCAGATAGTGTCCGGGTGGTTCCCACCGCAGCTGCGACTCAAGAGGGGTCGCAGAGAGCCCCGGGGCCCAGCCGCAGCAAGGCTCCTCGGTCCTGATTTGGTCAAAGGAGCCCCACCCTAAATACTCTTCGCACTACGTTCCATGGTGCTCACTAGAGGTGGGTCCCGCCTCAGGCCTCGAGTCAGGTTCAATACTAGCGAGTAGGAGGAGCAGGCCCTAGTTCCAGCACAAGATCCAGCCCCAATACTGCACCCTAGTCCCCGAGGCAAACTCGAAGAGCCAGCTTGGGGGAGGTACCAGCGACCTGACGGACTCCCCGGCCCCGTCACTAAGGCCACACGTGAGATCCAGAGGGCTCCGCCTCTGGGCGGCCCGTATATCAGTCCGGGGAGTCTCATCCTCTAGGGCCCCACTCATTCCCAACCCCGTCACGTAAGAGGCGAATTTATCGCCTCAGCTTATCGCCCGCCTCGAGGATCAGAGGCCGCACTGTCGGAACCCCATCCCGGAAATGTATGCGCTCCACCGCCGAGTTTCTACTGGGAGTCGCACTACGACGTCCCGACGCCGATGGCTAACCCCAGATCTGGGGACTCGATGCGACCGATCGAAAGACATCCTGCCATTCATAACGCAGGCGCTCTACTATCACGGTGGTACTCCGCCTACCATTCGATGACCTCCTGAGCGCCACCACGGAGCTCAAATTTGAAGATCGAGATCGACCAGAGTGCTCCGAGCACCATGACATCGGGCCACATCGGGTCTCACAGATACGGCAGGCCAATGTCGAGGTTATCATTGGCCTCACGAACCTAATCCGAGATGGTCCGCATCCGCCTCGAGACACCACAAGCCAGCCGCTATTCCAGAGGCGCGCCCGCCCCATCCTCCCTCATCGACCACATGCTCAGACCACCTCTTCCCGTCTCAAGACTACGCATTAAACGTAGAGGTGCAACTTAGAGGCTCAGACGGATCTCTCGTGGGGATAATCGGTTCACCCTCTCATTGCATGACCGGGCTCATGCACTTCGAGGACAAGTCCACCGCAGCGGCCCCGGCTCACCGAGTATTCCATCAGCTGATGCCGAGACTATTATGCCAGTCCGGAGCACTCGGGGCTTGTGAGGAGCCTCTGACGGGAGATGAGGGTTAGGTGCCCCCTCGTGTCCCAGCTGGCTGGTTTTAGCCGATGGTGATGCCTATATCTTTCTCCTCCGAAATTGCCAGGACCGTGAAGAGGTATCGTGCCAGAGGGGCAAAGGACTCCCATAGGAGAGATAGTCATGCTCCTGAGCCCAAGGTGGAGAGGAGTCCAGTTCCAGATATGTCTCCTCCATCTCCTCCCACATGCTACAACCGCAGCCCCCCGCCGACACTCCCACCACCCTTATACAAAGACAAATGACTCGCAGCACACATACACGCGCCCGAGAGAGCCTGCAGGGCCATGGATGCTATATGCTCATCGTCACACCGAGCAGCATAGACTCAGCTGCCAGCCGAGACCACTTTGGGTCATTGTCACTCCATGCTACAACAGACGCATGATCATGCTACTAAGTATTCAAAGACGCTCCTCGACCAAAGAGATGAGCCCACCACAGCTGTTCTTCTTGATATGTCGGCTTCTTCGCCCGATTAGTGTGCCTAATTCTATTCCCAAGCCGTAGAATTATAGTCGTCTAGCATTGTAACACTCGTAATCCATGGTCATCTCCACGTGAGTGGTCTGATCTCGCTGATCAATAGGAGCTATTCTCCACCAAAAGCATGATTTAAAGAAACCGTAATGTTGTGCTGCCTGGGCCACTGGTTGATCGCTGAATGTTTTAAATGGGAAAGACAATTGCTTGGATTTTTGTGGTTCCACTTACTCTATGATCGTGCAAATCCCACCTCTCATTTATAAACTCATCTAGGAACCATTATTAAACGTCTTCATGGAGGATTTATCTTTAAATGCTTTTGGAAAATAAAGATGATCGAGCAATACCAAACAATTTGTTCCTCAATTAAAACAAACCCTAGCTGCATTCATGACTGGGCACAACGTACCGAGGATATCCAACACGTTGTCAACATGCCCAACTAAGGATTTAAAACCTTTCTACACAAGTGATTAATATTATACAATCCATTGAAGATCAAAAGAGGAATTGAGGGACTTACCTTGGATCAAGTGAGTTTCCGTATGATCCTGTGGGAAGAGGATTTAGAAACCCATAAAACTTATATGAATCATTAAAGTCAAGAACGATTAATCATAAAAACAATACCTTGCAAATCTAATAACTTGTAAAACCGAGAATGAATAATATGGAATACTAAGATTTAAAGCGTTAATAAATATTTATACTGAAATGATTACAAACTCTTGAATCCAAAACTTCTAAAAGAATGGAAATTTGAAATCTGGATCTACAAGGTACCACTCAAAATTGGAGAAAAACCCTTAAAACCTAAACCCTGTATGAGGATGAATCAAAAACCAAAGAGAAACCTAAAAACTAATAGCCCTCTAATACTTGTGTCCTCCCTTTATGAGGTTCTCCAAAGTGAGATTTTCCCATTTTGGTTTGTTTACGAAAGTACACCTCGCACGATTGAATTCCCGACACCCCGTGTCTCCATAGAAGTTCTACCCCAAGAGACTTAAAGTTCCCACTCCAGGCGATGCTCATCACTAATTTTTCCACAAGTTCTACCCCAGATTCTGAAGTTCTACCTAAGAGAAGATGCTCACTCGCTAATTTTCCACAAGTTCTCACCGAGATTCTAGTTCACCTATAGCATGTTCACCGCAATTTTCAAAGAAGTTCTACCGTAGACTTGGTTCTACCGGTATATATCTCAGTGCTTCTTTGCTTTGTCACTCCCGAGATCACAATTACTCACCCCACATCCACATTGCTTCATATTGGCTTCCCCGAGCTTACATCCTTGTGCACCCTACGCGAACCTGAAGACTCCGCACAAACCCAAAAAACACGTAAGAGATTAGAAGTACTGCTCTTATGCCAAATGGAGTACATCAGGATTTAAATGTGTTAGATTCCTATTATAATTATCACTCAAATGTATTCATCACACCCCCCAACCTGCATCTTGCTAGTCCTTAGCAAGATTTAGATCTGAATCACCACTAGGTATAATCAGTAAACAGCGCTTCTGCATAAACTAAGCTTAAAAATCTCAAAATAGCACTTATGGAATGTAGTAGACACCCCACGTTAGTACATGCACCAAAGATGACTAATCCGCCTAACCACATTCTACACAATGAACATTATAACAAGTAACACAAAATTGGTTATTCAAAGGAAGATTATGATTTAAGTAGTAAGGTAGTCATGCTCGCAAAGGAACTGTAATGATCAAAATAGGGTAAGCAATCATATAACATAGAACATGTAACCATCATGCATAAAGTCAAAAGGAACAGAAAACATAAGTCAAATCAAAGAGGTCTTAAGAGTTTGTAATGACCGTGGGCTAAATGAAAGAAAAGGTAAAAGATCAAAACGGGTGTTGGCATAACATGGCTAAGGTCTACTACCCGATTTCCAACACCACCCTAGTCTAGCCTAACACAACTATAAAGGTCGCCCTCATCCTCACTCAAGAACGCGCCCTCACCACAATGGGGCCGCCACTTTTCCGATTCTCCCTAAATCTCGAGATAAGATCCGGCCATCGCTGGCTCTCAGTGACGTTCAAGTCCGAGATCGCCGGTCCAGCCGCCTGGCATACCTTGAACCACCCTCATCCTCCGCTCCATCCTCTTCAAAGGCGATGTGCCCATGTGCGCTGAACCGTGGGAAGGTGGTCCCGAGAGGAGGTACCGGGCTGCACCGAGGGCCGGGTCTCGTGGAGGCCGCCGCTCTTCGCCCGCCTTAGCTGTGATCCGCTCCGCCCAGGACACCCTTTAACCGTCCCTCATCCCCGCTTCTTCTACAATACGAGTCGCGCGAGGAACGTGGACACCGGGGTTGCACGCAACACGCGTAAGAACTCCTCACTGGCGCAGAACATATGAATTAGTGCAACAATAGCTTTCCAAACATAACTCGCATAAACAACCGACCGCTTGACTGGAGATCTTTCACGTCCCCTTCGGGCCAACGCGATTGTGGATGATCTGTTCATCAGGCGCATTCCGCTTTAACTTTCCAGAACAAATTCTGTTTCCATAAATCCATTCATGGGCACAGATCGTGCACATAGCCTCGAATAGCCGGGCATCAAATTCCAGAATAGCCCCGAGTGGATATGGCCGGTCCGACAAAGGCCGTATGAATATAGTGCAAGGTATGTGCTATCGAAGTCAGAGTGACACGGCTACTTTCCCATCACCGGGGTTTGCAATACAGAGTCAACTCCACGATTTTCCTTCAAATTGGTGTAGAACTCGAACTATCGGCTGTAAGTATCCGCAATCCCTGTGAGTGCACGAAGAGCATGTTTTGCTCCTGGACACCACACTGATGTGGGATGAGAATATAAGAATGTTTCCAAATTAACGCCCTCTCGCATTGAAACCCCTATTTGCCATCGCTCGATCCATTGCTCACCGTGAGTCTTCTAGCAAACATAGCCTCTATCTCTTCATCGACACTATCCGACAAATCCTCACTTTCAAGAGGACAACCTGCTTTTTTCTTCACCGCCGAGGCACGCTTTCTTCTTATCGCTTCATAGAGGAACTGATGCCTTCCCCTTCCTTGTGTATTTCAACGTACAGCAGATGGCAATGATAGCACAACGGCCCGTATGGCCTGCAAAATAAACTCATCATGTCCCAACACTGCTTCGAACAACACCGGGCCGGCCCCGTGTACATCGTGATACGCCCCTCGCCCATACGGATGCTGATAGCCCGTACCAAAGAATCACGTAATAAGAGAAACAAACTAACCAAAAAGATCCATATGTAGCCGAAAGGAGAGCAACAATGCTAGTGGAGAGTTGTAAAGCTTACCACGTGCGAACACTGACTGTAGGTAACCAATCTGGAACTGGAAGCCGAAAATCCTAGCAGAGCAACTGAGCTTGGGAGTGCTTGGTAAAGAGAACACACCCGCCAGGCAATAAACTTGTGGACTAACAAACCATATGGCAAATGAAGATATCCACCTCGGGGTTAAAAACCCTCTCGCCCCAATTTCACCCGATCCTACCTGCAGAGGATTCTTAAGTTCTACCCCAGAGAACTTGCCACGCCATTTTTTTGTTGTTGTCTACCACCAGAGACTTTCGCTTACTCGCCTCGTTTCCGAGTTTATTCTACTCTAAGAGAACTTAAAGTCTTCAACAGAGTGACTTCTTAGCCTCAAAATCATATTTCTCTTTCTCTTTTTTTCTTTTTTCTTTTTTTTTTGAATATATGTATATATATATATATATATATATATATATATATATATATATATATATATATATATATATATATTTTTTTTTTTTTCTTTTGGAACAAGCAAAGCCGCTATACATCTGCATGTTCAATCGCCTTTCATCCAAAGTTTTTCGTATGTTTACTTTCTTTGCTCAAATTCCACAACTGGATCAGATTTGGTAGACTTAGCACTGTATCTATTCTTGGATATCTTCAAACTCTCCATGACAACCACTGCTGTTCCATGAATCCGGATTCCTAAGGTTCGAATAAAATTGACAACTTAAAGCTCAAAGTGGGTGCAAGGGATGAGACACTACAAATCCACGTATAAAGAATGGCCTTCCTAATCATTTTCCACTATGCAAGCGGTGTTCCAGAAGACTATGATGCATGAAAATTAACATGACCAAATAATTGATGCACAATTGAAACAATCACTGTGCAAGATCTGAGAAATTTCAGCCATAAGTCCGTGGTCTGGGTGAAAGCAAAGCAGGAATGTAACACCACAGAAGAACATAAGGCTGGTTGTGTGTGCTTGTTAAGATGTACATGCGATAAGATGATGTGGAGAATATATGAGATCAAGCAGGTATGTACAGTGCGGGTAAAACATAATACTCCAAAGAAGCAAATTTTGAAAATTCACTCCACTCGAACATATAACTGTTAATGTAGTTACGTCAACTGTACACCTACTCCACAATTAAAACAAGCATTGTCCCCAATGCTTTGAACTAAGGTACCCCCACAACAGGATTGGAAGAATCACATAAACAACAGCCCCATGATTTTTTTATATTCTATGTTATTGAAAAATAAATGAAAGAACGCAAATGAAGTAAAAATAATAAAAATAGAAATCAAGAACAAAAATAAAATAAAAACTATTTACAACAATTTGAGAATGAGGTTACTTGGAAGGAGAGTTTTGGTAGAGCGGGTCTACCAAACTACGTGTGCTCGTGAGGAGAAATGCTCAAGGAATGGCCGAGGCGCTGGTCACCACTCAAGGAGTTCCCCATTGTCGATTTTCACTTCACGCGCCCGCATGGATAAAACCACCTTAACGATGAATGGGCCACTCCAACGAGAGCGGAGCTTTCCAGAAATAAGATGCACCTGAACTGCATACAAAGATTTCTTCTAATTAGGTTCGAAAGTTTTCCTGGCAATCGATTTGTCGTGGAATAACTTGAGCCGCTCCTTGTAAATTCCGAGCTTACACATTCTCCACACCTCTTCAAGTTCATTTAACCCGCAATAAATGCTGCCATCTGCTGAAAGTTAGATCATAATAAAAGTTCGAATAGCCTTAATAAGTCTTGTTCCATCTCTACTGCAAATGGCAAGCCTTGCCATAAACTAGCCAAGGTGGAGACATACTCAAGAACAATGAAGGCAGTGCAGAGAAAACAAATATGACTTAAGACTGAGTGACTAATCTTTCGATTCGGCAAACTGCCTTTTCTAAATGTGTTTTATCTCCCATCGCTAGCTCAAATTCTCGACCATTGGTCCGTGCGGTGTCGCGGATACTGGCGGTGACTCCATATTCCTTTAATAGGATTTTCAAAAGACGCATGGTAAAAGTGAGTCCACCATCACTAATAATCGCCCGAGGCGTCAAAACGAAAATACGTCTTTTATAAATTTCAAACAACCTTATGGTCACTGGTTCTCGAATGCTTCAACCCACTTAGACACATAGTCAATGTGATAATAAAATGTAGAGATAGCCACAAGAAGCGGAAAAGGCCCCACAGTCAATACTCCCAATACCAAAATTTCAATGGATCGACCCGGCAAGAGGCATCATGTTTCGCTTTGTTACCTCCTAATTGGCCGTATTGGATACACGTTTTGCAGAAATCAAACAATCTTTTAAATAGATGCATTAATAAAACTCCACTGCAAAATCTTGGCTCTGCTTTTTCTGGGCGGAGAAATGTCCTCCGTAGGCTTCGTAATGGAAAAGTTAAAATTGCACTGCCATCGCCAATACATCTCTCACATTTGATCTGACGTATTTAAAGAGATACGATCATCAAAGTAGTATTTTTAATATTCACAAAAATTTCTTTTTCTCGCGAAGTCTTACTGATTGAATTCGCCAAGCATTAGGTAGTTCATACGTCGCAAGAGGCCACTGTAATGTACAAGAGCAAAAAGTTGCTCATCGCAAAGCTTATCACCTACGGGTATGCTCTGGGAGTCGGGATTCTGAACTATCGAGATAAGTGGTCACGACTACGCTTCAACCCCCTTTTATCTTTGATGTCAAATTGAATTCTCGACATAGTAAAATCCACCTAAGAACCTCTGGGCCGCATCCTCGCTAGAGAGCAAGTACTTCCAAAGCCGCATTGATCCAGAAGATGGTCACAGGGATCCAACAATATACGACCCGAATTTTTCTGTGAGCAAAACAACTCGCGAAACTCTTTTTCGTGGTTGTAGTCAGTCTGCTGCACTCCATGTCTGCATCGCATATAAATGACAAGTTTTTGTCCTCCCTCCTGCCCTAACATACCCCTATGGCATAATCACTAGTATCACATGATCTCAAATGGAAGGTCCCAATTAGGGACCGCATTGATCAGGAAGGGAGAACAAAGATGTTGTGAGTTGATGTATATCGGGCACATGTGGAGTGGCATCTTATAGTGGTGATGGTCTCATACTCACTTTTGAGCCTATAAAATCGTATACAAGAAATATCTTATGTCCTAAATACATACTTAGAGTAGAGGAATAGTCCCTTGTCAACTTAATCTATCTTTGATATGGCTAAATACTGTATACTATATATATCTCATTTCAACATAATATTCTTATTATCAGAATTTTGTCAACATTCAAGAGTCTGAACTGAATCAACCGCTGAAATCTATTATGATTGATTAACATTATTAAATTCATCGCTGAAAGTCTTAACAGACAACTAAAGGCATTTTCCCAAAATATTAAGGCACCAAAAGGTGCAAGTAACGTAGTTTTTCGATCTTCCAAAGCCATCTCAATTTGATTACACCTGAAAATTTTACTCAAGAAAACAATAAAATTCATGCCCGCAACTCTCTAACATTGATCCACAAACGGAAGAGGAAAATATTCTTCTAGTACCCGCATTAAGTTTCTCAGAATCTATGCAAATAATTTCAACTGTGTACACGAGTAGAATGAGCTCATTATTTACTGGGCAACTACTATGACTCGCACTTCTGTGAAACTACTTGTGTTGACTGAACTGCAACTTGCTATCTCAGAATAGGGTAGATAACCCTACATCCAAAAAAGTTTTAAACTTCCTTTTTCTACCACTTTCATTATTGGTCTGACCGCCTCTGCGGGTCGTCGAAGGTTTGACATCCTTCAAGTGACCCTATGTGCGCATCAAGGGCCAATTCCCCATATCTGGGCAATTGTCCAACCCAAAGCAAATCTGTGGGCTTTCAATATCAAAAGTTGAGTTTTTGAGTCACGTCTAATGAGGAAGATATGATTACCGAAAGTGTCCCGCTTCCCCTAAGAATGCATATTTAAGATGTGTTGGTAAAGGTTTTAGCCTGCTTAGGTGGCTTCTCCTCCGAAGGCAATGTCTTATCATCATTTGGTGGCAAGGGTTCAAACTGCAAAGAGCCCACCCGTTAACTTCAAATACACTTTATGCTCAAGATAGAGTGGAGAAACCTCACCCAAGTGGTCACTCATCCCAACTGGCCGACTGCGACATGACCAAGAGGATCATCATGTAAACATTATCCAGTATTTTCGTGACTAATGAGTTTATCATATTAATTTCAATACATGTCTTCTTCATCCCCCATTCCTGACACGAAAACATTCATTGAATTGTAAAATTATGTCCCAAATTGAAAGCACACAGCTCACAATGTATAATGGCATTAGCAATGCAAGAATGGTCCACTGCACCACTGGAACCGAGCTGGTTCACCACAAAGCCGAAAGTGTCAAGCACCACAAAATCGACAGTGAAGGAAAATTGTCCACTGACCAAGACATCCACCACTATTCCCTAGGAATCTTGACACTACCACAAATTAATCGAGGTGATATCATTGCCTTAATTCTCCAACCCCAGTCCACATATACCGAGTAAGGCAAAAGATTAACACTTTACCCCTAAGTCCACTAAAGCATGCCCCAACTTGGAATCTCCAACTACTATAGAAGACAGATCAACTAGGTCTTTGTATTCAAAGTCAGTTCCACCGTGGACGAGATCAAGCTCAGCTATGAATGCCTCTCGGTTTGAGACTCAGTTTCCTTTACCATGCACAAACTTCCTTCGTAATTAGCATATGACGGGATTTGGCTAATGGCATCTAACAAGAACGGTCTGGCCACCTCGCTGAACAACTCATAAATTTCATGGTTATTCTACTTCCCTTTCTTGCAGTTTTAGCCTACGAGGATACGGAGCCGGAGGGATATGGTTAATTATCTCTCTGGGGCTGGTTATTTTTGTCATTTGTATTAGGACATGAGGTGGTAATCCATTTTTTCTAACCTTCTAGCTAATTCACTATGAGACTTCGTGGATGTTCCTTGGTTGAATAGTTTTGTCAACTACCTACCACTCGAAGGGCAGCACAGTTTTTACAATGCTCAAAGGCACTTCACCGGAACCTAAACTTCCCATACCGGCTGACCTTGTGTGGGTTTTGGATGGGTTGTGATGGAAGTTTCCTTTTCTTGTCAAGGTTACCTATAGATGAGGTTAACTTGGTTATTCGGGATCTCACATCATCTCGCAGCAGCCTAATTCAGGCTCAGAGTTCGCTGGCTCATATGAACTCGTGTGACTACGTCTCCGCACTTCTCTTACGTGGAGGCTGGTAAGGTCAGAGCCACTCCTTGGTTCATGACGATGAACCTTGATTTGTGTAGCTCGAAACTCGGGGCCTGGATCTGAAATTGGTGATGGATTGTAAAACCTTGGCTTCGTAATGAGGAACTCGTCGCTTTGGCACGCCATTGCCCCTTCATTCCTCCAACCGAATTGGCCCTCCTTCATTATCAATCGGGAATTAGGGTGCTTACCCCATCCGAGGTTATATGTTTAGAATCTGGAGGTGAAGGTTTCTTTGATAATTAAGGGCGGCAGCACGCTCTGTTTGGATTGCACGCTTTTACTTGAGAAGGTTTGGGCACGCAATGGATTTGAGTGCATAGAGATCATCGCATATAATGCACTGGCTCCTCCCTCTGGAGTCCAGTGGGTCTTAGGGTATTTGAAGGTATGCTAGTTACCTCATGCACCTTTCATCTCTATGGCCTCCGAGTTTCCTTGTTAAATTAGCAATTTTTGCTTACATCATCATTTTCCTTAAGTGATGGATTAGCCGTGATGTGCTATGCACTTTAGCAGTGTCTATGGAGGTGTTAGTCTCCCAAGTTCGAGCATTCTGCTATAGAGTGCGAAGAGTTGGATTGCTTCCCACTGGCACTCTTTTCATAGAATTAGCTTTGCACACATCATACGGATGTCTTGTTTGTGTCGAGGACCAATCCTTGATGAGTATGCACATGTTGTATCTACATCAATCCATGGTGAGGGATAGCATGGAGGAGATCCTTATATCTTTCCCATCTCACCACTGCTGCAGTTCGAATTGCCCTATGAGAGCATTATTCATTCAGCGGAAAAATTTGTCGAGGAACTCATATTTCGTGATATTTTCCAATGTGAAATGAATAGGTGCAAGGAATGGAACGATTTGGCTTTCTCTGTGCCAAAGTGAATGACCAAATGCATAATGTGGAGAGGGAACCGGGTGAGAGGAATGCAATCGCAGACATCCTCAAAATCCCCTTCATGAATGAGCAAGGATTTCCATTCAACCTCACACAGGGGAGACTGATCATTTCCCGACTCATCGTGAATTGATCGCCCCCATCACAAGGCGAATACAAGAATTTGTAGTGGTCCGTGCTGCACTGCCAAGGGTTCTTTCTACATTGGGCAAAAGGAGCAGGAGGAACTTCCATATTGATTTCCTATTTAAGGTCACTTACTCTCCTCCCAAGATCGGGGTTTAGAGTTTAACATCGTCCCCATGTCGTGGAGGCTCATTGTCCTTGTTGACTGTGACATCCATTGAGGTAAAATGTTATCTTGAGACACTTGGCCCTCAAGTATGATCTCTGTGGTTTCTTAGGACACACTGAATTTCACCTGTTTCCTATCAGTTCATTGACATGCATCACACTACTCTCACTCAAGAAACATCATCAGATTTCAATAAAACAAGGAAGATGGTGCCAATAAAAGTGGAAAATTGAACGACGTGATTTGCAGAATGCACTGCATCACTCTAGCTCTCTTCATCAACTTGGTTAGTCGCCACTTGCAAGTAACGCTTCAAAATGCTTCGCCCCCATTAGTGTGCCTCTTAATTCTATTCCTGGGTTTAGGAATTATAACGTCGCCTAGCATTGTAATAATAATCGTGGGAATCCATGTGTCATTCTGGCTGTGGAGTGGTCTCGACTGCTGATCAATAGGAGCTATTCTCCACTAAAAGTATGATTTAAAGAAAACTGTGAATACAGTCGTCACCCAACGGTTGATCGGGTTGAATGTTTTAAATGTAAAGACAATTGTCGGATTTTAGGTTCCACTCACCACTTATGATCGTAACCACCTTCCTTATAACCTCATCTAGAACCATTGATAAACGTACCTTCATGGAGGATTTATTCCTAAATGCTTTCTAAAGGACGAGTAATACTAAACACTTGACTTTCAATTAAAACGAACCCTTAGCTTTGCATTCATGATCATACAACGTGTACGAGGGATACGCTTGTCAAGAATATGCCCAACTAAGGATTTAATAATTTTCTGCACACAAGTGATTAATATTACACAATCCATCAGATCAAAAGAGGAATTGAGGGATTTTACCTGATCTGGTGAGTTTCCCATATGATCCCAGCAGTAGGGATTTAGAACTCCATAAACTATATGAATCACAAAGCTGAAGAAACGACAATCATAAAACAATACTCATGAAATCTGAATTTAACTTGTAAAACCGAGGAACGAAGAATATGGAATAATAAGATTTAAAGCAAGGTATCAATATTTATGCTGCCGAAGATTACAAACTCTTGAATCCAAAACTCTGCAAAAGAATGGAAACTGAAATCCATTCACAGTACCACCAAAATTGGAGAAAACTCTAAACCCAAACCCTAGCTAATAGAACTAAAAGCCAGCTATAAACCCAAAAACTCAACAGAGCCCTCAATACTTGTGTCCTCCCTTTATAGCCCCTCCAAAGGATTTTCCCATTTGGTTTGTTTAATGAAAAGTGCCTCGCTTTACTATGGATTGAATTCTTGACACCCCTCGCAGTTCTGATAGTCTCCACCTAGACTTCAAAGTTCCACCTGTGAAGATGCTCACCGCCACTTTCAAAGAGGTCCCACCTAAGAGGACTCCAGTTCCCATCAGTAGAAGATGCCTCACGCTCAATTTTCAATGATGTCTCCACCCAGAGACTTGAAGTTCACCGGCAGAAGATGTCCTCTGCTTTCCTTGCTTTCAATAACTCCCTCGAGATTCTCACACCGTCACCCACATCCACATTAAGCTCATATCGTTTCCCTCTCTAGCCATCCTTGTGCACTTGATGCTTTAAACCGAAAGATCATATACAAATCTAAAAAACACAGTAAGAGATTAGGGCACTCGTTTTATAAAATGTGAGTACATCGGATTTATATGTTAGATTCTATTATATAATTATCATCTGTGTATTCATCATCAAGTGATTATAGCTGTAGCTAAGACTCCACCACCACAAGAGTGAGGTAGTGGTTAGGCCCTTTATGTTTTCTTTTTGTATACAGTTATTATCAATCGCTACCAATTCTTTTGTGTAGATTTATATTAGCCATAGTATGATACTTTTGTATGATCAAATTATTCATGTATTAACCATTTTATTATATGAAAGCTCTTTACAGATATATACGCTTTTGTATTACATTTTTTATGCTATCATTATTGTTTTGTGTGTTTCACTTTGTGTATCCACTTTTGCTCTTAATTGAATAATCTGACTGTTTTCAATCAATCAATCGCTTTCTTTTAATTGGAAAAATTGTAATCTCAGAGTGTCATCTTAATGCTGGTAGAAACAACAAATTCATATTTGATTCGCTTTTTTGGTCAATTGAGATTCAAAGCAAGTTTTCAACTGGCATTTTTCAGTTACACTCACACACTACACCTTATTATGTCGATGAGCCAGAAATTATTCACTCCTTTCTACTTCTAGTGTTCGCTAGCCTGTTTGATAACTCATAGCATAGGTTCAGGTTACCCATATTTGAAGACCAATGTACCTTCAAAAAAGGAAAAAATCAAAAAATCAAAAGAAAAGAAAAGAAGAAAAAGAAAAAATAAGTCGTGACGCTTACTCTCAAAACCCGAAAGCACGGTCCGAGGGGGTGTGGCGGCAAGTTTTGAAACCCATGCCCTAAACCTTAAGTGGTCGACGACTTAGTGTCTCAAGCTAAGGGTGAATGGGTGGTTTTAGCGCATTGTACGCGGCTTGATTCCTCGGTCATTCGAAGTCCCGGGGTGGTTTCTAGAGAGGTCGTTGATCCTTCCGCCTTCACCCTGGGACTGGGTTGGGAGTCACCCAGGGACTTCATACATCTTGATTTCCTTGATGAAGCTCTAGTTTTAAGCATTACACCCTGTATTAGGAAGTCAAAGAGAAAAGCAAAGATGGTAGCTTTTCCTATCTAGGTTGTTCAACAACTTAAGGCCATGCCAGTAGCTAGGTTGGGGGGAGGAAATAATTTTGCACTTTATTAGCCCAATCTGGTTACTTTAGGAACCATTAGATCTTGGTGGAAATTTAGGTTGAATTCCTTGAATCCGATGTTGACTTAAAAATTGTTCTTATATGGTTTTTATTTCATGCCTAGCTTAAAGTCAGTATCAATTGTTCATTTTAAAGGTAATGCTCTGTTCAGACATACACTTTTGTAAAATCACCGCATTGCATGTCCATTTTATTTTTGCATTGCTAAGGACTACAAAATAGCAACGTGTCGGTTGGGGCAGGATTAGTGCCCAAAAAGTATTTTGAGCCCTCTGCTCGAGATAGGTTTTGAGTGCTTTTGCGCACTAATCATATCACCAAGCCAATTGATGTGTGCAGTCCATTTAATTCCACTCAATGTACCATTTTCGAGGTTGTTTCTGGTTATGTTGCGTGTTTTGAGAACTCAAATCAAATAGTTTTAGCTTCGTATTGGTAGCTGGATGCGAGAATCCTAGGATTTCACCGAGCCGGCAATGAAATATCAAAAATTCAATGTGGAATTAGAAGGCAAATGATGCGCAGGGATGCAGCAGTGGTGCAAATGAGCAAAGACAAGACATCCAGGAATTCTCTTCACTATGATTGTGAAAATTTCACGGGATTGCTAAAAATTTCGTCGGATTGAGAAATTTCGCAAGCAAAGCTTAAAATTCCCCGTAATCCTAGCTTAAATTGGAAAATTCACTTACGAAAATCTGCTCGTGGCTCCAGCTAAACCAACCACTCTCGCTATCCACACATTTGAATTACATATAATGAGCAGGCCAGCATTTAATTGATTTGATAGCTAAATCTCTTCCACCCTCGTCATCTCCTCGTGTACTCGCTAGGCTAGCAAATTCTGCTGAAGACAAATTTTCGCCATCCCAGCAAATCTCCGCATAGCCTAAAATGTCGGCCTCACATTTTTTGCGGTATTTGATCCTAAATGACTACGTTTTGGTGTATTACCACCTTGTCCCCTTTGTAAGCCAATATTTTAGGCATTCCTGTATTTTCACACTTTTGGTGGACTATATAAGCCCCCATGATTTTGTAACCCTACAACTTTTCTTCAAGACATACTGTACCTTCATTTTTCTTCTCTCTCCTCTCTCACTCTTCTTGCGTGCCAACACCCCTCCAAGGATGACAACTTGGAGGATGAGCAAATAAACCCTTCCTCCTTGAAGTGGAAGGTTGTCGGGGCTGATCTACGACCGCCGGTGGCTCTGCTTTCTAAGTGCAAACAGGTTTTGTCATTTTGGTTCCCAACCAACCCGTAGGCTTTAAAGCTTTGATGTACTTTCTTTACACAATACTGGTAAGCTTTTTAGTGTATTCTAGCTTTTAGACACACCAATATCCAAGAGCTGCCATTTTCTTAATAGCCACCGAGGTAGGTTAAGGGGTTAGGTTTTCACTGTAAGTGCATCCACTTGATCAATACTTGGTAATATTTAGTGGTTCACAGTGGATTCTTATTTTTGTGATCCATCGAGACTCATTAGTTTCTTTTACGAATAATTGTAGGATGAGTCAAGATAGATTTTCACTATATAGAACCATAAAATGTTAAATAAATGCTTTCTATCAAAAGGAAATTATGAGGGCTTAGTTTTAAAAGTTAATGAAGATCCTGCCTCGGGAGATTTGATTATATGTCATCCTCCCAACGCGAGAAATTAACCCGGGATCTCCCGCGCTAGCCTAGATCTTAAACCTAGTGCGGCCCAATGCTTCAAGAGTCTTATTTACATTTATTTTATTTCTTTTCAGTTTGCAAACCACTAAACCAATGTTTTTATCACCACCTTAAATTAATTCACCAATTTTCTACTTCAATGCAATCATTTCAGCCTAAGAAACCCACTCTTATAAGTCTGATCTTGACCGCTTTATATCACAGAATCCTGACTACAGAGGAACATAATAAGAAATAAATGACTGATTCCACTCACCACATCGTGGGCACGACCACGACCTTGTTACCAATCAAACAAGGCCTAATTTGTCAAAAGCAAAAGACAATAGCCACAGTTCTTTTCTCGTGGTGGTGTAATTCAATTGAGCATCATCCAAGGTTCCGCCTCGCATAGTATCACCTGAGCCTTCTGTCAGCTCTAACACCGCCCAATCGTAAAATCACTTGCATCACACATAAGCTCAAATGGAAAGGGCCAATCTATATTTACCATAATAGAGCGATACCATATCTTTGATACCGAAAATGCCAAACATTGGGCATTAAACTCAAATGGGGTCCCTTAGACCAGGAGATTAGACAACGGTTTTGCAATATGAGAAAAGTCTTTGATGAATCGCCTATAGAATCCAGCGTGGCCTAAAAAACTTCTTATTCCATTCACCGATGAGAGTGGAGGTAATTTTTCAATTTCTTCAATCTTGCTCGTCTTCAATTCTATTCTCTTGCTGAAATTGACATCCAGTACAATAATTCCTCTTGTACCATGAAATGGCATCTTCTCCTGGCTTAGTACAAGATTGGTCTCCACTTACGTATCAACACCGATCGCGCAGAAATTGACCAAACAAATGTCAAATGAATTGCCCAAAATCGAAAATCATCCATGAAGACCTCGATTGTCTTTCAACCATCCAGAATATGGCCATCATGCATCGCTGGAAGGTGCTCAACACGTTGCAATGTACCTCAAAGGGCATCCTGAATTAATGTCCCATGGGACATGTAATTTTCCATCTCCGTGGGCTGGTAGCAATTTGATCGAGCGACAATCCATCCAAAAGCAAGAGAGTATTCATGATCGGTTAATCGTATCGAAAGACTGGATTCAAAAACAAAGAATAGGAAAATGATCTTTTCGGGAGTGGCCTTGTTCAGCTCTCCAATAATCAATACAAATTTTCCACCCGATACAACTCGCTTTTGAGAAGGCAAGAGAATATTTTTGTATTTTCTGCCTATGACAAGCCCCTTCTAGATACTACTTGAACTGGACTTACCATGCACTCTGTCTAAAAGGATAACATCTCTAAAGATTCACCAATTTTACACCTCCCTTGCAAACTACCTCCTTCATAGTTGGATTCAACCTCCTCTATGCTTCCACTGAGGGTTTATGACCATCCTCCATAAAAACATGCATGCATGCACAATGAAGGGTTAATTTTTAAATTAATATTAGACCATCCGGAGCGATTTTTTATGATTCCTGCAGTGACCTAATAACTTCCCCTTCCTTTAATTCATAAATGCCAAAGATGTCAGATGATCACTCAGGTGGATGCTATCTCAAGATACGCAGATACATCAAATGTCTAGGTAAAGGTTGTTCTCATCTGGTGTTGTTCAACCGACATGGTATTGCCATTTTAGCGCACTTTCACTCGTGAGAGTCAAAGTTTTTCCTTCATCGGGTTCGAAGCACCATCCATTCCATATATTCCTTCCCGCTTCTTCGCCATATTCCTCTAACTCGCACTAAGCTGCTCCAAAGGACTGTAAGGAGAGACTCACTTTGGCTAGACACTCAACCCTTACTATCTCTACCATGAAACATGTATCAATTCCTCTGATGTCTCACAGCCTTCTGACACGTTGAACTTGACTCCCATCGCCTTGCACTCCTCAATTTTAGTTCTCCCTCCCCTCGAACATTAATCATTGCTCTTCCAATGGTAAGAAACGATCTATACCCAAGATTATGGTATTTCTAGTCCTTCCATATCTAATACAATGAAATCCATTGGAAGATAAACTTGTCAACCTTACTAAGACATCTTTTATCACTCCCCTCTCTTGGATAAGCCATGACCTGTCATGGCATCGGGCGTGAGACTCCAGAGTCGGGACGAAGCCACCTAAATCCCAAACGCTAAAAATGGACAGGGGCATAAGATTAATACTGGCACCCAAATCACACAATTCTCTCTCAAAGATAGCATAGGATAGTGAAACTGCTTGGGTCTTTGATCTTTTACGGAAGCTTCCTTTGAAGTATGGCACTACACTCTTCAGTAAGGTTAACAACATTTTGAAATCACTATTTTCTTCTTCCTCGAGACAAGATGTCCTTCATAATCTACATAATCAAGACTGTTCAAAGCATCGCAAGAACGGATATACATATTGATGCGCTTTCTTGAATACTTCCATGAACTTGGTGAACTGCTTATCCAACTTATGCTTCTTTTAGGACGTTGTGGATACGAAATTGGGCCAATATCGTTGTCCTTTTTCTTCAATCAGGATTTCATGCATCATTTTTGAGGTCCGGGTCATCATTCCGACTCGGCCGATGGCCTTCGCCCCTACTCTCCGATACCGGGGGATTGCCCCTGAGCCTCACTATTTATCACTTCTTAGCGTGGATCGCAACATGCGTTCATTCCCATCTCTCTGCGTTCATTTCGATTTGTTTCAACCCACCGCTTCTCGTGAATATTAGCTTACTCGAATTCATCTCAGACTCTTCCAAGTTTCTCAACTCGTGGTCGCTTTGATTGTTCAATTTGTGGCCTGTTGCATATTCTCCGCTTTGTCTCATTCATAAAGGTAGAGTGTGTGAGAATCTACGCTGGGTGGCTTGTTCCAAGTCCACTTTTTTCTCGAAGGGTGGTTCGCTCACTCGGGGTGATGGCATGTTGTTCTACTCTGTTCTCCATCCACATTCTCGTTGTTCGACACTCGACCAGTTATGCACAGCCAATTCCTTGGCCTTGATTTTTGGTTATGATAGTTGTTTCCCCATACTCCTTGTTGGTTGGCCACTGACAAACTCGACACATACTAGGATCATTGTTGTCCCGACCGACATTCTTCAGCCGCCCTCCTACGTAATCTACAACTCCCATGGGTTAGTCTCGTATGGCATTCACGGTACCGGGTCGCTCAGTTAACTATTTAGTCACCGCGGCAACATGAGTGCAACTTATCGCCAAGAACCTCATTATCCGTGTCGCCCACAGCTTTTATTGGTGTAGTCTTCTCTCTATGCCACTGATTTGTATTAGTAGCAACATCTTCCAAGATTTCATATGCTTGGTCCGTGGTTTTCTTCATTAGTACCCTCCAAATTTCTCGTGGCATCAATCAATCGCTCTGAATCTCATTCCTCTAATTAGCTATATAGAAAGTATGACCCCGTGATCCATCTCTGGTCAACATGATGGCAATTCCTCTGTCAGTTCAGGTGAAATCTATAACCTACGCCCCTGCTGTGGTTCTCTCCCCATTTTGGCACATCCAAAAGAGTTGATCTCTTGCACAAGCTGCAGCACTTTCGAGGGTGGGAAAAACTTGATCAGAACTTCTTACACTAAGCTGCTCCATGAAGTAATAGAATCGGGTGGTCGACTTCAAGTAACCAATGCTTAGCTCTATCATCAGTGAAAGTGGGAACAATCTCTGATCTGAAAATTCTTTCAAGAACCCCATTGTACTTGATCGTGTCGCGCAAGACTGTTGAGGAAGCTAGTCATGCATATTTAGATTCTCATTAAGTAATCCATGAAATAAGATGTTCAAGACCAGAAGTGTTGCTTACTAACCTAGTTGTTTTCCTGGTCAGGGTCTTCGATACCGTCTCAAATGAACCCAGAGGCGCTGTGAGGGGTAAACTCCTCAGCAACAATATGAATGGATAATCCGTTGTATGAACGGCCCGGGTGCTTGATTCCCTACATTATTCCCATTACTCTCTGGCCCCCATATGGATCGCTTTTCTCACGCTAAGATCCCGCTTTTCATCGAGCTCTCCATGATTGCTAGATTTCTAGTCCTGCTTATGTTCTCTCGTTTCCGGCGTATTATGTGTAAAGTTCTTCTCACCGTGTGATCAAGTTTAATGTAGGTCAACCCGATCCCGTTGTCACATCCGCTCACTATAACCTTGACTGCAATCACTCACGAATCACAAAGACAAAATTACCAATACTTGTAAGAAGAAATTAAAAAAAAACAAAAAAATTCAAGAGTAATATCTAATTGCTTTATTATCTATATCACACAAAATCCTTATCCTAAGAATCCGGCCAAAACCATAGTAGCCAAAAGCGTGGTGTGTATATAGAGATGCTCTATGTGCACAAGTGCACGCTACGCCTCTGGGTACCATAGTGTACCCAGTAACGGATATCATCCACCAGTGGAGGGCGTTGGCACGTGAGATTGGCTTGAATATTATCCCGATATGCTTCTTTGGGTGACAGAGTACTAATGTCTGAATTTAAACAAGACTAATTGATCTTAATGAGTTAATGTATAATGGAGACTAGGCTCCCCCTGCCACTTTTGATGGATTATTTCCTAAACAAGTTACTATCTCGCTTATATTTATAATTTTATCGATATTAGGTTATCGTGTTTACAAATCACCTCTCGAGGTGTACCCGCTATATCTCGCTTAGTAGTGTTGAGTGTATTTCTACCTCAACCTCGACACCCGAAATGCTTAATGTTCTAGAACCTAATTGCCAACTCTCAGAACAAAACACTTCTATTTACCGACTAACCGAAGGTCGGCTTCAAAATCCCCTCGGTGTCCCTATCTCTCGAATCTCAGACCAAGATAATCACGCCAATGTTGGCCAGACATCACCATGTAAATAACTCACATATATAAAGCAAATGTTAATAAGTTATAAACAATTGAATAATAAAAAATACTAATCTTTAATCCACGTTAATCATGATGTTGTTCAATGAATACCCTAAGTATAAATCTAGGAACATACCGAATATGAGAACACCTATATTTGAATCCATATAAACATCAAGATTTCTATCCAAAAGAAGAAAATATAAATGACAAAGCTCTTCTTCAAGATCAAGTCATCATTGCTTCGATTTCATGTTCTGAATTGATATGATCCTCGATCCCCCTAATTCTAGTCCCTTTGCTTCTTTAAATGATGGAGAGAGGCAGAATATGGCCGACGATCGCTGTGTAACGTCACGACGCTTGAGACGCCGCTGACGCTGAGACATCGACATTGATGCTCGTTGACTTCTACATCCGTTGATTCAATGTCGCTGACGCGACGCTCACTTCGACGTGGGGACGCCGCGCGACTGGGGACGTCTCGGGGGACGCCGCGACGCGGGGGACGCCGCTGACGTCTGCATCACTTTATGCACTTCCAATTCTCCGATAAAAATGCGCATCCCGCTCCACCAAGTAAATACACACACAACACAATCGATGTCAATACAATACTTAATTTAAATATAAAATAAAGCTAAAAACGTAAGATAGGCGCGGGTTTGGCATGAGTGTTTTAGGTACTCATCAATAAGCCATCAGAAAATGAGAGGCGAGATTCAAATGAAGTTTTCTTGATTGGTCCAAGTGCAGGGAAACCAAATGCTCACAACTCCAGAAGAATTGATTTAAGAAAAGCGAGCAATTTGATGGAGAATTGATCAGACGTACTACTCCCGCAGCCAATGATTCTGCCACCATGAAAAGAAGCTCAACACAAAGCGCTGAGTCGAGCATGAAGGAACTGGCAAAGACACATCACTTGCAAAGTAGAAGGAGCTCCTCCCTCCGACCTCCATGAATGAAATTTGAACATCGAAATGGCTTGGTCTCAACTAAGACCAAATCGCAACAAAAATTTTGATTTTAGTTTGCACTTGAAGTCAATTTTAAGTTTTTTTATTTTTTATTTTAGTTTATTTTAGTTTTATTTTATTTTATTTTATTTTTTATTTTAAATTGCTTTGTAGAGCCATTTTGGTGTGTTGAATAGAGTGGTGGCATAAATTTCAAGCAAATAATATAAATTTATCCTCCCGCGCTCTCGCCCATGGGGGTCCTTTGCTGCCTAAATGCTTTGCAAAAAGGCAACCCCCCGCCCCATTCCCTCGCAATCACAACACCTCTCCGAGAGCTGCCCCGCAGCCAGAGTGCCCCCTCCTCTTCAGGTCCCACATGCTTCTACTTCCCCGTGACCGCCGCTAGGTCCCTTTCTATGATTGAATCCTCAAATTACATATACGTAAGAGCTTTACACTCTTCTTGCATCCATGTCAATTTGGATAAATTTGCTTAATAAAATATTTCTTTCAGAAGGTTCATGACTTAAAAATAAGGGTATAGTCTATGGCACTGCAATTGCACAAGTTATAAAAGTAGTAAAATCTGAATGTAATTCCAAGTATTATTCCCACAGAGATTGGTACGAATTTAATATCAACTTCCCCAACCACTAAAATTCTATGCTATTTGGACTCAAAATTCACAATGAAGGTTTTATCTAGAGAAATAAAGATCCTAGACTATTGGCTATTGTTGAACTAAAATAAAACCAGAGTAAATGAATGAAAATAAATTGTAACTAAAATACTGGACTGAATCATTTTCTTGTGAGAAACGAAAACTATCAATGAATTACAATGAAACAGTCAATTCCTACACTGAAATACATAGCTCTGTTTTATGTATGGATTTGAATTTGTCCAAGATTTCTAATTTTGAATCGATTCTCCATACATTCACTCCAGAGTTAGATACCCTTGCTTCGAAGACAAGATCAAACCAGCCACTATATTCTAACTCTCTCAAGATCCGGCATTTTTCTCTTTATCAATACTTCACACCCATTTCTTGATGACAATGATTCTTGCATTTCCTTCTATGATTTTCGCAAATTTCTACTACTTTAATTACGGGCTCAACCCCATCTATGGGTTTGTCCCTTTCCCTTTATTAGATCTCAGCTAACACGGGGTTAGGAACTTGTCGTTAGATTAAGGTGAACTCTCTAATCATTTATATTGTTAAATACTCCTCTCTGACTTCCATTATGAGCGAATGGGGGATTTATCAAAATGAACTCTCAAAGCTCAGCAGTTCATCAATGGTAGTCAAGCATACCCAAAAGAGTACTGCTACTCAACCTCTCAAGAATCTCTGCCTTCAGGTCACGCAGAGGGCATCCTCGAAATCATAGCAGATACATTCCTCAACTCGGTATTCGATACTTATTAGAAATTATCATTTCAAAACAACATCGACAAGTAAATCCTGAATCTCCAAATTAGCTCTCCATATTTATAAAGAAAGACTATTATAACTAATGTAAAATCAACCAATAGATCCTGGCTCGGACATTACATTGCGACTAAGAAATGGAGTTCCACCATAATCACTCAGACTGCAATAAATCAAAATGAATTCTAGAAATTTTGTCTGTATTTCAAAAAATTTCAAAGAATATCAAGAAGAAAAATAACATAAAATAAACATCACTTACTCGCTTCGCATAATTTATAATTCAAATCTAGAAAAGAAATTAAAGACGAAAGAAATCAAAATAAATTAAAAAAATAAAATTCTACTCTAAACTATACAATGAGTTCCTCCCCTTTCCCTTTTTCTAGGTAGTGAAGACGAAAGCTACTTTACTATTCTATAACTGTCTATTTATACTATTAAAAGAATCAATAATCCCAAAAACTCCATGTGGAACCTGGGCCTAAATTATTGTTCTCTCATGGTCGCGATCTCTGTTGATGTCGACATGAATTTCTCTTGTTTGTCTTAGCTCGCCGCCGAGACCTTGTATTGCTTCGCTGCTTACCAGAGATTCCTTGCATTATGCTTGGATCAATGGTAGCGAGCACGTTTGTAGTCGCCACCTTATTTTCAAGGTTTCTCATGCTGATGTCGCGACTTACCTGGCCATGTCGCCACATCATTGTCTTTCTCTTCTCTCTTCTGCTTATGCTAAGTCGTCCCCGGTTTTAGGCTAGCGAAGCCGCTTGTAGATGCCTCATTTTGTTACTTTCTTTCCCGGGTCGCGACATTTAACACAGTTGGTGTTTTTCCTCTTCACAAAGCTCTTCAATTTTATATCGCTACCTCAAGGTAATGTCACGACCTCTTTTGCTGCCCATTTCTTTCTTTCCTCGTCGTAACCTCGCTCTTTTGTTGCAAACTACTTCTCCTTCCCTCACCTCAAGGTGATGTCGCACTCAGTGGCTCTTTCTTCTAAATTCTGGTGTAGTCTCACTGCTCAAAAGGTAGTCATGACCTTGATTTCGTCACTCTTCCTTCTTCAAGTCGCGACTCCAATGAGTGGTCGGACATCGCTCCTCGATCCCTTGATTAGTAAATGGTCACAACTTCCGCTCATGGCAAGTGGCTTAGGCTCGCTTCAGTTATAATTCCTTTCAACCCTCTATTTCCTTGGTTTCAACTAAATCTTCTATGCTTATGTCGTGGGAATAACAAAGTGGTGTCACTTGCATGAAATGGAGCTTTCAATCATTTGCAACTTCATTTACTTGCAAAAGACTTCTTTTGGTTTCATTTTATGATCCTTGTCGCACCTTAGAGAGTGGTGTCGCTGACGCTTACCATATTCTATCAAGGCCGTGACATCGAGTGGTGCCGACATAGAAGACATCCTCTTCTTTGATTATTTCTTTACGACCATTCTTCCCTTTGTCACTTGACTTCAATCTTCAAATCACGACTTCGCTACATCAATTTCTTCCCAAATTGATTTCAAGATGTCATGATTCCTGGGAGAAATGACTTTAAAATCGGGCTTCCTTTCATATCTAATTTTCAGTTGTTAATTTCATTTTTGCTTTTGGTATGTTGGCCTCCTTCGTTTTACGGGATTTTCTTTCTTTCTTTGTTTCATCGGGATTTTCAAAATTAACGGAGTAAAATATCTATATTTTAATAAGAATCAACATGTATCTTGTAATATGCCTCTAAAAATAGATTAAAAATCATATGAGTTTTTGACTCCATCACCCCCTCAACTTGGTAACTATGTTTCCTCCCAAAAAGCTAAGAAAAGAAAGAACTTGTCCTCAAACAAATGTTTAAAATTTGGCGATTATTTTTCTGATTCATACCATAGTCTTTCTTATTCCACCTTCTAACTGGAAGTAAGAGATACTGGCATCATTTTAAATTTCAGTTTCGATTAAAGAATAAGAAATGGTACACTTCTATCACAAATTTCTTGATGAAATAATGTATTTAAACAGTTTATTCAACAAGGCTTGTTCTGTGTGTGTGTGTGTAGGTCATCAATCCTTTTCACCTTCATGTTGAATCGAGTGCTAATCTTCCTCGGGAGTTTCTTTGACCGCTTGTCAAAGTCCCATAGGCTATCGTTTCATATTGATCTCACTAATGTAGGTAAATTCAACCTTCAAGATCAATCTGTGTTCTTCACAGCTTGTAATGTTAGGCTGCAATTGGGTGTGAACAATGGGAGTTTGCTGCACCACCCGATTTCCACCTTTCGTACTTGCCTTCGCTCCAAACTTTCACCTTTTTCTTCTTGTACTTGTTGGTTCTCCTTATTATTTTCACTTCATCTGAATTCTAAATTATTTTTATGGAATTTTAATTTCCATTTTTTGGGCAGTGCCCTTGTTCTATAATCTTTTATACATTTTCTTAGGTTGGGAATAGTGCAATGTTTTGTCTTCTTAGGCTTTCTATTACTCTTAGAGAACTTTGGGCTAGCAACTCCCATACCAGTTGGTATTAGGGTACTAGGTGTTAAAACACCCCTACGAGCTTAATTGATCAAGGGAAATAGGCCACACGACAAAACTTATTCCTTTTTTCATTAATTTCTGCTTCTCTACTTCTTCATCTCATACCTTGTAACATTTGGAAATATTTTTCCCCCAAACATGTTTCTTTCTTCTGATGGGCTTTTCTATATTAGGCTGGATAATTTGGGCTCTTCTTTACTTGAGTTATTGCAAGGAAGGGAATTTAGGTTTTCAATTGCTGTTTATTGAATAAATAAGGCTCATTTGGCTCAAATCAAGGAACTAGAGGATATGCTTTAGCATATATTGAGGGTAGGCTTTGAAAATCTCAAACTTCCAAGGATGGCCTTTATCACTTCTTGTTGGCTGTTTTTACCTAAGATTTCGCCTCAATCAATAATCTAACAAGTTCTAGGACTATGGACTCTTAATCCTGAATTTCCAGTGTTCTAATTCCTCTTCAGGACTCATGTGAGTTTTGTTGACCCAGTGTATTATTCTTCAAGACTTGTACTTATTCACTGTCTACTTACATTATTTCAACCAAGAGCTTTGTTCTATCATCAATAACCATTTTCCATTTTGATCTAATAAATTTAAATATCTGAGCTATGACTTCGTAATTTACAGTTTCTTCATAAGCCCTTATTTTTCTACAAGATATTTGTTCTTTAGAGGAGCTAGGTGTTTATTTGATCTTTGTACAGACAAGGCATTTATTCTTTTCATTCTAAATAGAAAATGACATAGACACAAAATTTCTCAAGTCATGTCAATTGTCAATAAACATCTAATTTGTAAATCAACAAGAATTTTATTCAAATATCAAAACATTTCGATATTGTACAATCCTAATTTCAATGTTGGAAGCCTCCAAAATGAATTTATTTAAAAAAACTCTTTTATTGAGTTTGGACTATTACGACCTTGACATAAAGTTTTTTGTTGTGACCTTGGATTGTGGTCACGACAGGGAACTTTGATGTCACGACTTGCTCTTTTACTTTATTGTTTTCATTTCCAACATTCTTGGTTGCAACCTTTGGATTAATGTTGGGACCAGAAAATTTTTAGGTCTCCCTAAACAATCAAATTCACAGTAATTTCAATTTATTTAAATCCAACCAAGGCAAACATAACTCAATTCATCTTTATCATGTAAATATTCAACAAAATCATCCATTATGCATCACATTAAAAATTTAAGCACCAGAACAAAGTAAAATTCCCCCAAACTTTCAATCATGCCATATCAAAGACAAAATTTAAATAAAAAAATCAAAGAGAAAAATTAACCACTACCCTTTGTAAGTATGCAGATTTGAGGTTGTTTGTAAATCTCTCCCTTTGCATATCCTTCATTGTCTATGAAAACTAACGAAAATATTTACCTACTCTTGATCAAATGTGAATCAAATTATAGCTATTAAAAATTAAAAATATGAGAAAAACTTAAAACAAACTGATGTGGATTGCCTTCACAAAGTTATAATTTAGTCTTTAAATTTGGACTTGTGCTTTGCTATTACTGTTCTTCAATTTTCTCATTCGAGGAACTAAGAGTCATTCTTCGATTGCTTTCTCGAGGTAGTCTTTCATCTTTGACCATTCACTTTGAATTCCCTCAGCAAAGTTGCTGGTTCCTAAGTGTCAACACACTTTAAATTGTGTGCTTGATACTCTTGTATATGGTCCACTCCATTTGGTTTCGACTCTGGAAGAATATTAGTATGGAGTTGAATAACAGGACCTGATCTCATGCTTTGAATTCTTTCCTCAAAATTCGTTGATCATGCCATTTTTAGTTTTATCTTTGTAGGTTCTAGCACTATCATAGGCTTCATTCCTCAACTCTTCAAATTCATTTAGCTGGAGTAGCCTCTCTTCTTTAGCAGCCTTAAAATCAAAATTTAGCTTCTTGAAGGCCCATATAGCTTTATATTGTAGCTCAAGAGGTAGGTGACAAGGTTTTCAAAGTGAGCACATGTGGTACGACAATTCCCAATGGGAGTTTTAAAGAAAGTCATGTATGCCCAGAAGTGCATCATCAAACCCAGACCAATCTCTTATCTTTGGACTTCTTGTCTTTTCAAGAATTTCTTTATCTCCTTGTTGGAAATTTCGACACCCATTTTGATTTGAGGGTGGTAAGCCAAGCTCATAATGTGTTTGATACCATATCTGTCCATGAGTTTGTCAAACACCTTATTTGAAAAGTGGATTCCTCCATCACTGATTATAGTTCTGGGTGTCCCAAATCTGCTGAGAATATTTATTTGTAAAAATCCCACAACTTTATTAGCATCATTGTTGGGACAAGCTGCTACCTCAACCCATTTTGATACATAGTCCATAGCTAAGGACTATGTATATATTTCCAAATGAAGCTGGAAAAGGCCCCATAAAATCCATTCCCACATCAAACAATTGCACCACCAGGGATACATACTGAGGGGCATTTCACGCACCTTTGTTGATATTTCCCATTCTTTGGCATTGATCACATAACTTTGCAATTCAAAGCCGAGTCCTTAAAATAGTAGGCGTTAAAATCACATTGGAGAATTTTGTGGGTTGTTTTATCTCCTGCAAAATGTCCTCCATATGTTGATGCATGACATTCTTGTAAAATATTGTTTGCTCACCTTCTGGTACACATCTCCTTATAATCAAATCAACTCCTCTTTTGAACAGTAGTGGGTCATCCCAAATGTAGTATCTATTTGTCGGAGTTCTTAATAGCTTTTCTTCTTTGGTAGGCTGAATTACGGTATCATAATTCCACATTACTAAGAAGTTCTAATATCTGACATACGAGGTGATTGGGTGACAAGTGGAATAATTGCTCATCTGGAAAGGATTCTACGCTGTTTCTCTTATTCTTCTTCAACACAATAAGTTTTTCTCTTGACAAATGATCGGCTATACACTCATTTATGCAACCTTTCTTGTTTTATTTATAAATCAAATTCATGCGATATGATACCCACTGATCGATCTTGGCTGCTTCTTTCTTTTCCATTAGATATTTAATTGCTGCATGATCAATGTGTATAATAACAGGACCCCCCAAAATGTATGGCCCTAAAATTTTCCACATGCAAATACTATTTCAAACATCTCCTTTTCAGTAGTAGAGTAATTTTCCTGAGCTTCATTGAAGGTTTCTTTGGCATAGTATGGCCTTGAATACTTTTGACTACATCTGTCCCATTCCCATTGCAAAATCAGCATCACATGATTTCAAATTCTCTATCCCAATATGGTTTCCATGATGGGAGCTTCAACTAATTTGGTTGATTTCTTGAAAGAATTCTTGCGGGATTCATCAAAATCGAACTTAGTATCCTTTTCGACAATGCATAGTGGTCTAGCAATTTTGAGAAATCTACATTAAATCTTCTATAAAATCCAACATGTCTAAAGCTTCTAATTCCTTGATTGTAGTGGGTGGCATTAAATTTATAGTGAAACTTTTGCTTGGTCTACCTCTAGCCTGTGCCAAATCATGTGTCTGAAGACAATTCCTTACGTAACCATGAAATGGCATTTTCCCGGTCGAGAACTAGATTCTTGTCCTTGCACCTTTAAATCTTGTCCCAAGTTATGTACGAGCCTTGTTAGTGATCATGCTTGTAAAATCATCGCTTGAATATCCATAACTTCTTCTTTGAATCAGGAAAAATAGGCATCATCGTCTTTGGAAGGTACGGGAGCATTACAGGCAAGTGGCATTCTCTCTAAAATCAAAAGTACCAAATGGGCATGTAAAGTGGTTTTCTCACGATCCTCGGGTGCAATGGCGAGATTTGGTTATATCCGAGGTATCCATGAAAACAAAAGTGAGGTGTCCTACCCCGGCGCATCGATTATGCGATCGATGAAAGCGGGGAAAATGATCCTTTCTTATTGCGAGTATTCGATTTTACACATAGTCAATGCACCTCCATCCTGTCACGAGTTCTTGGAATCGATTCATTCTTTCATTTCTTATCACGGTGAATCCACCTTTCTTAGGAACCACATTGCGTGGGCTCACTTGAAGCTATTTAATATAGGATATATAAAATGCGCATTCGACCATTTTAGACTTCTTTTTTGTGACTTCTTTCATCAGCAGGTTTCATGCTCCTTTGATTCTATTAGAAGTTTTTGCATTAACATTGGCGTATTTTATTTTTGTGATAGAGGGACTAATACCTTTCATATCTCGGTCAACCAATGACCAAGCGCTTCCTTGAACTTTCTTAAATTTCCGGTAACCACATTCGCCCGGCTTTAGTAATCACGGTGATATGATGGCTATTTTCTCTTTTAAGTTCTAAGAATTCATATTTCAAATGGCCCGGGCAATTCTTTCGATATTAACCCTTCGGCACTAGTTTCTGCCCGATGGTTTTTGTTTCACGGTTGCGTAAAAACTTCATCTTATTTATTTTCATTTATGCTCGAAATTTGTTTCTTTGGTATATTGATTTAGGGAGATAACATTTCCCGCAATTAATACTCTCGAGAATCTTGAAAATTCCTTATCAATTTCATTGATAGAGCGTTGAAAAAATACAATCGAAATTTGATTAAACAACGAAAAGACTATTGTTTTCTCTGACCATACTACTTCCTGCATCTACATGAGGATATTCCAAACTCTGCATTAAGATTAAAGTATCTTTGCTTCATTTCCTACCCTTAGTGTACTACAGTTCACTACACTTTGTATCATTTGCTCAGGTTGCTAGAAAAGGTCTTCCTAGCGACGAGGAACTTGCGAGTATCTTCCTCCATCTTCATAATAACAAAATCTACTAGGAAGATGAATTTCCCCACCTTGACAAGTATATCTTCAAGAACACCTTCTGGTTGTGCCATTAATCTGTCAGCCATCTGCAATGTAATTGCTCTTAGATTGAGTTCCCCCAAACTAAGTCTTCGCACCATTGATAGAGGCATCAAATTTATACTAGCACTAAAATCACATAAAGCCTTCTTGAATTCATATTTCCCTGTTGAAGGGGTATGGTGAAATTCTGAAAGTCTTTCATTTTTTTGCTTGGAGCTTTTCTTGAATAAGCGCGCTGCGGTGGCGGTCGAGTTCTTATTCCTTCTCGGCTATCTTCCTTTTCTTGCTCAATATCTCCTTCAGAAACTTTGCATAAATAGGTTGATTAGTACCCCAGTGCTATTTTGAATTTTATTTATTATAGGTTTTGGAGTTCTTTTGTGTACTAATCATTTGTTATTAACCCGGTTACACATTAGGTCCACAGTATCCCTCACGATCGCATTTTTATGGCAAATTTTGTAGTTTTTGCAAGCTAATAGCGCCAAAATTGTTGAGTCGATCCAAGCACGAAGAATTCGAGTCAAGCTCAGCATTGTAGATCAGAGACCAAAAGGAAAGAAGAGCAGAAAATGCAAGAAAAATAGAGCATTGTGAATTTTGGTTCCCTCACGAGCCTTTGTTCCTCCGACTGTTCTCTTACATTTCCATCCCTCGGTTTTTGTTACATTTTTTTGTTTCTTCCCATTTAGTCCTTATAATAGTTAAATGTTTTGATTGTTTTTGGTATTTTCTTGTCTTGGTGGCTATATAAGCCATTTGTATACTGTTAAAGGAATGTTTTTGTTGTAGATAAAATTAGAGGCTCCCGGTTACGCCGTTTTTCTTGCTTTTCTCCCATTTTCTCTCTGCTCTCGGCTACGAGCACTCCTCTTGAAGATGACTATTTCGAGGAGGATGCTTAGCTGAACTCTTCCTCCTTGAAGAGGAGAGACTCTTGAGCTTTGGATTTGACGTAAACTGACGGTCCTCTATTTTTAACGTAGGCATTTATTTTCATTTATGTTCCTATCCTTCACTCTAGGTTTAAATCTTCTAGATACATCTTGATTGACCAGTATTTGACAATCCTTTAGGGTTCATTGGATGCTTATTGTTAGATTCAGTGATATCCATTAGTTTCCTTCTATTTGTTACTCTAAGATGGAGTCGAGGAGATTTAGGTTTTCAGCACATCTTGGACCATAGATGTTCGTTAAATGCCATCTTTCAAAGGGAAAATCATAGGGTTTAGTTTTAAAGTTAGTAGAAGATCAGTTAGGAAATGACTATATGTCATCCTCCCGGCTGATGAGGAAAAAGACGAGGACATATTTGGTTGCCCTTAAAACCCCTAAACCAATGGCTCGACACATCAAGAACTAATATTACATTTTTTGTTTTCATTTTCAGTTTTAAACAATCAACTCCCTTTGTTTTTACGAAACCACAAAATCCAATTAAATTCACACCATTTTTGACTTCACTTAAATCATTTATGCAGAAAACTCATCCTGTGTTCGACCACCAGAAGCGCTTTACTTTATGATAGCTTTGTTATGGCGGTGGAGGAATTTAGAGTATAAATATTGTTGATTTTGGATCATCTTGCAGCACCGAATCAAATAGCACCATTCACCGAGGATAGTGCTAGTGCGAATGACCTATTGAACATGTGATCCTCATTACAAGTTAAGTGAATTTTCTTGTATATATATATATATCTTTTAAATGTTTCGATTAATGTTTAATTTTATTTCATTTTATTTTGTTTTTAGCTAACTTTACCCCTTTTTGGTAGAGTTGTTTTGTTTCTTGTTTGGTGTTTTCTTTGTTCTTGCTGCAGAGGGTCAGTTCCAGTGGGTTAGAGATTGTAAATCAAGGTTGAATTTGAACTTCGATGGAAGAGAGGGGCCCGGTCACGATCGGCATGTGGAAAAAGAGGTAACCCCAGTGCATATATGTCCATGAGGGATTACGAGGGAACCAGGCGTGGCAACAACTGTGAGAGGAGTCAAATGAATATAGGTCCATGAGCGACTATAGAAACTAATGGATGAGTTCACCATATGGAAATTCCTACAAACCTAGTTGGAGGAACCACCTAAAATCCTCATGGGAACCAAGACCTCCACAGTATGCACCTCATGAACCTCCATTTTATGCTTCAACTCCTCAGTTACCTCAGCCACCAAAGCCATTCCCTCCATTTGAACAAGCCATTTTGGACCTTACCCGGATAGTGGATGACTTTGTGGCGGAAGCGAAGGGATTAATGCCGATTCGAATCGAAGAATTGTCAGCATGGAAGGCAATTTGAGCGAAATTAGATGGGCTGAAAAATGACTTTGGGCGCAAATGGGACAACTGCGAACTCCATTGAAAACTTGTCGATCATCGGCCAATGTCCACGGAGGAAGAGTGCCAAAGTGACACCATGGCGGAGGCGGTCATCGACCGCTGACCACGCGGGGGCTTATGGGATTTTATTAAGATTGTCTGAAGGATTGTTTGAATCCTAGAGATATGTATGATATTTATTGTTTTTCCAAGGGGAGAACGAGAAGAAATCTTTCAACTATAGCGAGGAGGGAAGTGGAAAGAAGCCCCGTGGATAGACTGGCTTGTTTGAAACCATTTCCTACATGGTGGACGGCTACACCAGGCGCCAGTATAAGCCTTCCCATTAGCCCCTCCAGCTGACCCAGTGTATATTACGCCTGCACCTAAACCCTGATAACAACCTGAAGCACCCGCCACTAAGGCCCGGCCTTGCCTTTTGTGAAAGCCTCAAGATATTAGTGGCCACTGTTAGAATCTCTGTCACTACATCAAAGACAGAAGCAGCTGCCTACATTGCATGACATAGTGGATGGTTCGAGTGCCCGTTCGGATTTGGAGCACCCGAACCTCGACATTTCTAAGCTCCAACGGTTCCTCTAGCACCACTGGACAAGACCTGAGCAACTGGTTTGAGTGAACAAAGTTCACTCATTTTTGTTTTGATTTTTCTTATATTATTTGTTTTATTTTTAGTTTATTTTTAGTTTCTTTAATTTTCTTTTAAATTTTCTCTAATTTTTAAGTTAATCTTTGTACAGCTTGTTTTCTTTTGCAATTTTTATAGAATTTTCTTGTGTCCATTTTTGCGGTTGAGTGGGAATTTTGAAAGCGAGAATGAAGATCAGAGAAGCAGAATGAAGATAGCAAAAACAGGGAGATTTCAGAACTATGGCGAAAATTTCTCTATTATAGCGAAATGGAGAATTTTCGCTACATAGCGAAATTTCGCTATGTATCGAAAGTGCATGCGGATGTCCCCTCCACCTAGAATAAATTATAACGGTAAGTTCATAAAAAAAAAAAAGAAAAAAAAAGGAGGGTTTCTTTATATTTTTATTTCTATTTAAAAAAATTTGTATTTTTATTTTTATTTTTATATTAAAAAAAAATTGTCTTTAAAAATTTTTTTATTTTATTTTTATATTAAGAAAAAATTTATTTGTCTTTTAAAAAAATTATTTGTATATATAAAAAAATTTGTCTTTTAAAAAAAATTAGTCTCTAAAAAAAATGTTTTTTATTTTATGTTATTAATATTAATACTTTTTTTATTAATTATTTTATTTATCATTTTTCAAAAAAAAAAAAATATTTTACTATGTGAGAAATTTAAGCTATGGTAGCGAATTTAAGCTATGTTGCAGAATGCCCCAGCTATGGTAGCGAAAATTTTCAACCTTCCTCTGTTTTGCCTCTATTTTGTTTAAGCTCATAAAATTTCAACTTAGGTGTGTAAATCTAAATCTAACCGAAATAACACTTTTGAAATTTTATGAAAGTGGTACTCAAATGAATCAATGATCCACTTTTTCTCTCTTTTCTTCTTCTTGTTCATTTGAAGCCCCAGACGAGTGAATTAGGTGTCGATAGAAACTTCTGAAGTCTCATCACGCAACAATCACATCTCATCAAGGAGGTAACACTTTCTTCCCTAGCTTTCAATCCCGAGCCCATTGCGAGACGATGAGATATTTAGTTGGGGGGGAAGGGAGAGTTAGTGAAGTGACTTTGCATATATTTTATTACTATTTTGAAGCGAGCCCATTTGTGATGTTGATGGCTTCTTTGGTTTTCTTTATTGTGAAGGCTGTTATCACCATGCAACTTATTTTGTTCAAAAAGCGCACCGTTTTGTGTTTTGTATTGTAGCTTTGTGGTTTAAAAAAATTAAAACTTTGTCCAAATTCTATTGATGTTAGATTGGTTCCATGCCTAGTTAGTGAATGATCGAGTTGAACTCTTGTTGCTTCGACCCTTTTTCTTCCGCGCTTTAGCTAACCACACTATGCACATCGGGTTTCTTCAATACTTTGAAAAGCGCCTAGCCTCACAAGCCTTGCGATAACCTACACCCTAGTTTCATTGACCACCTTTAATAGGTTAAGGACCATGAATAGAAGGCCAATGTGTCTTCCAAAATAAAAGAAGAGAAAAAGAAAAAAGAAAGAAAAAGACAAAGAAGAAAAATTCTGTAGCTTTGCCTTGAAACTTAGAGAGCACGATCAGGGTATATGGTGAAAGCCTTTAAACTGGTGCCCTAAACGCTGGTTTGGTTGGGAGTCGCGATTTAGTGTTCATACACGGTGGATGGGTAGAGTTGCTTAAGTTGTAGGTGGAGTCTGAAATCATTCAAAGTCCAGGAATTGAAACACGAAGAGTTTGTGGTCGAGAAAGATCGCATATACAAACTTGGTGCCTAAGCGCCCAATTGGTTGGATTCATCGTAGATCCGTTACATGGACTGGTGAATTCTAACCCTCGACATTGCACCCTACAAGCAAAAGGGTTATGGAATAAAAGTGGGTCTGATCTATTTAGGTTGGATTAGCATGCTAGGTTTAGTAAAGCGTACCTAGGTTGGGAGAGTGCGGTTGGCGAGTTTATTGTTTGAAGGCTGATCAAACAAACACTTAGATTTTAATTGGAAGTTTTGGTTGATTCATCGAGATGGAGGCTCTTTTGATACACAATTTTGTATGGCATTCATTCTCTCGAGATAGTTATTAGACAAGGTTTTGATGATTCTTACTTAGGGTTAGGCGTTTCTCATTCACAACCTTTTTGAAATACCATTTTTGTGACCATCATTTTTGTTATCATTTTGTATGCTCTCTCTTTCTTTCTTTCTTTCATTGCTAAGGGACTAGAAATGTGTAGGTTAGGTGTCATTAATTATTTAAAGTGCTATTTTGAACCTATTTATTATAGGTTTTGAGTGCTTTTGTGTACTAATCATTATAATTAATTTACACATTAAGGCTATTATCTCTGATGTCGCATTTGTGGCAAATTTACAGGTTTTTGCGAGCTAATAGTGTATCAAAATTATTGGTCGAATCCAAGCACGAAGAGTCGAGTCAAGCTCGACGTGCGGATCGAGACGGAAGGAAAGAAAGGTAGAAAATGGAAGAAAAATGGGGCATTGCAATTTACACGTTCTGCGAGCACTATGCATCCTGCGAGAAACCTTGTTCCTCCGGCTGTTCTCTTGACATTTCACGCCTTGGTTTTTTTGTTACATTTTTTTGTTTCTTCCCATTTGGTCCTTATAATAGTTAAGTGTTTTTGTTGTTTTTGGTATTTTCACTTGTCTTAGTGGCTATATAAGCAATTTATATACACTGTTAAAGGAATGTTTTTTGCTGTGAATAAAATTTGGGCTCTAGTTCTCCTGTTTTTCTTATTTTCTCCCATTTTCTCTCCATTTCTCGGCTACCAAACACTCCTTTGAGGATGAAAACCCAGAGGATGCTTGGCTAGACCTCTTCCTCCTTTAAGAGGAGGGCTACTAGGCTTTGGATTTGAGGTAAACTGACGGTCCTCTATTTTTAACGTAGGCATTTATTTTCATTTATGTTCCTATCCTTCACTCTAGGTTTAAATCTCATAGATACATCTTGATTGATCAGTATTTGGCAATCTTTTAGGGTTCATTGGATGCTTATTGTTAGATTAAGTTATATCCATTAGTTGCCTTATTCTTGTGAGATGAGTCCGGGAGAATTGAGTTTTCAACTATGCAGGACCATGAATATTCGCTAAATGCCATCTTTGAAAGGGAAAATCATAGGGTTTAATTTTTAAAGCTAAATGAGATCAGGTTCGGAAATGACCATATCTCATCCTCCTCAGCCTTGAGAAAAGACCCGAGGACATGTTGGTTGCCTTAAAACCCTAAACTAGTGGCCCGACACTTCAAGGGGTTATATTTTACATTTTTGTACTTGTTTTCATTTTCTTTTTTAAACAATCAACTCCCTGTTTTTACCAAAACCCCAAAATACAAATTAAATTCACTATTTTTTACTTCATACCGTCGTTTGTCACGAAAACCCATCCTTGTTTTCCAACCTAGAACCGCTATCTTTGCGGTAGCTTTCTGCAATGATGGGAAAACCCAGAGTATAAATATTGCTGATTTCGGATCACCCTACTGTGGCACGAATCAATAGGCATTTGGTTGATTACCTCTGCAAATGGGGTATTGATTTCTATTTTCTTGAAAATGTCCAATAATTTAGATAACTGCTCTTCCCTTTTTGCCTTACGAGTCTCATAAAATGCTTGCTTGTTGGTGTATAAAAATTTGGTACTCTTTCCTTGTTTTACGCTCATCGCTTCCTTGAAGTTGTTAGGTTGTATACTCTTACTCTCCTTGACTCAAGTCTTAACATTCTACTTCAACTTATTCTTTCCTTTCTTTCTTTTTGTTGTTGCCCACTTCTTTCCCACATCTTAACTGAACTGCCATGCAGTCCTTTGGATTCTTTTAAGTGTCACTAGGGAATGTACCCTTGCTCTGATTTGGAATATTCAGGGCTAGCTGCCCTAGTTGTGTCTCCAAGTTTTTCAATGAGGCACTTGTATTCTTCTGAAACACTTAAGTATCAGACTTGAAAGTTTCCTAGTCAGACAGTTTCTGTTCATGGAAGTGTAATAGTCTCTTGTTGTCCCCCATGAACTGTAACATTTGTTCTTCAAATGGTTGAGTCCTCCTTGACCACGATAATCGTTCACCTTGTTATGATCTTGTTATTTAGAACCTTGGTGGCTATTGATATCCACAGTGAGGATTATGTCCATGCCTTGGGCCTTGTGACCTCCACCATATGAGAAAATTCTCATGGTTCCTCGGTGCTAGGCGTAATGTGTGGGCGAGTTTAGTTTAGCTTGAAATCGTAATTTCCTGGCTCTTTCACGTACTTAACCTCCTCATCACCATAAGAATCTTCTTCTGTTGGTACTTCAGAACTTCTTCTCATTTGCTCTCTTTCCTCTGCTCCTATTTCATAAGTAGTGTGCATTTTCCTTTCTTGTTTGTCCATCCTGTGCATGATGGCATCTAACTACCTCCATGGTTTGTCATTTTACTCGACTCCATGAGCTGTTCCTCATATTTATTACCCTGAAAACTGGGATGGAGCTCCTTCTTCATTTGTAGGTCTTATCAGATCTACGCCTGCTGCGCTTTTTTTCTTTTAATGCTCCACGGCATGAAGCATCGATAATGCCTTTAGATGTGTCATTTAAGGCATGATACACTATATCCATCTAGGTTTTTAAATCGATTCCATGCATAGGACACCTCTTCAGCAACCTTTTGAATCTCTCCCAGGTTATATATAGGCTCTCATCTTCCCCTTCTTGGAACACTATTATCTACATTCTTCCTACGAGGTGAGAGAGATAGGAAAGAACACACACTTAGTAATAGCCTCTTGCTTCATCCAGTATCAGTGGTGAACCATGGTAATGATTCATACCATGAGTATTTATATCTCTTAAGAAAATGGAAGATATGTAGTTGTTACCTCACGGCCTCACACCATTGTTCTTTGTATTTTCCATCTGAGAATCTGCCCGGTGCTCATTGGGTCTTGGGGTGGGGTGACCCGGTGGGCGATCTTTGCGCACCATTGTTATTAAGGTTGTCGGGTGAAGATGCTTCCTGGTCAATAGGCCTCAGGAAATCTTCCATTGTTTCGATGGGAGGCCTTAAATTCCCATTTATCTCTTCTTCTATCAGAGTCCATGTCTCTGTCCACATATGATTGTTTATGCTCTTTTAGTCTTTCTTAAACAGGTGTTCTTTCTATTTGATTACAAGCGGCCAGTCGAAAATCCTGAACTTCCTGTAATTTAAAAGTTTCACAAATCGAAACACACTTTCAGTTAATAGGATTAGTCAAACTAAACAATATTTTCAACATGGCTTGTTAAAAAATCGAAGTGGTTAGGTGTAGCCCACTGCTTGTAAAAACTATTTTTATTTCTTTTCTTTTATAAAATGTCCCAATTAGCAATTCCCTCTTTTGTTAGAATATTGATCACTTAATTCTTTCAATCCCGTGATGACACCCATAAAACTTGATACGCCTTTTCTATATAAGTGAAATCCCCTCAAATTCTTGCCATTTTATAAGAGCCTTTTATCTCTTGCATCCGTATCAGTACCGGATAAATTTTCTTAATAAAATGTTTCATTCGGAAGGTTCATGACTTAAAAATAAGGGTATAGTCTATTAGCCTTCTAGAGTGCCTGAGGTGTAGTAGTAAAATTTGAATGTAAGTCGATTATCGATTAGTGCTAGAAAGTGCAGTTTTGGACCTAATCAAGATAGGTTTTGGATGCTTTTGCTAACCAATCATATGAATTAAGCCCGATTGAGGTGTTTAGGTCCACTTAGTATCACTTATGCCATTTCGAGGTTATTTGTGGTTATTTTGCTGGTTTTTGCATGCCTTGGCCACTAAGTGCGAGTTCGATATCGAGATATGTGCTGAACCATGAAGATTGAAACTATATTCAACCATCAAAATATCAAGATACAATGAGAAATTAAAGGCAAAATGTTGGGATCACGATGAAAGGATACGTGTTGACGAGTCTGATAATACGAATTCCGGAAATTCCCGTATGATTTGAAAATTTATTTTGGGATTGCGAAAATTCGCAACCATAGAAAATTTGCGCCAATCCTAGCGAAATTAGAAATTCGCTAGGCTTGCTTGAAATTTATTATATAGCAATCACATACTATGAAATTCTCCATTTGGCTATCTCTCCATTTTTAAGCTAGGTGTAAATTTAGCTATGGCGAGGAAATTCAGCATGCGTAAGCGAAAATTCTCATTCGCTCTCTCTGTGCAATTTCGCTAGGCTAGTGAAATTCTCTGCATCGCAAAATTCTGCTAATTTTATTGTAATTAATGCGAAGCGACCTTTGCGTTTGGTGTATTACCACCTTGTCCTTGTAGGCATTTTAGGCTTTCTTGTAATTTTCATGCCTTTGGGTGGACTATATAAGCCCCCATCATTTTGTAACCCTAAGCAACTTTTAAGAAACTTTTGGCATTTGATGCGAGTTCATGACTTTCGGTTTAGGGTTTTCTTTCTCTCTTCCTCTCTCCTCTTTCTTTCCAGCATCTAGGCTGCAATTACCCCCTTGAGGATGACGAGCAGGGATCTTGTTCCCTTATAGCCTTGAAGAGGAAGGTAGCTAGTTTGGTTTAGAGCAGGGTTGCCGAGGTGGTCACTCATGTTTTTAAATCTCACAGTGCGTATTTATGGCTCCCAACCATTTAATGTCATTACTTTGGCCAATACTTGCCTGTGCTTTGAAGTGCAGTGCATACTTATTGTTAGATGCCTTTGTTATTCTTGCTAGATGGTCTTTACAAGCCACTAAAATGAGGTTAGTGTTAGGGTTTTAAGCGGAAGGGAGTGTGAATGCATGTTGCTGTGTTGGCCTGAAATAAATTGGTTCTAGGGTTAGGTTTTATAGTTAAACTAAGATCAGGTTATGGCGGACTATGGAGTTGCTTGCCATGATGCGGGGGACATAACAGGGACAGCGCGCAACCCCATGTTATCAAGCTAGTGACCTAAACCTTGAGTTACCATTTACACTTTATTTCTAGCCTTTACAGGTTATTGATGAAACAAACAACTCACTTGTTTTGAAACAAAATCCAAAATCAGCCAAAAGCCTCATTTATTTTCAACAACGATGCGAGCCATTCATAGGATGAAACCCATCCGTCATTCGACCACACAGACCCATTTATCTTTGCGGAGTTGCTTGACTGTGATGGAGGAACATAGAAAACAAATTTTTGTTGATGGTCATCATTCCCACGGAGATTGGTACGAATTTAGATCAACTACTGACTACCTAAAATTCACATGCTATTTAGACTAAAAATTCATAATGAAGGTTTTATCTAGAGAAGAAATAAAAGTCTAGACTGGTAGCTCTTTGTTGAACTAAAATAAAACCAGGTAAATGAATGAAAATAAATTATCAGTAAAAATCTGATTGAATCATTTTTCACAGCAGAAGCGAAAACTATCCCGGTGAATTACAATGAAACAATCAATTCCTACACTAAAATACATAGCTCTGTTTATGTATGGATCTGAATTTGTCCAAGATTTCCTAATTTTTGGAATTCGATTTCTCCATATTCACTAGTTAGATACCCTTGCTTCTCTCGATTACAAGATCAACCATTCTCGTATTCCCGACTCTTCTGAATCTGGGCATTTTCTTTCGATACTTCTTCCATTTCTTGATGACGAGATCTTTGCATTTTCCTTCTAAGGATTTTATGGAAATTTCTACCACTTGGTGATGGCTTGACCTCGGATCTATGGGTTTCCTTTCCCACGCTGATTAGATCTCGGTGGCTGAGGTTGGAACTTATCGTTATAAGGTGAACTCTGCATTCATTTATATTGTTAAATACTCCCCTCGACTTCCATTATGGCGAATGGGGATTTATCAAAATGAACTCTCAGCTCAATGATTCGTCAATGATAGTCTAGCGTACCCGAAAAAGAAGTGCTCTTAGCTCTCGAAGTCTTCGATCTCTGTGTCCGCGGTCATCCTGGAAATCAGAGCAAGATACATTCCCTCAACTGGTATTCGGTACTACTATTGGGAACTTATCATTTCCAAAACAACATCAAATAAGTAATCCGAACCCAAATTAGTTCTTCATATTTATGTAGGAAAGACTGTAACTTAATGTAAATGAAATCCAGTAGAGCTGTGCTCCGATTACTGCATTGCGAATTAAGAAATGGAATCTGCGATGCATGAAACATTCCAACTAATAATTGCAATAAAGCTGAAAAAAATGAAATCCATAAATTTGTCTGATTTAAAATTTTCAAGCGATAATATCAAGAAAATAACATAAATAAAACATATTTCTACTGTTTCTTCCATGATTTGTAGATTCAAATCCAAAAAATAAATTAAAGACGAAAGAAATCAAAATAAAATAAATAAATAAAATTCTAATCTAAACTATACACTGAGTTCCTCCCCTTTCCCCTTTTTCTAGGTAGTGAAGACGAAAGCTACTTTACTATTCTAACACTATCTATTTATAATGTTAAAAGGATTTGGTAGAATCCCGAAAAACTCAGTGGAAAGCCGAAAAGCCGGCTGAAGTATTATCTGCGTGCGACCTCAAATTGATACCAGCGACATGATTCTCTTGTTTCTCGGTTCGGTCAGCGACCTTTTATAACCTGGCTGCGACCCGATTCGCTACATTATGCTTGGATCGATGAATTACGCGACATCGTTTGTAGTCTGACCTTATTTTCGATGTTTCTCGGAGTTGATGCTTCGACCTGCGGTTTCATGTCGTGACATCATTGTCTTTCTCTTCTCACGCTGTAAGTCCGCGACCTCGGTTTGGGTTAGAGCTACCTTTCTATTTGTAGGATGCCTTCATGTTGTGACTTTCTTTTCCAGGTCGCGATTATGTTAGTCTTCTGCCTCCACATGTTTCAATTTTATGTCGCGACCTCAAGGTAATGTCGCGACCTTTTTTGCTGCCCATTTCTTTTCTTCTGGTCGCTACCTTAGTTCTTTGTTGCAACCAATTTCCTCCTTCCCTTCTTTGTTCCAAGTCGCGAACTCAAGGTGATGTCGCAACCTCAGGTGGCTCTTTCTCTAGAGGCGTATTGTAATCCACCGATTTCTGGGTTAAGACGTAGTTAACGTGTTCTTCTTGGTGTAGCCTAAATGATAGTAGCGACATCGTTTACGATCCTTGATTAATGTCGCAGCTTCCATTGTAAGCGAGGCTAGGTTTGGCTTGATTTGCGACCTCCTTTCCAACCTATTTTTGTTCTGACTTAAATCTTCCTTTTTTTATATGGGCATCGGGTGGTGTGTGACGCTGATGGAGCCTTTCATTTAAGAATTAGTTGCAACTTCATTTACTTGCAAAGACCTCTCTTTTGGTTTCATTTACGGATCCTTGTTGCGACCTTAGAGTGGTGTCGCGACATGAAGATCCTTCTTTTGATTATTTCCTTTAGTCTCGACCACATTTCGCTGTCGTGACTGAGTACTCAAATCACGACTTCGCACTCACAGTCTTTTCAATTTCTTCCCCCCAGGTGATTTTTGTGATGTCGTGACTTGGAATGTATGGCCCAGGCTTCTGTCGCGACTCGATTTTGATTCTCGACTTCATTTCTGCTTGTATGTTGATCTCTTCTTGTTTTTGATGGGATTTTCTTATTTCTTCTGTATTTTCCTGCAAAATTAAATTTGAGTAAAATATCTACATTTTTGCATAAGAATCAACATGTATCTTGTAATGCTCGGAAAATAGATTAAAATCGGATGGGGATGTTTGGACTCTCATCGGCGCGATACTGACGTGAGGCTTCTGTGCCACCAACTTTGCTTCTCTGGCTGTTGTGCCCCCAGTAGAGCCACTAGCATGCGAGCCACCGTGCACCTGACCACGCTTTCGCGCCTTGGTCGGAGCGGAGTGTGCGAGACGCCCTGTGCCGGAGTCCACGTTTGTCGTGCACCCAGGCCAGAGCCACGCACCACGGAGTCTCTTCTTTGCCCTTGCACTTTTCTGGCGAGCGTTGCGGCGTCCATCTCTTTGTACCTGAGTCTTGGCCGTAGTTCGTACCGCGGGCAGCCGTTACAAGCTGAGGTCGATTCGGTACCCATGATAGAGATGATCTTCGGCACATCGAGCTGCATTTGCTCCTCGTCGAGATTCTGAGAGACACCTTCTTCCATTGGCCCTTTCCGGCTATGATGCGAGGTCACGCCTCGCCCCATTTCGAGGCTCGGCTTCTAAGCCCTCGTCCGGCGTACAGGACCGGGTGAGACCTCGGCCTCCTTCTCTTGTGCATTTGAGACCACCGGAGGTCCAGCCACTAGCGGGCTGGACATCTGGCCCGAGGGGTCTTTGGTCCAGGCTGGCTTCACGCCTCCTCTCGCTGCTCCGAGTTCATCACCTCTGTTGTCCAAGGCTTTGAGGATCAGGCGCCCGATGTTTAGTTGAGATCTGATTCCAAGGAACGTCAATCTTTGTGCCAAGGACTTCCATAGAGAGTCATACTACGACATACCGGCATTGAACCAGCGATTCAGAGATTTGATGCGGTTGATCCAGCGATATTCACTGCTGCCATTCATGACTCCGAGGTAATTTTTCTATCCCCGGGTGGTGCTAGAGTTTTATCATACTATGACATCCCGGCGAGCAGCCGTCAGATGGGGTCGGTTCGGCGCCAGGCGGTTGCCGCAGGGGTACTCGGCGTGGATATCCGTTGCACTTTAGGCACGCCGGTGGTTACGGAGAATTCCACAAACTATCGGCGTGAAGCGCAAACCATAACCTAGAGAGATGGTTAGCTATCTATTTCGAGATACTACAGTCGAAGCTTCCATAGGATGCTCCTAATGGACAACGTGCCGGATCCACCTTTGTTCCGCCGACGGTATATGCAGCGACAATACTGGGCTTTATCACGGATATCAGGGGTCCCCAGTTCGACGTAGAGCTTGTCATGGCCATGGCCCCACCCCGCTTTGAGGAAAGGTCACGTAAGGACTGTGGCTCGAGCGAGAGCTATTTGTAATGCCGAAAATTAAGCGCGTTTCAGGTGGATTAGTAATATAGAAATTCTTACCTAATTATATATATTTGTATTGACCTAAGTATTTATTTTAGGTCTTAATAATTATTTTGCCATATAAATTATATAGATAATTATTAATAGTTATATGGCTTAATTTAAGTGTTAAAAATAAAGTAAATACTTAAATATATACTAATTATACTTACTAATTAAGTTTTAATTTCGACTTAACTCAAATTAAATTGTAATTAGGGACTTAGCTATATTAATAAAAATAAGGGGAAGGATTTAAGGGTAATTTTGGAGTGTAGAGATTTCGTTTTGGCCTTCTTCTTCCTCATGATCAACGCGGCCCCCACTTTACTTCTCTGTACTCCTTAGAGCCATCCTCCGGAGTCCGATGGGTTTTAAGACCAACTGATCGGCCGTCAGAGCAGGAAAGGCAACCTCGTCACCAGGCCACCCTTGTCACCTTGGATCTCGCGATGCTGCAGATCTCATGGAATCGCGCCGCAGGCTCTCTCTCGCCTCTTGTGGCCATTTGTTCGACCATTTAAACCACCTCCCAGTCCAAAGCCAGGCCCGGATCTGAACTCCATCGCCCCCAAAGGCAAGATCCACCTTGATCAGGATTCAAGGTCGTTTGCCGGGTGAGCGAGAGGTGGAGCTCGCGGAGTTGGGGGCGCCGGGGCCGGTCAAGGCCTCCGGTGGTCCTACGACGAGCGATCACGGTTTTTGGGTCCCTTGAGCTTTGGAAGCTACGTGGATGTCGCGGGATGTTAATTAGAGGCAGCCCTCAAATTTTCCGGCCACCGTCGGCGGACCTCGGGGAAGCGATACCGGGGTGAGCGTTAGTCCGCTCAGTGGATTAAACGGTGTGATCGATTCACGTCGAGCTTAATTAAAGAATCTAACCTAAAGCGTGTGGGACTCCTAATCGTATAATTGTGAATGTCGATTTTAATTGTTCAATGATGTATGTTGAATATGTCCACTGTATTTCGGACTACGTTGAATTAGTTACTTGTATTGTATAATCCAAAGTAGTTAATAAGATTGATTGTGTATATTACGAATACAAATTGTTGATTTGATGGATTAGGATGAGTGGGCGATAAAATTGCCAATGGTGTGGCCCGGCTCGATGTTGATTCTGTGTATATTAGGAATGTTATTTAGCGAGTTACGGACTTGTTTTCTGGGGGTTAAGTCCAGTTTTAGGGGAGGTTACCTTAGAGATTTTCGATAAATTTAAATGTGCTTTATATCGGTCACCTTTTTGTAGTTAATACGAGTCGAGTCTAGGTGGCTTAAACCTCGATCTACGATGATCATGTCTTTCTATTCTAGATTGTCCACTTGGCCACCTTAGGCGGCTGAGGTGTAAAGCTGACTCTGAGACCGTTCTTACATTGAGTTGATATCATATAGTTTATGACACATTATCTGCATTGTACGCAATTTATGGCATTAGGCTACACCCGTCATCCGCGACATGATTATTACTATTGGAATTGTATTTACTATGATAGCTGATTATTTAGTTGTTATGAAATATATACGCATATGGTATTATGATGATGGATGTGAGTGTGCATTGTTAGGGTGATATTCTTGTGATTATGTTTAAATGTTTGTAATGGGAACTACAATTAGGACATACCACCTAATGGGTTACATAAGGACCCAGTGATCGGATGATGTTATAGGTTTATGGTTATGGACATGAGTTCCCTGGTTGAGCGTTTCTCTCGGGGATGCCGGAGGTAAGGTCCCTGGTTGAGCGTTACTCTCGGGGCGTCGGCTATCGATTATGATATGTTAGTTCTTTGGAGGCCAGGACCACAGTTGAGAGCATTCTCTCGGGCGCCCGGCTTCTCGGTTATTGGATTAAGTGTCGTTGGAGTTAAGGACCACTGGTGAGCATTCTCTCGGGCGCCCGATCTCGTGGATTGGGAAGAGCGTAGGCTTATAGTATTGGAATATAGAAGTCTCACTATAATATATAGATGATGTATCATTTTGTGTTATAAACATGTTTCTATCAATGTATGCATGTTATGATTATAACTGAATTTTCTTATGTGTATATTTTCATTCATGTTTATATTATGATTACTATAAGTATTTATAGTATTTTGGTTGTGAATATGGCATGAATTATGTGATATTAACTCACTCTCGAGGTAGCCAGTCTCAATTTGACCAGTCTTGTCGGTCCTCATGCGGATCCTTGAGAACCGCGGGTGGCCTTCCTTCACGGCGGTTACATGTACTATTATGATAGTATTAATCTTTGTCTATTTAATCTAGGTGTCTCTGCAGTACTTTGGAATATTAGTATGTGTTGTAATTCAGACAATTCTGTTCATTTAGGGTACGATGACGGTGTATGTGGGATCGAAACTTTTTTTTTCCCTATTGATGTTTGGCATCTGAGCATATTATATATATGTATGTGGATATATAGTCAGGTGATCGTATGATAGTCGGCATGAATATTTCAATAAGGCTTGCTACGGGTTTCGGTGGCCTTATGCCTTCCCATTCCCTAGTGCCGGTCACGGCCCCCAGATTGGGTCGTGACAAAGTTGGTATCAGTATAGGTTCATTTCACATGGCCCTGGGAGTCTAAGTTTCGATCTTGGAGTTAGGATCGAGATTCGATCCTTATCACATCCTGGCCATCTAGTTTACGCCGTCCAGTTAGGACGATACATTTGATATCGATAGTCTTTTGTTTACTTTGATTATGAGACGGGATCGAGGTTAATGACGGCTGCCGAGTCTGCCGGCCGGCCCAGTGAGGCTGCAGTTCTATGATGAGGCCCGGGAGGCGAGATGAGGTATCCCGCCGGCCGATCCACCGAGTTCACGGGAGAGAGCGAAGGAGGCTGAGGTAGGCCCGAGTCACGGCCAAATAAACGGTCTGGGTGATGAGCCATAGGCAGAGGCCACGGGTTAATATACCCAGGCACGATTTCGAGTACAGCCCGGATGCACAGTATCGTGATACTTATCGGCATTTTAAGCGAGTATATTGGGTCATGAGACGGCTCCTCAATGACTGAAACATCGTGGCGTTAGCTAATAGTTCTCATTACGGGTGGACGAGTTTGACGAATCCACATTATTTGTTCGATTACACCGAGGCTTAATGGGGTTGTCTTTGATGGAATGCTCGGTGACCCGATGGATTTTACGGGCGAAGTGGAGAAACATTGATCGGCTGCTCTGGTAAACGGATCTGTGGAATCAGCGAGTTTCTCCCTTAAGGGCTTAGCATTCTTGATGGTCGAGGATTACATGAAGGCCCGTTTCTTGAGGAATTTATGACATGGGCTCGATTCGAGAGATTGGGGGATTAACTACATTTCTTTTTCCATGAGGCAAGAGTACCAGAGACAGTTTGAGCAGTTGAAGAGAGATGATATGTACGTGGTAGATTTGCACAGTAGGTTCATGTATCTTGATAAATTTGCTCTTGGGAGTTAGTTGCGTGGAACAGAGAGCCAGTAAGTACATCGGGCTCGGACCACATTTCATATCCCGCATTCTGCGTTCGAGGGAAGTGTAGCTTCTTGGAAGTCCTTGATTTAAGCGAGAGCCGGATAGGCCGACCTTCGCCTTCATGGTATCTTAGTGGATGGTGCTAAGAAGAAGACCCACACAGAGGAGCAAACTAGTACCTTGCCTGCAGCGCAGTATTATGGTAGTCACGGTACTTGATTGGTATAGGTCGGCCCGGATAGAGCGGTTTAGATAGCAGGGGTCTAAAAGGAATCGCATAGTGAAGGTTATAAAGGCTTCGGATTGGACGGGGTTCTGGGGCCCGGTGGTATAGTTGAGGATGGGGAGTTCGGGGCTCGAGGAGTGCAATGACCTTGGATTACGGCACCCGAGTATGTGCCCCATAGTGTGGGCGGATGCATGGGGCCTTGTATGGCGGCTAATTGGGCTTGTTTAGGTGTGGAGAGTTTGGGCCATATGGCCATATCATATCTTCGATTTCCCGGTGACGCACCGCCGGGGATTACCGCGGTACAGTGTTGCTAGCCAGTTCATTGGGCGGCGCCTGGTCAGCTACTCGGCGGGTGTGCGATATAGTGGCCAGCGGGGCCGTGGATATGGTAGAGCTCAGGGAGCGATTTAGTGGTAGGGGCCGGGTGGTTTTGGCTCCTACCGGTCACGGGCGTGGTCAGCAGGAGTTTGCGCTCGCTCTCGGGGCCTTGGGCGTCAAATCTTTATCGTGTCGGGTACTATTCGATTACATTATATTAGGGCTGGTGTTGTGGAGTCAAGATTGCCACACACTCCTTTGTGTCTCTGGTTTTTGGAAGCGGTGTTCGACCGGCGGGACTTGAGACTTCAGTTATCGATTACTACCCTACGGTGATGCGCCAGGCGGATGTTTACTTTCCATCGTGCCCCGGTTTACGTAGTGAGGCGAGACAGCCACAGGCGGATCTTATTTTTTGTTGGATGTGATGGATTTGGGGTTGTGGGTATGGATTGGTTGGCCGGGCACTACGCCGCCTAGTTCTTGGGGAGAGCAAGTGATTTCGGTTCAGGGTTCGAGTTTGGGTTTCGTGGTGAGCGGTGCAGGCCCCTTCTAATTTAATTTAAGCCATTACGTGGGCGGATGTTACCAGCCCGAAAGTGCGGGGTTATCGGCTCTTGTAAGGGACACGGCCGTTAGATAAGAATTGAGTTGATGATGTCCGCATCGCTTGCAGATTTCTGATGTTTTCCCGGAGGTTGCAGGGGTTGCCACTAACGGGAGATAGAATTTTTGCATTGATGTTGTAGGAGCCCGGCTATCTCCTTGCCACCTTATAGGATGGCACAACGGAAGTTGAAGGAAATTTGAAGGAGCCGATTATAGGATTTGTTAGACAAGGACATCGGGCTGAAGTACTTCTCACAGGGTGCTCTGTCTTATTTATGAAAGAAAGATGGTTCCTTGCGGCTATGTATAGACTCTGAGCATTAAACAAGGCGGCAATCGTAATAAATATCAGCTCCCGAATAGATGACTTGTTTGTCCCGGCAGGTGCATCATGTTTTTCTAAGATTGATCTACGGTCAGGATATCATCAGTTGAGAATAAGACATGAGGATATTCGAAGGCGACGTCGGGGCCAGTCACGACCATTATGAGTTCCTAGTGATGTCTTTTGGACTCACTAATGCCGTGACCTTTATGGATTTGATGAGCGGAGTGTTGAGCCCTTCTGGATCGCTTGTAATTGTGTTCATTGATGATATCTTAGTATATTCTCGGAGTGAGGGGAGGAGCATGTAGGCATTTAAGAAGTTAAATATTCTGGAACTTTGAGGGCGAAGCAATTATATGCCAAATTCTCGAAATTATGAATTTTGGTGGATAGTGCTTAGCCTTCTTGGGACATGTAGTATCGAGGGAAGGTGATGAGTGGATCCCGAAGATAGAGCGGTGATGGATTCGCGAGAGACCCGAGCCACTGGTGGTAGAGTTCGAAGTTTCTGGGTTTAGCGGGTTGTGCTCCTGCCGTTTAAATGGGGATTACTGAATCATTGCACCCTTGACAGTTAACTTCGGAAAGTGTGAAGTTTCGGTGGACGGAGGCTTGTGGCGAGTTTCGGAAGGTGAAGGATTGTTTGACCTACGCTCGGTGTTGGCATTACCATACAGTACGGGAGTCCTCTGATTGTATTGGGACGGCTTCTAGAGTCGGATTAGGGTGTGTGATGCGACATGGTAGGTGATTGCTTATGCTTCTAGATGTTTACAGAGAACCACGGCGGGGTGATTCTGACTCATGACTTGGAGATGGCGGCGGTGATCTTTGCATTGAAGATCTGGAGACATTACCTGTATGGTGAGACATGTGAGGTTTTCACGGATCACAAAAGTTTAAAATATATTTTTCAACAGAAGGAGCTAAATTTGAGAGTGGAAGATGTTTGGAGTTGCTTGGAATTTATGATTGTACGATTCAATATCACCCCAGGGGTAAAGGCTAATGTAGTGGCGGATGCTCTGGTAGGAAATCATCAAGCAGTCGCCCGCAGTAGATGCGAGCGACAAATTGACTAAGGAAATTTGTGAATTGTATGATCGGGGTTCTGTTCTATAGAGGTGTTGGAGTGCAGGCACTTTTAGCATTTAGTCAAATCGATTCGATGGACAAAATTAAGACAACCGATACGAGAGACCCGGTTGATGAAGATTATGGATGAGGTTCCAGCAGTGCGGCCAGTGATTTTATGATTAGGAAGATGGCACGTTGAGATTGGGTACTAGATTTATGCGTCCCGATGTTGATGGACTTAGAAGAGATTATGGAAGAGGCTCATCCCATACGACCTACGGTATTCATCCGGTTCCACTAAGATGTATCATGATCTTAGGGGTAACTAGCCCCGAGTGGAGTGGTATGAAGAAGGATGTAGCGGAGTTGGTATCCAAGTGTTTGACTTGCCAGCAGGTCAAACTTGAGCACCAGAAGCCGTCTGGGTTGTTGCAGCCACTCCCCATTCCAGAGTGGAAATGGGAGAATATTACCATGGACTTTGTGACTGGGTTACCTCGAACTGGCGGTATGATTTCCATTTGGGTGATAGTCGTAGAATGGCTAAGTGACACTTCTTGCACGTAGAGGCAGGCTTTTTCCGTGGCAGGTATGCTAGGGTGTATATTGAGGATTGTTAGTCTTCATGGGATTCCGGTTTCTATTGTGTGTGCGACGAGGGCTGATTCACTTCTAGGATTTCGCGGAAACTTCGCTGAGGAGCTTGGTACTCGATTGGACTTTATACGACTTTTCACCCTCGAGACGGATCGGCGGTCGAGAGGATAATCCAGCGTTGGAGGGGACATATTAGGATGTGCGTGATGGATTTTTGGAAATTGATAGGATTAGCGTTTTACACCTTTAGCGAGTTAGCGTCTGTGGCCAGTTATGTACTCAGTATCGGTATGGGCCTTACGAGGCATTGTATGAGTAGGAAGTGTAGATCGCGGTTCTTTGGGAAGAAGTTGGTGAGAGGAAGTTAACGAGGTCTTGGGTGGTCAAATCACTTCCACAAAAAGATTCCTCATTGAATCGGTTGAGGACGCTTTAGCCCAGACAGAAGAGCTATACGGACCCGAGAAAACATGTGGAGTTTGGTGTAGGTGAGTATGTATTCTGAAGGTTTCCCCGATCACGGCGTGATGATTTGGTAAGAAGGAGAGTTAGCACCTCGCTACGTGGGACCATTTGAGATTGTGGATAGAGTTGAGGGATGTAGCCTCACAAGTTTGGGTTACTTACCCAATTTATGATATTTTAAATCGGTCTTTCATATATCTATGCTGAGAAAGTATGTGCCAGATCCTTCACAAGTGCTACAGGCCCAAGAAGTAGAGATCAGTGAGGATTTATCGTATGAGGAGCGACCTGTAGCTATTGTGGATACTCAGGTTCATCAACTACGATCAAAAGCCATTCCAATGGTCAAAGTCCTATGGCAGAATCATTCGACTGAAGAGTGCACTTGGGAATCAGAAGCGGGGAAGATGCGACGTTCATGCCCATACTTGTTCGATAATGGGGTATGTTTCTTATTCTTAAATTCGGGACGAATTTTCTTAAGGAAAGCATAATACCAGAAAATTAAAAGCGTTTTAAATTGGATTATTAATATAAATTCTTCTAATTTATATATATTTATGTGACCCTAGTATTTATTTTAAGGTCTTAATAATTATTTTTAGCCATATAAATTATATAGATAATTATTAATAGTTATATGGCTTAATTTAAGTGTTAAAAATAAAGTAAATACTTAAATATACTAATTATACCTAATTAAGTTTTAATTTCGACAACTCAAATTAAATTGTAATTAGGGACTTAAGCACATATTAATAATAAAAATAGGGAAGGATTTAAGGGTAATTTTGGAAATTACCAAATTTCATTTTGGCCTTTCTTCTTCCTCCTTCATGACCAGCTTCTCTCTTACCCATGGCATCATCACCTCAGATCCGGCCATTTTTTAGACCAACGGTCTGTGAGTCGAACTAGGAAGCGACCAAAAAGATCATAGGCCACCTTGTCTGCTTGGATCTGCTTTGAGGCTACCAATCTCGGAATGCGCGAGGCTCTTCACCTAGCCCTTACCGCCGCCCGGCATTGTGACAAATACCTCCGCCCCGAACCGACCCCAGATCTGAACTCCTCGCCCCCAAAAACTTAAGGATCCACCCTTGATCGAAGTTCAGTCGTTTTCTTGTTGAGCGAAGAATTAGATACATGGGAGTTAGGAATTTGTCGGGGCCGATTCCGGCCACTCCGGTGGTCCTCTGACGAAAGCGATAACGATCACAGTTTTGGGTCCCTTGAGCTTTGGGCTTCGCGTGGATGTCCTTAGAATCTAATTCCGGCAACCCTCAAATTTTACGGCCACCGTCGGCGGCGGCGGACCTCGGGGCGTACCGGGGCGAGCGTTCGTCAGCTTTCGTGATTAAACGGTGTGATCGGTTTACGCATTCGAGCTTGATCAAAGAATCATACCTGCAGCGTGTAGGCTCTGTCGTATAATTTAATAGATAATCGATTTTAATTGTTGATGATGTATGTTGAATATATCCCTTTGTATTTCGGACTACGTTAAGATTAGTTACTTGTATTGTATAATCAAAGTAGTTAATAAATTGATTGTGTATATTGCGAATACAAATTGTTGATTTGATGGATGGGGCGATGAATTAATGAGTTGTAATGGTGTGGCCGGCTCGATGTTTGATTCTTTTGTATATATTAGAATGTGCTATAGCGGGTTAAGACTTGTTTCTGAGGGAGTTAAGTCCGAGTTTTTAGGGGAGGTTACATCCGATTTTAGACTAAATTTTGATAATGCTTTATATCGATTACGCTTTGGCCAGATTGTCTAGTCGAGTCTAGGTGGCTTAAACCTCGATCTCGATGTGATCCATGTCTTTCTATTCTAGATTGACTGACAGCTCGCCCGAGCGACTGAAAGGGTGTAGAAGGCGGCTGCGAGACCGGAGTTCTTACGTGAGTTGATATCATATAGTTTATGACACATTATCTTGCTGTGCATTGCATAGCGTTTATGGCGTTGAAATTTGCAATCATCCACGACATGATTATTACTAATTGGAATTGTATTTACTATGGTAACTAAATTATTTAGTTGTTATGAAATATATACGCATGGGGCTGTATGATGATGGATGTGAGTGTGCATTGTTAGGAGTGATGTTCTTTGTGCATTGTATTTGAAATGTTTGTAATGGGAACTACGATGGACATACCACCCTAATGGGTTACATAAGGACCGGTATTGATCGGATGATGTTATGAGTTTATGGTTATGGACATGAGTTCACTGGTTGAGGAAGTTTCTCTCGGGGATCTGGGAGAGTAAGGTCCACACAGTTGAGCGTTACTCTCGGGGCGCCGACTATGGATTATGATATGTTAGTTGCTGGAGGTAAGGACCCTGGTTGAGCATTCTCTCGGGGCGCCAGCTATAGGTTATTGGATTAAGTGTCGACTGGAGTTAAGGACCCTGGTCGAGCATTCTCTCGGGGCGCCAGTCTCATTGGATTTGGAAGAGAGCCGTAGGGCTTATAGTATTGGAATATAAGTCTATAATATGCACAGATTGATGTAATATTTGTGTTATGACATGAACTATCTTTGTGTGTATGCATGATTATGTAATTCCTTATTAATATAATTTTCATTACCATGTTTATATTATGAATTCTTATAAGTATGTATAGAATTTTGGTTGTGAATGGCATGAATTATGTGATATTAACTCACTCTGAAGCCAGCAGTCTCATTATTTTCAGTGCCCATCCAGTCCTCCTTCTTGATTCCCCTTGAGAACGTGAATTCCTTCCTTCCGCGGCGGTTACATATATGTACTATTATGATAGTATTAATCTTTGTCCTATTTAATCTAGAATTCGCTGCGGTGCTGGAATATTAGTATGTGTTGCTGAAATTCGGACAAAGATTACATTCATTTAGAGATGCGATGGCGGTGTATGTGGGATGAAACTTTAATTCTCCTGATGATGTTTAGCATCTGAGCATATTATATATATGTATGTGGATATATAGTCGGTGATCGTATATGATAGTCGGCATGAATATTTCAATAAGGCTTGCCTACGGGTTTCGTTGCCTTATGCCCTTCCCATTCCCTAGTCTTAGGTCCGGCCCAGAAGTTGGGTCGTGACAAGCATTCTCTGTTGATCATAGGGGTTGCTCTGCTAGGTCTTAGAGCATATGGGGTTCCTAGAGGGCCACGCATGTTTGAGTTGTCTCAGTTTTATCCTCAGCGGATCCTGCATCCTTACAGGCTCTCGTGATTTGGCGGCGGGAGGTGGGTGGATGATTATAAAGAGGACCTGCCGAGGGGTGAGCAGCCTGTTCTAGAGGTGAAGGTGGAGAGGACCTCAGTTCCAGATTTATCTCCTCCAGTTCCACCTCCTCCACGGGGCTCTTGGCCCATCCTCCACATCCCGCGGGGAGCCACCCAGGAGCACATGCACAGGTACTTGAGTTTCTTGGCTTTTGATCTGGTCACAACATTGACCGAGCGGATGGCTCAAGCCGAGGTCACTTTCACACAGAATCACACCATGCTTCTTCAGATTCAAAGCCACCTCGGTCTCCCGCTGGTCAGCGTGACAGAGCCTACACAGCCCACTACTCGTGATCAGTCCATTGTATCCGCTTCCGCTACCTCCTTTGATGTCTTGCCTTTGTCAATTTCAAACCCATAGGCGTCTACACCACGCAGTGGGGTGGTCACACTTCATCTCTAACTTTCTGATCCTACCTGGTAGGAATCACGGTTATACTTTAGTTAGAATGAAAGGATTAAAGTCAGGAAGTGTCTTATCATATTTTGTTTTGTTTTAGCTTTATCAGCTTGCCTACTTGTTTTGTATAGAATTTGTTTAATATGTATGTAATGTAGTAAAGCGAGTGGTTTTGGTGAGTAGTGTGTTTTATGTTTAGCTATGATAAGCTTGTACTAGCCACATTGGTTATATCAAAAGCTTTATAGCAGTATTTACATATTTTCTACACTTTTGCATGCCATTTTTTGGTCCAATATTTTTGTGGTTCTGCTCTTACCTTGAGTTGAAAAATTGAAGCACTGTATGGTACCATAATGCTAGAATAGTTCCATGCATGATTAAGTATTTGGTTGGTTGAGATTCCAAAGTATCCAACCTTATTCATCCCACACTTTAGCTAATCACACACAGTTACATGGTTTTATCGATAGGTTAGAAAAATTTGCCTTACCTTTTTTTACTTTGCAAAAACCGGCTTTAGATTCGTTGACGACCTATAATAGATTTAGGTTACCCATAAAAGAAGACCAATGAGTCTTCTAAAAATAAAAATAAAAAGAAAAAAGAAAAAATAAGAAGAAAAAGAGAATGAAAAGCGAAGTGACACTACCTTGAAACCAGAGACAATCCCGAGGTATATAGCTAAAAACCTTGACCCGTTGCCCTAAGCCAATTGGTTGTAGATCCCACTGGAAACTTAGTGTTTTACTGCTACATGGGTGAATGGGTGGAGTTTAGCGAGTTGTAGGTGCTAGATTCTCGAAATCATTCGAATTCCGGGGTGAAGCCTGAAGAGTTAGTGGTCGACAGATCCTTTTGACTTGATGCCCTAAACCTTAATTGATTGGGAGTCATCGGTGGACCCCCATTACCCGGACTTTGGTGAAGTGAGTTTCGACATTGCGACCTACAATACAATCAGTAAGAAATAAAATTATCTTGAATCTGTGGGTTGGTCATCAGTTTAAGGTCCTGTTAGTATCTTGGTTGGGGGGAGGGAATAGATTAGCAGCTTATTAGTTCAAATTGGTTACGTAAAAACACTTAGATTTTGTTGGAAGTTCAGGTTGACTTCCTTGGAATTGATGTTTCCGTGAAACTTTGTTCCCTGTGGCATTGTTCTCTCATGATGGTTTTGTACAAAGTCAGAATTTTCATCTTTGAAGGTAGAGCCTCACTTGTCTGAAACACTTTTGAACATCACTACTTATTCTAAAGCATAGCTTGCATATCTTTGTTATTTTTAGCATTGCTAAGGGACTAGCAATGTATCAGTTAGAAGTGTGATTAGTACCAAAAAAGTGCTATTTTGAGCCCTATTTAAGATAGGTTTTGAGTGCTTTTTGTGTACTAATCATGTTATTTAAGCCGATTGACATGTGTAGGTGTTTACCATTTTCTATATATACTAAAACCCCTCAAATAAACATAATTACAAGAGCCTTACACTTCTCTTGCATCCATGTTACTTTGGATAGTTTTCCTTGATAAAATAATTTTCAATTAATATTTCTTGATTTAAAAATAAGGGTTCGATCTATGTGCTGCAAGTGAGCCATACAAGTAGTAAAATCTGAATGTAAGTCAGATTATCATTCATTAGAGACCATTAACTTGAATTACGGGAAAATAAACTACTAACTACTAAAATTCCATACTATTTGGACTCAAAAATCATAGTGAAAGTTTTATCTAAAGAACAAAAATTAAAAATCCCATATTGTTGAATACTTTCAAACTAAACTAAACTAAACTAAATGAATAAAAGTAAATTGTATATAAAGAATGGATTGAATCAGTTTCCTGTGAGAAACGAAAACCAGCAATGAAATACAATGGAAAAGTCAATTCCAGTAGTTAAGTGCATTACTCTGTTTTATATATGGATTTGATTTTTGTGAAGTTTCTAATTATTTAGGTGGATCTCTCCATATTCAGATTAGATATCATTGCTTCTCTCGAAGACAAAATCAAACCGACTTCTTGAAAATCGAATTCTCTTGCGAATGCAGGTATTTTCTTTCTCAATACTTCACACCCATTTCGGCCGACAGGAGACTTTGCTTTTCTTACTCGGGGATTTTCCTGGAAATTTTCTACCACTTAATTGGTGACTCAACCTCCAGATCTATGGGTTTATCCCTTTCCCTTGATTAGATCTAAGCTAACACGGGGATTGGAACTTACCTTTAGATTAAGGTGAACTCTCGGATTATTTATATTGTTAAATACACCCCTCCAACTTCAATTATGAACGAATGGGGGATTTATCAAGATGAACTCGAGCTTTCAGCGATTAAAATCAATGGTAGTGAACATACCCATAAAGAATCTCTCAACTCTAAAATCTCCGTCTTTGTATCCACGTAGGGGCATCCTGGATATCGAGGTAAGATACATTCCCTCAGCTAGTATTCGATCTTACTATTGGGAACTTATCCATTCAAATGACACCAATTAAGTAAAAGCCGAACCCAGATAGATTCTCAATAATTATGCGGAAAGATTGTAGCGAGATATAAATCAAATCAGTAATTTGCGCTCACGATTCTTGCATTGCGAATTAGGAAATGGAGCGATCATACCTGACCCTTGTAGTACAATAAGGCGAGAAGAAATGAATTCCATAAATTTGTCTAGATTTAATAAATTTTTAGGCAGTAATTCTAAGAATATAATAGAAATAAAATCCAGCTCTACTCGTCTCTGCAGAGTTCGCAGATTCAAATCCATAAAAGAAAAAAACTAAAAATAAAGAAAAGAAATTAAAAAAAATCTACTCCCTAAAGCGTTATACACTTCGGTTCTCTTTTCTCCCTTTTCTTGTGTAAAAACGGAAGAACCACTTTTATTCTAAACATCTCATTATCTTTGTAAAAAGTTTGGTAAGATCCCCAATGCTCGGTGGAACTCGAAGAAGCCCGACTCAACGTCCTATGTCGCGACCTCAAATTGATGTCGCGACATGGACTTCTCTTGATTGCTCGTGATCAGTCGTGACCTCTTTCTTTAAGTTGCAACCAGTTTGTCTTGCAACTGCTTTGATCAGTGGTAGCGACATCGTTTGTGGTCGTGACCTCATTTTCTCAGTATTCCTTGAGTGTTGATGTCACGACCTCGGTTACATGTCGCGACATCATTGTCTTTCTATTCTTCCAGCTTCTGAGTTGCGACATAAGTTTTAAGTTGCGACCACTTTTCTGTTTGTATGATGACTTCATGTTGTGACTTTGATTTCTTGGAAGAAATTGTGTCGGTGGTCTTCTTGCCTTCATATGTTTCAATTTTATGTCGCAACCTCTTGGTGATTTCGTGACCTCTTTTGCTTCCCATTTCTTTTCTTCTGGTTGCAACCTCAGTTCTACGTTGCAACAAATTTCCTCCTTCCCACCTATTTTCCATGTCAGAGCCTCGAGTGATATCACGGCCTCTTTCTTTATGCTTGGCTCTTCTTGAATTCATGACCTGGGTTGTAGTCGCGACATCGTTTGCGGTCTGATCATTAAATGGTGGCAACTTCAGATTTCTTGTCAAGACTTCAGTTCCTGTTTTCATGTCGCGACCTACTGTTCACCTTTTTCTATGTAGACTAAAACCCCTCAAATTAAAATAGCTACAAGAGCCTTACAATTCTCTTATACCCATGTCACTTTGGATAAGTTGGCTTGCTAAAATAAATTTCTCTTAATGTTAAGGATTAAAAATAAGGGTTTGATCATGTACTTTATGAGATTGCACGAGGTCATACAGTAAATGCGAATGTAAGTCAATTATCATTCCCACGAGAGATTGATAAGCAGTGCGGTCAACTGCAATACTCAAATTTCATACTATTTGGACTCAAAATTCATAATGAAGGTTTTATCAAAAAGACAAAAATTAAAAATCATATACTATTGAATATGTTCGAATTAAACTAAAACAAAAGTGAATGACTAAAAATAAATTATACATAAAAGAATGGATTGAATCAGTTTACTGTGAGAAACGAAAACTATCAATGAAATACAATGAAACAGTCAATTCCAGCATTATATCTGTTGCTTTATTTTATATATGGATCTGATTTTTGTCCAAGATTTCATAATTATTGGAATTGGATTTCTCTGTTTTCACTAATTTAATACTTCCTTACCGAGATAAAGATCGAACCATTCACCGTATTCCACATTTTCTTGCAAGATCTTGGTATTTTCTTTCTAAATACTTCACACCGGTTCTTGTTGGCGTGAGAACTTTACTTTACCTTCTCGAGATTTTATAAGTTTCTACTACTTAATGCGGTGGCTCGACACCTCTAGATACATGGGTTTATCCCCTTTCCGCCAGTTGAATCCCCAAGCTAACCACGAGGATCGAAAGCATTTTTGTAGATTAAGGTGAACTCTTTGATTATTAATATTGTTAAATGCACCCCTCCAACTTCAATTATGAGCGAATGGGGGATTTATCAAAATGAACTCTCAGAACTCCGCACTTTGTCAATGGTAGTCAAACATACCCAGAAAAGAATGCTCTCAACTCTCAGGAATCTCCGTCTCTGTGTCACGCAGAGGGCATCCTAGATATCAAAGTAAGATACATTCCCTCAACTGGTACTAGGTACTACTATTGGGAACTTATCCATTAAAAATGACACTGATTAAGTAAAATCAGGCCCAATTAATTCTAAGCAAATGCGGAAGGTAACTAAATTAAAATGAAATCCGGTGAGTTTATAAATTACTTCATTGTGAATTAAGAAATGGAGGGCCGATCACGCATAACAACTGTAATTGCAATAAAACTGAGAATAAATGAATTCCATAAATTTGTCTAGATTTCATAAATTTCCAGGCAATAATACTGAAGAAAAATAACAGAACTAACAATCCAGCTGTACTCGTCTCTGTACAGTTCGCAGATTCAAAACAAAAAAATAAAACACAATAAAAAATAAAACAAAAATCTACTCTAAAATATACACTGAGTTCCTCTTCTTTTCCCTTCGCTGGGTAGTCAAGAAGGAGAAAAACTACTTTACTATTTAAAAGCTCTCTATTTATATTTGTAAAAGAATACGTACGAATCCGAAATGCTCCAGTGGAAATCAAAGAAAAGTCGACTCAACTGTCCTATGTCGCGACCTCAAGTTGATGTCGCGACATGAACTTGTCTTGATTGCTCATGATCAGTCGCGACCTCTTTCTTTTAAGTAGCAACCATTTTGTCTTGCAACAGCTTTGATTGGTAATTGGCGACCTTCGTTTGTAGTGCGTTTCCTTCTTTCGATCTTTCGCCCGGTGTTGATGTTGACCTCGGTTACATGCGACATCGGTATCTTCATAACTTTCAATTTTATATCGCGACCTCATGGTGATATCACGACCTCTTACGCCTTTTCATTTCTTTTGCGAGGTTGCAACCTCGGAGTTCCGCGTTGCAACTCATTTCTTTTCTTCCAGCTATTTTCCGAGTTGGCACCAAAGTGATGTGCGGCTTCCTTTTCTTACCTTTCGGCTCTTAAAGTGCGCGACACGAATGAGTGGTAGCGACATCATTTCTGACCCTTGACTTTTTAAAAGGTCGCAAGTTCAGTTGCTTGGAAAGTTCTTCTATTTGGCTACAGGTTGCGACCTCTTTTGAAACTGTTTTCGATTGCACTTTGAACACTCCTGTTTTTATGTCGCGACATCAGAGTGATGTCTCGACATGAAATGGAACTTGGTATTAAAAACTAGTTGAAACCTCTTTCTTTTGCAAAGACTTCTCTTGTGGCTTCATAGACGAATCCTGGTCGCGACCTCAGAATGGTGTCGCGACATCATTCATACCCTTTTGGTGTCGCGACATCAAGATGATGTCGTGACATGAATTTCTTCTCTTGATTGTTTCCTTTAGTCTCGACCATGTTTTCTTTAGCCATGACCTCCTTTTTCGATTCCACGACTTCACTTGTTCATGTTTGAGTTTCTTCTTTAAAGCGAATTTATTTGATGTCGTGACGGAATTCTTTGAAGCGAAGCTGTCCAGCGACTTAAATTTCCTAGTTGTGACCTCAATTACACTCAATTTGATTTCTTGATTTTGCTAAATTTTGAGTTTTATAGCTGTATTTTCACGCAGAATTGAGTCAATTATCCTTTTACTTGATGATTGACATTAATCTCATAATAAACTCAGAAAAATGGATTAAAAATCTAATGAGTTTTTTGACTCATCACCTACACATCATGTCGCGACCTCAATTGGAACCTTTTATTTAAAACTAGTTGCCGCGTCACTATGAGAAACTCTCTTGTGGCTTCGCCAAGCGAGATCCTTGTCGCGCGACCTCAAAGTGGTGTCGTGACATCATTCATATCCTTTTGGCGTCGCATCGAGTGATGTACTTATGAATTTCTTCCTTTGATTATTTCCTTTTGTCGACCACGTTTTCTTTATGTAGCCTCCTTCTTCAAGTCACGACTTCACTTGTTCCAGTTTATATTTCTTCTTTGAGATTTAGATTTGTTGATGCTCGTGACATCGATAACAAGTCATCTTATTTTAGTCCATTTATTTGATTTTAATATAAAAATAAATTAAGATGCATAAATATTAAGAAACTCACCAAATTTGTTATTTGCGAGAGTATAAAGAAAGAAGAAATAAATTGGAAAAATCGTGAATGGTGGAATAAAGAATGCGAAGTGGAAGGCATAAATGAAAACATTCTGATTAACCTAATATTTACGATTTTGGTAGTGCAGTCGGTTATGAATTCGCGACGGGAGAATTGAGCGAATTTGATGCGGTCGCGACATGGGAATCGCCTTGAAATTTATGTGAGTTTGGAAGAATGAAAATGATTTAAGCGAATCACGGTTGTGTGACGAAGCTGCGATCAGCGTGCCGAAATAAACAATTGAAACCTCAGGGGCGGAAGCGATGCGACAAAGTTGAGGTCGCGACATCATGAGCGATTCGAGTTAAGAAGCGAGAAGACTTGGTGATGTCGCGACATCAAGGGCAACGATTCAAGCTGCGAGAAACGAGTTGATGTCGTGACAAGTTAAGTATCGACATCAAAGGCGGCCGGTTGAAAGATCTGAGTGGCGGCGAGATTGAAGCATCTCACGGTGATCGATTGATGTCACGACAAAGATTGATGTCAGCGACAGCCGAGGAAATACCGATTGAAAGCGGCGGTGTCTAAAATGGCGTCGCGACAAAGTTGATGTCGCGACGCGAAAGCAACCCTTTTAAACCTGCAGTGAACTAAGTTGATGTTGCGACATTGATTCCTTGTCGCGACATAAGATCTGCCGGAGAAACCGAGAATTGTGATTTATTGATAAATATCTGCAACAAACCAACTTCGCGGAGTCGACAAAGATCAATGTCAGCGACATGAACAGCAACATGGGCGGCGACTAACTTTGGAATCCACAAAGCGCATTAGATTGAGACTGATTGAGGAAACCACATAAATGCAGCGGCTACCGGATGAAGCGACTTGGCGACGCAGACGAAGTGCAATTGTGAAATATTTTCTTTAGTTTTTCTTTTCTTTCTTTTCTTTTCTTTCTTCTCTTTCTTTTTCTTGATGTTGATGATTAGAATTGAAATGATTATCCGTTCTAGTTTTAGTTTTTCTTTTCTAGATTGGATGTTTTACTTTTGATGAGTGATACAATAATCTATTCTATTCAAATTACTACTGGATAATTTGAGATCGGTATTTCTTGAATTAATTTTCAGTTTCCCGATTGCGATCGTTCTGTGATCGGAGAAAGCGTGTGTAGTGTTAATTTAGGAGCCGACCCATTGAAAGATTGTAATTCGAGAATTAATCTTTTAGCCAATGGTTGCGGCGGTTCGATTTTCGGTTGAATTTACTTCTGGTTATGGTTTTTATTTCTTTGATCTGAATATCAATGTCTTATACCAGTTTTAAGACTTGTCTCCAGCTGCTACGATTTGTGAGGCGCCTGGTGGCAGGCGTTCGGGAGTTTTGAACATTTTAACGGGGTTTATTAACTGCTTATTTTAGATCTAATGAGCTGTGGGTTTTAGATAAATCCTCTTCTCACTTGAAATCAGAATGAGTTGAATGACATCAATTTAAGCAAGCGGAGAGTTCACCTCGGTCGAATAGTGGAAACGATCAGTGTTAAATTTGAGGATCTAATCAAGGAGAGGATGATCTATTTTAATTTGACGGAAGAGTAATCGGGAGTTGTATATCAACGCTTGGCCAGATAACTTAGGAGTTAAGGTTACGATTAGAAAATGGGTATAGTATTGCCAGAAAATGCCCAGGACAAGGAAATTCTGATCAAAGTAGTTACTCTGTTTCACGTATTGAGAGAATCGAACAGAATAGATAATGAAGATTGGAGTGTGGAGAAATCAGTACACCTTCTTTGAAAGCATGTAGACTGATTTTGAAATCTGAAATACACAATCATTTATAATAGGTTATCTCTGAGGATTTGATATTTCTATAAGCGTTTCTAGATGTTGTAAAGTTAAACATCAAATTTCCATTTATTTCTTTAATCATTCATTATTTTTCTTTTCTTCCTTAAATTTCCAATTTAATTAATTGATTCATTCTTTTTGTTCTTCTAGCTTTGCATATTTCATAGCTGAAAAGCAAATCATAATGCCGTCTAATAGTCAAATAGTATGGATCTTGAGTAGTCGGGAGTAGTTGATTTAAATTCTGAGATCTCTTTGGGATCGATATCGGACTTATATCAGTTCTTCACTTGTCGACCTGTGCACTTGCAGGATATTAGGCCAAAACCAAAATTTGAAAATGATTTACTCGAGGAGAATTTTTGTCTATATAGTAGACAGTCAACAAGTTTATGACACTTCTGCTGGGGATTAGTTAATAGTCCTGTGGTAATAGTGTTATAAATTTGTTCAAGTGTTTTGGTAATAGTGTTTCATAAATTTGTATATGTGTTTTGAGTGCAGGTGACAACTTGGAATGGATGGCAAGCCCAGGCTTCTGTCGCGACTTAGATTAGGTTGAGACCTCAGGTCACATTTGTAGATGGTTTCTTACGATTTTTGCTAGATTTGAGTTTATGTGTTTTTGCAAAATGAAATTTTAGTTAATTATCCACTTTTCTGCAAACAAATCAACATTTATCTCATAATATACTTAGAAAAATGGACTAAAAACCTAATGAGTTTTTAGACTCATCAAATTCCCCCAAACTTAAAATTTTTCTTGTCCCCAAACAAAGAAAAGAAAGAATTGTTTGTCCTCAAACAAATAAGCTTACAAAATTTTAAGGACATTTTTCTTATTCATACCACAGTTTCTCTCTTTCCACCTTATGATCTGGAATTAAGAGATATCAACATCTTTTTAAATTTCAGTTTTGATTCAAGAATAAGACATGGTATACTTTTATCACAAATTTCTTGATGAACTAATGTATTTAAACAGTCTATTCAACAAGTCTTGTTCTCTGTGTGTGTCACGAGGTCTCAATCCTTTCATCTTCATGTTGAATTTAGTTAATCTTTTGGGAGTTTTCTTAGGATTGTTTTGTCAAAGTCCCATAGGCTTTTTTCATATTGATCTCTCATAATGTGGAAATTAAATTCAACCTTGAGCTCAGTAGAGGTCTTTCGGGCTTGTAATGTGGAAGCAGAGTAGTGGGTAGATAATCTGGAAGAATTTTAAGTTGCAAATCACCTAGTTTTCACCTTTTCTCTATGCTTGTTGCCTTGACTTTCACCCTTTTCTTCTTTGTTCTTCTTTGATTCTCTTCAATCACCAGCTTTGGTTCATGCTTCATGTTAATTCTTTTTAGTAATTTCCATTTCTATATACTTTATTCGGACGAGTTCCTTTGTTTCTTGAACTTATTCTTTGTTTTCTAGGATTAGGAATGTAGTGCAATATTTTGTCTTCATAGGCTTTCTATTACTCTTAGAAATGCAGGCTAGCAAACTCCCATACCGATTGGCATTAAGTCTTAGGTGTTAAAAAACACCCCTCTGAGCTTAATAGTTCGAGGAAATAGGCAGACAAAACTTATTCCTCGTTCACTAGCCACCTTCTTTACTTCTTCACCTCCTTCATTGTAAAAATTTGGAAATATTTTCCTCCAAACATTTCTTCCTTTATAGTAAACTTTTAAGGCCTGGAAACTTGGTAATTTGGGCTCTTTCTTTGGGTTTATTGCAAGGAAAGAATTTAGGTTTTAAGTTCTTTGTTGTGTGAAGAAATAAGGCTTATTTAAGCTCAAATCAAGGAACTAGAGAATATGCTTAAGCATATATTGAGGTAAGAGCAGAAAAGCTCAATCGCAAGGATGGCCTCTATCATTTCTTGTTGGCTGTTTTCACCTAAGATTTCCCCTCAATCAATAATCTAACAAGTTCTAGGACTATGGACTCTTAGACTTCAATTTCGCAGAAGATGTTCCTAATTCCTCTCGAAAGTTTCATAAGTTTGTTGGCCAGAAGTGTAATATTTCTTCAAGACTTGCACTTATTTGTGTCTACTTACATTATTTACGACCAAGTATTTTGTTCCATCGTATTAACCAATTTTCCAATTTTACAAACTAAAAATTTGAATTTAACCAATCGCAGTGATACTCCCCAATTTCCAGGTTTAATCATTCACGCTACGATTCTTTTACGGGAACGATTGTTGTTCTTGGGAAAGAAACGAATTATTTATTTTATTCTTACCTGGAAAGGTTCATTACATTACCTCAGCCTTTAAATAGAAAATGACACTAAAAAAATTTCGATCTACTCATAAACAATCAATTGTAGATTCAAAAAGAATTTATTGAATATAAAACATTGATATTGTACAATCTTTGCTTTCCTTACAAATAAGTATAACTAAATTAGAGAAAAATCTCTATTCTTGATCTAAAATCCTATATCTTCCCTACGAAGGTTGCGGCTCCTACTTGATTTGGTTACTTTGAGGACCTTGAGCTCACTGCTCTGAGAGTGATTCGGCCAGATTAACAAGGTTGTGTAACAAATTGGAGCCCTTTCTCCATACCTTTGGAGAAGTTGTGATGGAGTTCTAGTACAAACCTTCTTCAAATTCCCTTTCATGAAATACTTCTACAGTTACATAGCGTTTTATGGAATAAGGGTAGGAATTGGTTTGTTCCGACTCCATTATTCCATAAACTCTGTGTTCACCGGCCTTGGAACAATTCTTTTCTCTACTCCCTTCTCTTCATTCTCTTTGTTTGTTTTCCTTTGTCATCATCCTTTTATAGTGATTTGCGTCTCTTTAGAGATTACAAGACTTGTTATTATTTCTTTAAATTTTCAATGAATCGATTGAATGGGTTTCTCAGTGCTTATATATGATATTTCAATAGAGGTTTGGGAATTTGGTGGAGAATGATCTTTCCTTGAAGTTATTAAATTCCCTCGATTATTCTCCTTGGCCAGGCATATGACAATTAATTCAATGAAGACATTGATTAATGTTTACATTAATAAATTGTTATTTGAAGATTACGAATGAATGATGCGGAACGAAGGTTTGGGTGAATTGTAGCCTAATGGAATTTGAAGTGGAATAGACGCTGGGTTAAATGTCATGACAGCGATATGGGAGTCGCGACATTAAGTATTGAGCCTCTAAATTAATGATTTTCAATGAATCTAATTTTTAACTGCTGGGACGCCCAAAATGAGAGGTTTTAAAATAGACTTTTATTGACTTTTGGACTATTCTGGTCGCAACTTCAAACTTTTTGTTGTGACCTGAAATGTGGTCACTACAGGGAATTTGATGTTGCAACATAAAAATGTTCTTTCCCTTCTTTATTTATGTCGTGACCTCAGTTTCATTATTTTGACTTTCTTTTCCACTTTTATTTTCATCAGCATTCTTGAATTTTGCAACTTTTGGCAATATTTGCACGACCAAAACATAAACACTCAAATTCACAGCAATTTCAATTTATTCAAAATTTCCATTCAACACTTTACAGCTCAATTCATCTTCATCATGCAAAAAAATTCAGCAACTTCCACTATACATCACATTCAAATTTAAGCACCAAAACAAGATAAAAAATTCCCAAAATTTCCAATCATGCACTATATCAAAGACAAATTTTAAAATCAAATCAAGAAGAAGGAGATACTACACTTTGGTCTCTTGCTCTGTTGATTGAAGTTTGATTAACGGTCTCTTATTTTGAACAATCTTCATTGTCAATATTAAAAAAAAATATTTTACCTACTCTTCAGTAATGTGAATAAAATAACAATATGCTATTAGATTTAAACACATAGAATTTTAAATATAACAAGAAAAATTAAAAACAAGCGGCATTGTAGATTGCCTTCCCTGCAAGCTACTCGATTTTTACTTTAAATTTGGACTTTTCTTTATAGTTAGTGCATTTATTCAATTTCACTTGTCCAAAACTAAGGGTTACTCTTCCAATTGTTTTCTCCCAAGGTAGTGCTTTAATCTCTGACCATTAACTTTAAACTCCTCATGATTGTTGGTTCTAAGTGTCACTACCCCGAAGCGTAGTGCTTGATACACTTGTAAATGGTCAGCTCCATTTGGATTAAAACTCTGAAAAGAGTCTTAGTCGGAGTTGAATAACAAGACCAGTCTCCTGCCTTGAATTCCCTCCTCAAAATTTGTTGATCATGCCATTTTTTTGTTTTATCTTGTAGATTATGGCACTATCACTTAGGCTTCATTTCTCGGCTCTTCCCGATTCATTTAACTAGAGGCCTTTATCTTCCTTAGCAGCTTTAAAATCAAAATTAAGCTTCTTGATGGCCCACATAGCTTTATATTCTAGCTCAAGAGGTAGGTGACAAGGTTTTCCAAAAACAAGTCTGTATGGGGACATTCCAATGGGAGTTTTAAAAGCAGTCTTGTATGCCCAAAGTGCATCATCAAGCTTATTGACGATCTCTTCTCATGGAACTCCACGGTCTTTTCGAATTCTCTTCCTCTCCACATTGGAAATTTGACTTGCCCATTTGTTTTGGGGATGATAAGTCAAGCTCCTGTAATTTGATACCAAATCTGCTCATGAGTTTGTCAAACACCTTATTTGCAAAATGGATCCCTCCATCACTAATTATAGTTCTAGGTGTCCCAAATCTGCAGAGAATATTTCTTTGTAAAAATCCCACAACTGTATTGGCATAATTCTTTGGACAAATTGCCGCCTCAACCCATTTTAATACATAATCCACAGCTAGGAGTATGTATATATTTCCAAATGGAACTAGAAAAGGCCCCATAAAATCCATTCCCCATACATCAAACAATTGTACCACCAGGATACCATGTAAGGGCATCTCATGCCTTTTGCTGATATTTCCCATTCTTTGGCATTAATCACATAACTTCACCTATTCAAAACAATCCTTAAAACTAGTAGGCCAGTAAAATCCTGACTGGAGAATTTTTTGGGTTGTTTTATCTCCTGCAAAATGTCCTTCATATGGTGATGCATGACATTCTTATAAAATCTTGCTGCTCGCTATACATTTTACATCTCATATAATCGGATCAGCTCCTCTTTTAAACAATAATGGGTCATCGGATCTTAATTTTCTTCATGCAGTCCTTAGCTTTCTCTTTTGGTAGGCCGGGTCCCTAGTGGCATAATTCAACGAAGCTAAGTAGTTCACAATGTCGACATACGAGGTGTTTGGAGTGACAAGCTGGACCAGCGCTCATCTAAGAAAATTTTACGCTGTTATCTTCCTTCCCTGCATGCGAGTGGGTTTCTCTACTCTTAACAAGTGATAAGCTATCACATTGTCACAACCCTTCTTGTCTTTTATTTCTAAATCAAATTCCTGCAATAATAGTACCCACCAGATCAGTCTAGGCTTTGCTTCTTTCTTTTCCATGAGATACTTAATTCTTGCGTAGTCGATGTATTATATGACATTGGGATACAAAAATATATGACCTAAATTATTCACATGCAAATATTATTGCTAGCATATCCCAAAAGGTTTTGCTAGCATAGTAGATGACCTTTAACACTTTTTCATCTTTCTTTGTCTGACCTCCATTGAAAAATCACGGCATCCTGTGATTTCAAATTCTGTTCAATACGGGTTTTGCCATGATGGGAGCTTTAACTAGTCTAAATTTGATTTCTTCAAATGCATTATGGCAGGATTCATCAAAATAGAACTTATTATCTTTTTCCAGCAATCTGCATAGTGGTCTAGCAATTTTTTAGAAATCTTAGCCAAATCGACATGTCTGAAACTTCATTACTTGATTGTAATGGGTGGCATTAGATTTCTTATAATTGAAACTTTTGCCTAGTCTACCTCAAGCCCTGCTATTGAAATCATGTGCCCAGAGACCAAATTCAGCCCTGTAGTAAATGGCATTTCCCCGATTAGATAGGTTCTTGTCTTTGCACCTTTAATCTTGCATCCTAGGTTATGCGAGCCTTGGCGGATCCATACACTGTAAAATCATCCATGCATCTTTGTTTGCATCTTTAGAAGTTTTGTGGTTTAATATAAACAATATGACTTGTCGATAAATTTAAAGTAGAAATAATTCCTTATATACTTAAAAATAACTAGTTTTTTAAGCATCAGAAAATATTTGAATTTATGTTATTAGCTACAACATCTCACTTTCTAATAGAATAATATTTAATTAAAACTTATCTCTCAAAACATAATTGATATGTTTTAAAATTTTAAATAAAACCTTAATAGAATATAACAATAAATATTTTAATTTGATAAAATATGTATACAAATTGAAAGTTATTTACTAAATAACAAATTAAATGATCTCATTTCATCTGATGTTTATATATTAATTTCAAATGTGTCAAGGAAAAACTTATTTTCTTAAATTTAAAAAGTATCTCCTTATACTTATGTAGATCTGGAAAAAATTCAAACGATCCGTGAATCCGATACGAACTCTACATGTTTTTTTGATTGTTTTGGTTGAGTATAATTGTGTTTTGTTTAAATATGTGTTGACCCAAACAACCCATCTAATAAGCAGGTTATATTTGTGTCAATCCATATGAAAGGAAGTTGACCATTTTAATTATAATGTAAATTAATATTTAACCAAGATTAATTCGTTTAATCTTGTTATTTCCTCATCCTTCTTGAGTAGGGTGATTGAGTCCCAGGGGCGGGGCGCGAGATATAGATCCATCGGGATCGGGTCTGGTCAGATTACTTGTATGACGAAGGTTGGGCCATCTACCGCACGGATGTGGTAGTCGCCGGTATAGGGGAGGGTTGTAGTTCCCAGTTGGCCAGATATGAAGAAGATCCTCAAGAGTTCTATTGCTCGGGTTACTATGCATCGGGTGGCCTGGATCACATCATGATCTTGATGACTCGATGCCCCGGAGGCGGGATGAAGTGACACATTGGAGATTTTTTTCGACAGTGTCTCACATGTTAGTAGGTAAAGGCTGAGCATCAAAAGCCAACAGCCTACTCCAGCCATTGGAGGTAGCTAGGTGCAAGTGGGAGCACGTCACGATGGACTTTGTAACCCACTTACCACAAACACCGCAGATGTATGATGCGGTGTGGGTGATTGTGGGCCAAACTCGCTCGTCGCTAACATTTTCTAACGATTGTGAATTACCTTCTTAGCTGGAGGAGTCCCTTAGGTTGTATATCGGAGATTGTCCGACTACATGGAGTACTAGTGTCCATAGTATCGGACATGGATCCCAAGTTTACTGCACACTTTTGGAAGAGTTTTCAAATATCTATGGGGACACAGTTGACGATTAGCATTACGTTTCATCTGTAGACATATGGTCAATCGGAGAGGACCATATAGGTTTTAGAGGACATGCTGTGAGCATGTGTCCTGGATCTTAAGGGTAGTTGGGAGGAGCATTTACCCTTAGAGGAATTCGCCTACAATAACAGTTATCAAGCGAGTATAAAGATGGCACCATATGAGGATTTGTATGGGAGGCCATGTCAATCCCCGCTTTGTTAGATAGAGGTGGGAGAGAGTTCCATCACTAGTCTGGATCTGATTAGAGACACATCTAAGAAGGGGGGAAGAGTCTTCTCATAACTCAGAGCCGACAAAAGAGCTACGCCAACAGACGACGTCAACCTCTAGAGTTTTAGGTGGGTCATCACGTCTTCTTGAAGGTGATGCCTAGGAGAGGTGATCAGTTCGGTAATGAGTAGTGCTGAGTAGATCGACCCTTCGAGATCTTTCGAGATGGAGGGTACAGTTGCATATCGGCTGGCGCTACCACCAAGTTTATCATGTGTCCATGAGGTATTCCACGTCTCCATGCTCTGGAAGTATACTCTAGATCTAGCTCATGTCCTGGATTGGGGAGAGATTATTATGGATGCAGATGGGACCTTCGAGGAGGGTCCGGTGTATATCATGGATACTCGGGATAAGGTTTTGCGACGCAAGAACGTGCAACTAGTGAAAGTGTTGTGGCAACACCAAGAAGTTGAGGAGGCAACTTAGGAACGCGAGGACACGATGCGGGCCACCTATCATTTCCTATTTCAGGATGAAGGTGCGTGGCCTAATATTGGAAGTCTAATATTGGAACTAGAATAATTATTGCATATGCATGTGTTTGTGTGTGCAAGTGTGTGTGAATGTCGGGGATGAAATTCTGTTAAGGAGGGAAGGATGTAAAACCCAGGAAAATTTTAATTTTTCTTAAAATGGGTAAAACCATAATTTCGGTTGGAAATCGAAAATCTTCTATATCTCAGATGATAAAACGGACTGCACTGTTGAATTCGTTTCGCAAAATCTAGTTACCCAGTTGAATAGGAATTTCACGTTTTTCGAGGCATCGATTGTCGGGTGACACATGGAGAGGTGCCACATGGCATGACCATGTGGATGCCGCATGGAACCTTTGGAGATGGACACATGGCATGATAGCCATGTGGAGTAGCAAGTGACACATGACACTTAAATAAATGGCTTATTTATAGCCAAGTGTCACATGGAAAGAAAAAGAAAAAGGAAAAAAAAAAAGAAATGAGAGTGGGAGTAAACAAAAGAATTCGTGGATAAGAAAGGAAGAAATAAAATAGAAAAAATAAAATAAAATCAAGAATATTGGAAAATTAGACATGTGGCAAAGAGGGAAAGTAGGGGGAAGTTTCCCAGCCGGCCAATTAATTAAGAAAAGATCCAAGGAGGATGAAATAGAAAAGAATGAGAAAAATGAGGAAAATCAAGCAGAGGTAGGAAAAGGAAAAACGTAGCAGAAAGAGGGAGAAAGGGGAAGAAGGAAAAGGAAATTTTTCCGCTCCGACGATCGAAGCTCGACGATCCAAGAATTAAAGCCGGTCCACGCAACGAGAGCCACGCGTGAGTACCAAAATCAAGGAGTTTTGTCAAACTCCAAGAGGTATGGAATTTTCCTACTCGAGTTATTTCTAGCCTAAAGGCCATTTAATGGCATGGGCATTCTTCGGGGCCATAACTAGATGTGGGATTCTGTCCTAAGATTTTGGGACTGAATATTGTAAATTTTTTGGACTGTTCCGGGCAGTCCCGAATTGTATTTGAGGCTTGGTTTTGATCCCGGGACTAACGTCTTTGGGTTTTGTTGTGTGTTATTGCTGGAAAAAAATGAATAACATGCTATTTGTGTGGTCCGGAACATTTTTTCCGGATCGTTATTTGATTTTGTGAGTTGTATTTATGGGGTATTAGTGGAAAAAAAATTAAGATCTTGTTGTTTGTGTGAAAATCATGTTAATATATACTTATTTGAGGTATTGACATGAGATATATAGTGACTGAAAATTATATGTATAAAATATAATTATCCATGATTTGGAAATGTTGCATGTAGCTCTCATGATGCATACCAGCATAATATAACATGTAAAGAAATAGCATATATACATTCGTATACATAATAACATCGTAGAGTTGGGTGTGTGTGCATGGTAATGGTTATTCACCATTCTTGGTGAATGGGTGGTGAGCTCAAAAATGGGATAACGTCAAAAATCTAGACTCACGGTTGCATAACATAAAAAAATATTACATGTGTTGGGCGGAGCAAGACCTAATTCATTCTCGGTTAGACATGATCATCAGTAGTGAAAGACAGTAAAAATGTTGAAAATGTGTGCAACATCCTGTGGTGTAAACCCAAAAAATCCATTTTCAACAAATGCATAACAAATCAAGATTTGATGAAATCAAATGAACATTGGAAGATTTTCCAATAGGTCTTGAATTTTAAAAACAAAAAGTTTTTTTTGAAGAAAAGAGTCAGTGGGTGAAACACCAATGACAGGTTTTCACACTTGCCATTTTCATGTGTGAGGGAGTCGGTCAGGACTCTGGTTATGTGCATGAGGAGTCTCATCTCATTCATGACATGAAATATTCTATGTAGGCTTGCATTTTCTGTCTGAAATGTGGTATGATGTGGGTATGCCATTGCATGAGCACTTAGGTGGGGAGTAACCCTTCTATGAGAATTTCTCTACTGGGCATTGCTCACCCCGTTATGGGACCCCCTTTCAGGTACAGGGAGACGGCGCTCTGACGAGGCCATGATTATGAAAGAGGCTGATGTGTGGCCTTGATATTACCTTTGTAAAAATTGTTTTATATAAAATAATTGAAACTAAATTCTTTGGGACTATTGTCTAAATAGTCGGGTATGTAATTATGGTAAGAGGGTTGTGATCAGACTCTTAAGGACTGTAATTAAGTTTTCATATTTTAGATTTAAATGTGAATGAATAGGTCTTGATAAAGGGATGTATATTGGGAATATGGACAGATGGATCCTGTGTGGGCATTACTGCTTGAGACCACAGGATGGAGTTGTAGTTATCTTGCTATACCGAGGTTGTATGTTGGGTAGAGCTCCCCGAACAAAGGTGACTCTGCCCGATTTTTGTGAAAATCTGGATTCCGATAAATGGGACACGACAATGTGGTATCGGGTCACTAGAAATCAACAAAAATTCTGCGGGTTGACAGGTTGTCACTGGTATCCCTGGGTTTGAGGCGTCACAACTTAGTATTAGAGCCATGTTATATAAATACCTAGGACTTGATAGGCACGGGTTTAGATCATGCATCCATTCTGCATTTTTATGATTTAATTTATGATGTGTACGACTTGATATTGTGTTACATGCTTGGTAAATAATATATGGAAAATGAGTGTGATGTCTATTAGTGGTGGCATTTGCACTACTAATTCAATAAAGAGAAAGAAACCTCAATTTTCTATTTAACATATGTAGATGGCATGTCGAGGAAGAGGATGCAGGAGTTGCCCGCGAGGCACTTGATGAGTCCAAATACTCATTTGATTTTTAATCCATTTTTCTGAGAATATTACACGGTAATTGTTGATTCATATGAAGAAATCTAGATAATTTACTCAAATTTAATTTTTGCAGAAAAATACAGCAGAAGCAGAAAATCCCAACAAAAATAAGAAGAAACAACATACAGTAAAAACGAGGTTGCAACTGCAAAGTGGAGTGGTGACAGGAATCCATTGGTCAGTAATATCCAAGTCGCAACGTCAATCCGAGGTCGCGACTTGAATCCGTTAATGAAGCTAAATTGGGAGTACAACAAGGAAATTTGAGGTTGCAACTACAGGTGAATGGGAAAACAAAAAGGAGGTTACGACCACTCACTGAGGTCGCGTCCTAAAGAGAGACTGAGCACTGCAAAGGGAGGTCGCAACCTAGCATCGAGGTCGCAACCTGCAACTTGAAGCTTAGCTAAACAAAGTCTCTATAAGAAGAAATCAAGCCGGCAGTAAAACAATACTTTATAACTAAGGACTCCAAGGGAGGTCGCGACCACTCTCTGAGGTCGCAACATGAAGAAACACTGGGCATCATTAGTTCAAGTCACAACCTAGAAAATTGAGGTTGCAACATGAAATCCTATCAAGAAGTCCTTACCAAGCAAAAGTGAAGTTGCGACCACTAAGTTAGTCAAGAACCTCAAGGGAGGTCACGACCAATCATTGAAGTCGCGACCTAAAGTCACATTGAAACCAGAAATCAAGGTCGCAACATCATCTGGAGGTCACGACCTAGAATATCAGTTAGAATGAGGAAAATAGGTTGCAACTGGAAATCGAGGTCGCAACCTAAGATTAGCACATGCAAAAGTAAGACCAATAAAATAGGTTGCAACCTGAAAAAAGGACGTCACGACCTAAGTTGAGGCAACATATGAAAGAAATGAGGTCGCAACATGGGACTCTGGTCGCGACATCAATCCTTGAGAATAGCTGAGGCAACAAGGTCGAGACTACAAGTTGATGTCGCTGACCAAGAACGGGGCTTTCATTGAAAACCTTAGTCGCCATCAAGAAGTTTGGTTGCAACTTAACAAAGGCGTATAGTGAGAATCGTCGCGTACTCAATACATCGGTGGTCGCGACCGCAGAACTTGAGCTTAGCTAAACAAAGTCTCTATAAGAAGAAATTGAAGTTGCAACCACTTTATCACTAAGGACTCCAAGGGAGGTCGCGACCACTCACTGAGGTCGCTACCTAAAGAAACACTAGGCATCATAAGTTCTAGTCACAACCAAGAAAATTGAGGTTGCGACGTGAAATCCTGTCAAGAAGTCCTTGCCAAGAAAAAGTGAAGTTGCAACCACTAAGTTAGTCAAGAACCTCAAGGGAGGTCGCGACCAATCATTGAAGTCGGGACCTAAAGTCACATTGAAACCAGAAATCAAGGTAGCAACATCATCTGGAGGTCGTGACCTGGAATATCAGTTAGAATGAGGAAAATAGGTTGCAACTGGAAATCGAGGTTGCAACCTAAGATTAGCACAAGCAAAAGCAGATAACCAAGAAAAGAGGTTGCAACCTGAAAAAAATGACATCACGAACTGAGTTGAGGCAACAGGGTTGTGACTATAAGTTGATGTCGCGACCGCAAATCGAAGCCACTCAAAGGAACTCCACAGCGAATCTCTAACAAAGGCGCATAAGGGAGAATCAGTCCCACGAACCACTTTACGTCGCGATCAACGTAAAAATGGATCTTTTCTTTGAAAATATCCACCAGAACTTTATGGATAAGGCCCATCTTCTTTAGACAAGATAACAAGACACTTTGTAGGGTAAGTGAAGCTCTATCTTCTCCCTAACTGTAAAATTGAAACTAAGAGGAACCTTCCGCATAGTTTAGTAGATTATTTTTTCTTTTACTTTCTTTTCTTTGTTTTATTTTATTTTATTTTCTTCTCTGGATTTGAATTTGTGAACTGTTCATAAACGATAGAAGCTAGAATTTATTCCTAATATTTCCTTCTTAAAATTGTTGCCTGAAATTTTATGAAATCTAGATAAATTTCTGGAATTCGTTTCTTCTCAGTTTTGTTACATCTACAGTGGAAGTACTTGATCGATACTCCATCAATGACAATAGCAAAGAATGGAAGCACAAACTAATAGAAATGACTTCACCGTCAATACAAAGATTTTTCGTAGATTATAGAGAGAATTATTTGGATTGGGATTTATTTGATTGATGTTGATTTTGAATCGATAAGTTCCTAATGATAGTACCGAATACCGGTTTCAAGGAGTGTATCTAGCTCTGATTTCCAAGATGCCCTCTGCGTGACACAGAGTTGGAGATTCCTGAGAGCTTTGAGCATTTGCTTTTGGGTATGTTAGGCTACCATTAATGAACTACTGAGCTCTGAAGGTTTCTTTACATAAATCCCCCAATTCGCTCAGAATTGAAGTTGAAGGGGAGTATTTATCAAATTAAATAATCAGAGATTTCACCTTAATCTAAAGGTTAACTCCCAACCTTGTGTTAGCTGAGATATAATCAAGGGAAAGGAAGAACTAATAGATTTAAAGAATGAGCCATCAATTGAGTGGTAGAATTTTTGCATTACAAGGGAAGTAAAAGTTCTGCAATCACCAAGTTTCTGGGTGTGAAGTATTGAGAAAGAAAAACACCTAGATCTTGCAAGAAGGTCGAGAATACCAGTAGCTGATTAGATCTTGACTTCGAGAGAAGCAAGGAACCTCTAACCAGTGAAGATGGAGAAATCCAACTGCAAATTCAGGAAATCTTGGACAAACCCATATCCTAAAAAGCAAAGAAATGCAGCATTGCGCTTAAAATGCGTAAATTGACTATTTCACTGTATTTCTTTATTGGGTTTCGTTTGTCACAAGGAATTGATTCGATTCAATATTTTATTCTTGATTCTTGTTTCATAATTCTTTTGATATTCCATTAAATTTTCGTCTATGTTTAATTTTTAGTCTAGGAATTCTTCCAATTCTAGATTTAACTCTCATTATCAATTTTTAGTCCAAATAGCATAGAACTTAAGTAGTTGGGGTAGTTGATTTCCAATTCTTTCTCAATCTCTATGGGAATGACACTGACTTACCTTCATTTTATTACTAGGATGCATCTACACTCCCAGTGACATGTATCAAACCCATATTTTTAAATTTCATGAATATTAAGAAGGAGTTAATTAATCAAGTAAATCTATCCAAATGACATGGTTGCAAGAGAAATGTAAGGATCTTGTAACTATGTACACTTTAGGGGTTTTTAGTCTATATGGAAAAAGATAAACAAGTTTTATGGTACCTTTGCTGGGGATTGAATATTAGTCATGTGGTAATTGTTTCATAAATTTGTATATATCATTTGGTCCAACATCGTGCTCCTCCTCCCTGGCCGGCGCGTGTATCAAGGGGGTGGCCGAAAATGTCTCCCATTGCCAAAACCCTTTTGGCCTGAAAACGGGTCAAAACGACCCAATTCGGGGTCCATAGGTTTTGGGGAATTTTTCTAGGGTTTTGGAGCTGAAAATGAGTGTTTTGGGGCTAGGGTTCTATTTGGCACGTGAAACTAGGTTTATATAGAGCCTAGGGTGGCATTCAGTAAAACCAGGTAATGCTCCTTGAACATTGATAAAATATTGCTGTTTGAACTCCCCAGGGCCATAACGTTTTATCCGTAAGTCGGATTTTTATGTTTAACCCGTCTATGAACTCATTTCGACGAGGCCTACGAAATGATGTCTTAGTCAACCTAAAATTATCCATCCTTAAAAAATTCAACTTGGTCAAACTTAGTCAAACTTGGTCAAATGTGAAAAACAAAACTTGTATTATTTGGTACGTGTTGTTACAACCTACCCCCCTTAAAGAAAATTTCGTCCACGAAATTGCACTTGTCATGGAAGAGAGATGAGGATATCGGCTCAAAGATTTCCGTCCTCCCGTCCCAAGTCACCTCCGACTAGGTGGTTTCCTCCCAAAGGACCTTCACTAAGATACTGCCTTGTTGCGGCCCTTCTCTTCTCTACCTTAATCCGCACTAGTCGCTTCCTCATAGATAAGTCATCCCTCAGCTCAATCTCTGGTGTCTCCAACACATGTGAGGTATCTGAGATATATTTGCGTAGCATGGAGATGTGGAACACATTATGGACTCGAGAAAGCTCCTTCGGCAAGTCTAATCTATAAGCTAGTGGACCTATTCTCTCAACAATCTCAAAAGGTCCAATGTAGCGAGGACTTAGCTTCCCTCGCTTCCTAAAGCGTACCACGCCCTTCCAAGGAGAGAGCCTCAAGAACACTCGATCTTCAACCTCAAACTCAAGATAATTTCTACGCTTGTCCGCATAGCTCTTTTGTCTATCCTGAGCTGCTTTCAACCTGTCACGTATAACATTAACCTTGTCCACTGTCACCGCAGGCGCCCCGCTCCGCAGTAGGAGAAAACGTGAGAGGAAGAGGAATTAGATGCAATAGGCTACAATGGGGATTTTCTTTTAGAGAGAGAGAGACTTCTCTCTAAATTTCTGGCAAATCCGACCGTCGGAATTCTTCGGAGCATTTGAATGACCCTTAAACAAGGATTAAACCAAGTAGGAGAAAACCCCTACTTGCCGAGGATCTGAAAGAATTGAATAAATCAATATTCTGACAAAAGAGGGAAATATTAATTTGGACATTTTTCTCGAATTTGACAAAAGAAAAGACCAAAAATAGTTTAACAGGCAATGGTTGTTCAAGCTACTCGAATCACAATAAACCATATCAGTAAATAATTTTTGTTCGACTACGATTAATCCGAGTGTGTTTCAATTCTCGTGAAATCTCACGCACAGAAACGTGATTCGCACTGCTACTCGTGAGACACTAAATTGAAAGAACACTCGTGGTTTAAGAAAGACTAAAAGAATAGAAATCACCCATGGCAGAGGGAGATACATGACCGTATTTGTAGGAGCAAAGAATATCATCCGTAAAGCACTCCCATGACGCATACAACCTGAGTGATCAAGAGGCCTATTATTCAGGAGGAATATTCTGTAATCAGACATCTTATAGTGGATGCAAATAACTTCGAACTAAAACCAGTTTTGATAACAATGATACAGCAGCATCAGTTCACTGGCCACCCCACTGAAGAAACCAACGAGCACCTGGGTAGATTTCTCAGGATGGAAAATACAATGAAGTTGAATGGTGTGAGGCCAGAGGTGATAAAGCTGCATCTCTTTCAATTTTCCTTACGAGATATAGCAGCCACATGGTATGAGTCATTACAATATGGTTTAGTTGATACTTAGGAAGAGCTGGTGGAAGCATACTTAGGCAGGTTCTTTCCCCCATCACTCACCTCTGAAAGGAGAAGAGAGATAATAGTGTTCCAACAAGGGAAGACGAGAGTTCAGATATAGCCTGGAGAGATTCAAGATCAAGTGAAGAGGTGCCCTATGGATGGAATTGATTTAAAAACTCAGATGGACATAGTGTATCATGCCTTAAATGATACATCTAAGGGCATTATTGACGCTTCATGTTATGGAGCATTCAACAGAAAAAGTGTTGAAAAGGCTAGAGACCTGATAGAGGACCTGGCCAAGTGCAATATGAAGTCTCCATCTAAAACTTTAAGGGGAAGCAGAGGAAAAGGGGTCATAGAGTTGAGTAAAATTACTGCTATGGAGGCAAAGTTAGATGCCATCATGCATAGGATGGACAGACATGAAAGGAAATTGCACTCTGCTCAGGAGATAAGAGTAGTGGAAAGAGAAGAAAGAAGAAGAAGTGATGAGATACCTAATGAGGAGAATGATTATAGAGTGGAGGAGGCTAAATCCGTGAATGAGCCAAGGAGTTATCAGTTCAAGCCAAATCCCAACCTACCTACACAGTACAGCCCAGCAATGAGGAACCATGAGAATTTCTCATACGATGAAGGAGTAGCACAAGGCCCAAGGAATGGATAGAACCCTCAGCAGGGATATCACCCATCTAGGTTCCAACAACGACAACAACAAGGGGAAGGCAGAAATGAATATCAGGGTCAGAGAAGGACCCAACCATTTGAAGAACAAATCCTGCAGTTCATGGGAGACAACAAGAGACTTATACACTTCCATGAACGTAAATCATTTCCAACTTGAAACTTCTCATGCCTGGATAATGCTAGACAGTTTTGGGGAAGAATAACGCAGGCCTCATCAAGAATTTCGAGACACGCGGGTGTGGCATCTGGGCCTCAAAGATGAAGTTAAGAACCTGGAGCAAGGATGTATTCCCCAGTGACACCTAGAAAAACCCAAAGGACTACATGGCAGTTCAGTTGAGAAGTGGGAAAGAAATGAGTAACCGCAGCAGGAAGGAAAGAAAAGAAGAGACTGATGCAAAACATGAAGAAACTGAGAAGGAAAAAGATAGCAGGCATGAGAGGATCACATATGCAAAGATGAAGATACAGACTGAGCAGCAAGAAGGATGTAAAGAGCAGAAGTATAAAGGAAAAGTACAAGACTATACTCCTATAGTGCCATTTCCCCAGAGACTTCAAAAAGCAAAGAGGGAAGAACAATTTTTCAGATTCTTAGATATCTTCAAGAAGATAGAAATCAACATCCCTTTTGCAGAGGCAATCAACCAAATGCCTAATTATGCAAAATTTCTGAAGGAGATTCTGAGCAATAAGAGAAAATCTGCTAAGGAAGGGATAGTGAATTTGACTGCCACTTGCAGTGCAGTGATTCAGCAGAGACTTCCAGCAAAAATGAAAGACCCGGGCAGTTTCACCATTCTCTGCTCAATAGGGAAGTATGAGTTCAAGAAAGTCGTGTGTGATTTTGGTGCCAGTATAAATTTGATGCCTCTGTCAGTGGTGCACAGACTGAGTTTGGGGGAACTCACCCCAACAACAATTATATTGCAGATGGCTGATAGATCAATGGTGCAACCAGATGTTATGCTTGAAGATGTACTAGTCAAGGTGGGCAAATTCATCTTCCTTGTGGACTTTGTGATCATAAAGATGGAGGAAGATGCCCAAGTACCTCTCACGCTGGGGAAGACCTTTTCTAAGAACTGAGCAAAGACGTACCTATGCAATAAAGGTGAAATAACCTTAAGGGTGGGGAATGAAGTCAAGGTAATTTAAGTTGAATAGGAGTTTGAACACCCTAATGTATGTCGACACTTCAGATGACTATGTCAATAGTCTTCTGCCTGAAGTTAGATTCTCGACTCGTAATCCTCAACATTCAATCAATGAAACTGAAATGACTTCAAGATTCGAGTCTTGATTGTGAATTGTTTCCTTCTAGTTTATATGACCAAGAAATAGTCTTAAGCATAAATGAAAACAGTCAAGAAAATGTATACATTCAGGAAGAAAAAACTACTGAGCAAGAAACTAGTGCAGAAGGGTTAATACTGAAGGAATTTCCCAATAACATGAAATAAGCTTTCTTAGAACCGTAAAAGGAAACCAAGAATCATACTCCGCCACATCAATCGAAACTAAAGAAGAAAAGTCGACGTGTGCGTTCCGAGGAAATAAAAAGAAGATATTGCTTGGTCAATTAAAGATCTGAAGGGTATTAGTCCATCCATTTGCATACACAAGATATTGTTGAATGAGGAGGCAAAAACTTCTATTGAGCATCAAAGGAGGCTGAACCCTGTAATGAAAGAAGTTGTCAGAAAAGAAGTTCTGAAATGGTTGAATACAGGTTTTATATATGCTATATCATATAGTTCTTGGGTGAGCCCAGTACATGTGGTTCCCAAAAAGAGTGGATTCACTGTGATCAGAAATGAAAAGAATGAACTGATTCCTATAAGAACTGCGGATGATGGAGAGTGTAAAATACTACGTAAAATTGAATAACGCAACCGTAGCGATCATTTTCCCTTCCTTTCATCGGGACGATGCTAGATAGGTCAAGGTGACACCTCACTTATGTTTTCGATGGATATTCGGATATAACCAAATTCAAGCATCGCACTCAAGATCAGAGAAGACCACTTTTACATGCCCATTTGGTACTTTTGCTTTTAGAAGAATGCCATTTGGTTTGTGTAATGCTCCTGGTACATTCCAAAGGTGCATGATGTTTATATTCTCTGATCTGGCATAATAAGTTATGGAAATTTTCATGGATGATTTTACAGTATATGGATCCAGCTTTGAGAATTGTCTGCACAACTTGGGGACAGTTCTTCAAAGATGACAGGACAAGAATCTAGTTTTGAATTGGGAAAAATGCCATTTTATGGTAACAAAAGGTATTGTCTTGGGGAATATGATTTCTGCAGCAGGGCTACAAGTAGATAAAGCAAAAGTTTCAATTATCAAAAATCTAATGCCACCAACTACAGTCAAGGGAATAAGGAGTTTCTTAGACATGTCAAGGCACAGAAGATTTATCGTAGACTTCAAAATGTAATTCACTATGCATTGCTAGAGAAGGATAATAAGTTCAATTTTGACGAATCCTGTCAAAATTCTTTTGAAGATATCAAATCCAGTTTAGTTGAAGCTCCCATCATGGCAAAACCATAGTGGAACAGAGAATTTGAAATTATGTGTGATGCCAGTGATTATGCAATGGGAGCAGTCTTGGGACAAAGAACTGAAAGGGTGTTTAAAGCCATATACTATGCCAGCAAAACCTTCAATGAAGCATAAGAAAATTATTCAACCACTGAAAAGGAGATGTTGGCAGTAGTATTTGCATGTGAAAAATTCAGACCATACATATTGGGATCCCATATCATTATCCACACTGATCATGCAGCAATTAAATATCTGATGTCAAAGAAAGAAGCAAAGCCAAGACTGATCTGGTGCGTATTGTTATTGCAGGAATTTGATCTAGAAATTAGAGACAAGAAAGGTTGTGACAATGTGATAGTTGATCACTTGTCAAGAGTAGAGAAATAAGTAATCGCATAAGAAGAGGAAAGAGAAATAAAGATAATATTTTCCGTATAAGCAGCTATTACAGCTTATCGCTTCGCTACCTTGGTATGTCGGGATATAGTGAACTTTGGGCTTCAGGAATCACACCAGAATTTAGATACCATCATAGAAAAAAGCTAAGGACCCGACAAATAGATACTACATATGGGATGACCTAATCGCTTATTCGTATCAGAGTTGATATGATTATCGTACGCTGTGGTACCAGAAGGTGAGCAACCCAAGATCCTACATGAATGTCATGAATCACCATATGGAGGGCACTTTGTGGGAGACAAAATAGCACACAAAATTCTCCAATAAGGATTTTATTGGCATACTATTTTCAAAGACTGTTTTGAATGGGTAAAGTTGTGTGATCAATGCCAAAGAATGGGAAATATCATCAAAAGGCATGAAATGCCCCTGCAAGGTATCCTGGTGGTGCAGTTATTTGATGTCTGGGGATTAGATTTTATGGGACCTTTTTCACCTTCATTTGGAAAATTATACATACTCCTAGCTGTGGATTATGTATCCAAATGGGTTGAGGCAACAGCTTGTCCCTGAAACGATGCTAGCATAGTTGTGGGATTTTTACAAAGAAATATTATTAGTAGGTTTGGGACACCCATAACTATAATCAGCGATGGAGGAAGCCACTTTCCAAATAAGGTGTTTGACAAACTCATGGGTAGATACGGTATTAAATACATTATGAGCTTGGCTTATCATCCTCAAACAAATGTATGTTTCGAAATCTCAACAGGAGATAAAGAAAATTCTTGAAAGACTATAAGTTCCAAAGAGAAGAGATTAGTCTCTCGAAGCTTGATGATGCACCTCCTCGCATACAGAAATGCTTTTAAAACTCCCATTGGAATGTCCCCATACAGACTTGTCTTTGGAAAACCTTGTCACCTACCTCTTGAGCTAGAATATAAAGCTATGTGGGCCATCAAGAAGCTGAACTTTGACTTCAAAGCTTCTAAAGAAGAGAGACTACTCCAGCCAAATGAATTGGAAGAGTTGAGGAATGAAGCCTATGATAGTGCCAGAATCTACAAAGATAAAACAAAAAAATGGCATGATCAAAGGATTTTGAGGAGAGAATTCAAAGTAGGAGATCAAGTCCTGTTATTCAACTCCAGACTGAAACTCTTTCCAGGTAAGCTTAAATCAAAATGGAGTGGACCCTATACAGTAGTATCAAGCACAACCTTTGGGGAAGTAACATTGAGAACCAGCAATCATGAGGAGTTCAAAGTTAATGGTCAGAGGCTTAAGCACTACCTGGGAGGAATACAAATGGAAGAATGACTCCTAATTCTGAATGAGGAAATTAAGAACAGTAAAGATGTATAAAAAGAAGTCCATCTAAGACTAAAATCGAAAGTACTATGGAAGGCAATCCACACGCTTCATGGTTTTCCTTATTCTTTTGGTGTGATAGTTTTCAGTTTCGTGAGATTTATTCAGATTGCTGAAGTTAAGAAATTTTTTTAGTTTCACAGACAATAGAGAATGCAAGGGACACACTATACAGCCAAACTTCCAATCTGCACAAGAGACAAAAAGGGGTAGTACATTTTCCTTTTATTTAGTTAAATTTTGTCTCTGAAAGCATGATTGAAAGTTTGGGGGAAATTGTTTTTAGAATTCTTGCTTCGATCTGAATATGATGCATGATTGGATTTATTTGATGAATTGTGTTTGTTTTGATTCGATTTGGTGAATTGAAATCTCTGGACAATTAATTGTTGAAAGAGAACTGGATAGAAATAATGAAACTATAATGAGAAAATTCAGGTCATAACTTAAATTTCTGAGGGAATTAAAATCCTGGTCATAACATTAATTCTGAAGTCGCAACCTGAAAGTAGACTATTGAAGTAACAATTTTGAGAAAAGAGGTCGCAACAGGAACAAGGAGGTTGCGACTGGAAGGGTCAAATATTGAATAAAAATTAAGTTTTTGAAAGCTTCAAATTTGGCGTCGCAACATTAAAGGGTATTATTTATTAAAAACTCACAATTAATGTTGCGACATCCCAATCAGAAATCAATGCATTGAGCCCATCAAAGCTAACCCATACCACTTCCCTTCATCCTCACCCAATTCAAAATTTTCACTTCTACTTCCCTTCGTCTCAAACTGAAAACCCTAGAAAACCAGGAAATAACCTCGAACCTTCCGAATTTTCACTCATGGCAATAAATCAAGATGACACCACAAACCTCAATACGCTGATTAACGAAATTATGGGTGAAAGTGTAGAGGCAGTGGAAGAGGTTCAGTTGGAACCTCAATCTATGGCAGAAATGGAGGTTGAACAAAGAACCCAACCAGAGGAAGAAGAGTAGACCAGTGCGCAAAGGGGTGCAAAGAGAAAAAGGACAAATGAGCATGCAGAGGAAGAAACAACAGAAGTCGATAAGGACTTCATTTCAAAAGAAGCTCATGAGTTGTGGAACAAAGTGTATTTTGACAAAATCATAGTGGCAGAAAGAGGATTCGGGAAACTGATTTCCCCTTTTTCGGATATAATAGAGAAAATATGCTGGGGATTCTTTTGCGAGCACAAAGCACCAGGGTTTGCCGCAGTAGTAAGAGAATTCTATGCAAATATGATGGGAATGAGAGAGGACGAAACAATATTTGTGAGGGGAGTTTGGGTGTCTTTTGGTGAGCAAAGGATTAATGAAGTGTTCAAACTGAGAGACCAGAAAGATGGGTCTAAGTTCAAGAAAATGGTAGAGAACCCCAACTATGAAAATATTATGAAACTGCTGACTGCAGTAAAAGGGAGATGGGAGGACACCAAAGGGAACCCACACCACTCCATCAACAGGGGATCCCTCACAGAGGAGGCTAAAGTTTGGTTGTACTTCCTCATCTCTATAATGCTCCCAACAAAGCACCTCGGCGCAGTAAAAGAGCAAGAAGCAAAGGTTCTATTTTCCCTTCTTAAGGGTTACAAGATAAATATTGGGAGATTGATAGAGGAGTCCATCAAAGGCTACCACGGCAACAACAAACGAGGGTTGATCCCTCACCCAACCACCATCACCAAACTCTTCATCTTGGCAGGGGTGAAGGGGGAATGGGAAGAAGAAGAAAGGTGTCCAAGGGTATCCCCTCTTACCCTAACAGGGGTGACAAAAGGACCTAAAGGAAAAAGAAAAAAGGAAGTGATGATAGTAGATGCAGAAACAGAGCAGGAGAAAAATGAAGAAAATGATAGAAGACAAATAGAGCAAAGTTGCCGTGACAAAGAGCTTTCCTAAGGTAAGAAGAAGAACCTTTCTGTGGTAAGCTTCCAACCCATCCTTCATTTTAAATGCCTTAACAATTGTCAGACGAAAGCGTAAGGATCTAAAGAGGTATAAGGGGAAATACTCGAAAATCATTGAAATGCTAAGAACAATGAAAAGGGAGATGGAGGAGAGAGAACTAAAATGGGAAAGGCATCAACAGATCAAAGAAGAATTTATTGAAGCTACAGCTAGGAGAAAGGAGCAGATATGGGAGGAAAACTGGAGAATCAGAGAAGAAGAACACAAGGAAGAATTGAAGAAACAAGAAGAAAAGATAATGGAAAGAATAAATACAAACATGCATTCTATACAATCACCAGTGGATGCCGACTATTTAACATACTGAAGAAGAAAGAGGTGGAAATGGAGAATAACATGCTAAGGAAGATTGAAGGGTTCAAGCAATTATACAAGGAACTGTTCAGGGAGTTTGAGAGATTAATGAAATATAGAGATCAGCAGTTGGAGGACAATGAGGAGAATAGAAGAAAAACTTGGTTGGAGAGCTTAGATTTGATCAATCAGAATTTGTCCAAACTGCTAATGTATTTCCTATACGGGAAGGAACAAGAATCAGGGAAGAGGCAAGACACACTCATCTTCGTAGTGCAACCAAAAATGAAATATCCGAAAAAAAAGGCAAAGAAATCCCGCATTCGAGACAAAAAATCAAATAAAATTGCCAGTTTGATGTGCCAAATGGAGGCAAGTTTTGATGTAGATCCTCCCAACATTATACCTCAAAAGGCCTATAAAAGAAGAAAGGGAAACTAAAAGTTTTTCCTAGCATGTTATCAATCCATACATTCCAAAAATTCTAATATAAATCCATTTTGTTCATCCAAAGTGTCCTGTGTTTTATTGAATTTTCATTTGATAGTTACTCTTTTCTCTTGTTGGATTGTTTTTCCATTGTTGAATGAAAATTTTGATTGTGAATAATTAGATGTTTATTGATGGATGAACATGACTTGAGAAAGCCTATAGAGAAATACACTATTCCCATTCCTATAGAGAAAACATTGCACTATTCCCATTCCTATAGAGAAACACAAAGAGAATTCCAGAAAAAGGGAACTGGCTTGATAAGGTGCAAGTGACATGCCAAAATGCCATAAAAAGATTTCAAAAAGATGCACCAGGCTAAGATTGAGGAAGATCTACAGTACAATGAAGGAAAAGGATGAAAGCTGAAGGCAATTAGATAGAATGGAAGAATGGAATCTGGGTAATTTGAAACCTAAAAATCCCAATTATCTACCCAATTACCCAAGCCTAACATCTCAAGCTTGAAACACCTCTTTGATCTTGAAGGTTGAGTTTGCCTACATTAGTGGAGATCAATATGAAAAACAAGCCTATGGGACCTTGACCAGTTTTCTAAGGAGACTCCTAGAAGATTAACTAATTCGACATGAAGATGAAGAGGATTGAAGACCTGTACACACACATAACCAGACTTGATGAATAAACTATTTAAATACATGATTTGATCAAGATGTTTGTGATAGAAGTGGAAACCAATTTTTCTGCAATTCAAACTGAAATTTAAAATAATATTGTTTTCTCCTATTTCTAGTTAGAAGGTAGAAGAAGAAAGATTGTGTTTGAACCAGAAAAATGTCCTTAATAATTTAGCGTAATTGTTTGAGGACAAACAACTCTTTCTTTTCTTTGCTTGGGGACAAGCAAAATTTTAAGTTTGGGGGAATTTGATGAGTCAAAAAACTCATTTGATTTTAATCCATTTTTCTGAGAATATTACATGGTAATTCTTGATTCATATGCAAAAATCTGGATAATTTACTCAAATTTAATTTTTAAAATACGCCAGCCAGGCTTTAAAATCCCAACAAAAATCAGAAGTAACAAAGATACAAGAGGAAACGAGGTTGCAACCGCAGCGGAGTGAGGACAGGAAGTCATCGTCAAGCAATATCCAAGTCGCAACGTCAATCTGAGGTCGCGACTTGAATCCGTTAATGAAGCTAAATTGGGAGTCACAACGAGGAAATTTGAGGTTGCAACTGCAGGTGAATAGGAAAACAAAAAGGAGGTTGCGACCACTCACTGAGGTCGCGTCCTAAAGAGAGACTGAGCACTGCAAAGGGAGGTCGCAACCTGCAACTTGAAGCTTAGCTAAACAAAGTCTCTATAAGAAGAAATTGAAGTTGCAACCACTTTATAACTAAGGACTCCAAGGGAGGTCGCGACCACTCTCTGAGGTCGCAATCTGAAGAAACGCTGGGCATCATTAGTTCAAGTCACAACCAAGAAAATTGAGGTTGCAACATGAAATCCTGTCAATAAGTCCTTGCCAAGCAAAAGTGAAGTTGTGACCACTAAGTTAGTCAAGAACCTCAAGGGAGGTCACGACCAGTCATTGAAGTCGCGACCTAAAGTCACATTGAAACCAGAAATCAAGGTCGTAACATCATCTGGAGGTCACGACCTAAAATATCAGTTAGAATGAGGAAAATAGGTTGCAACAGGAAATCGAGGTCGCAACCTAAGATTAGCACATGCAAAAGTAGAAGACCAATAAAATAGGTTGCAACCTGAAAAAAGGACGTCACGACCTGAGTTGAGGCAACATATGAAAGAAACAAGGTCGCAACATGGGACTCTGGTCGAGACATCAATCCTTGAGAATAGCTGAGGCAACAAGGTCGCGACTACAAGTTGATGTCACGACCGCAAATCGAAGCCATTGAAAGGGAACCTTAGTCGCATCAAGAAGTTTACGTGAACTTAACAAAAGGCGCATAAGGGAGAATCAGGTCGCGATCAATCACTCTTAGTCACGAATTTAATAGAAAACTGGATCTTTTCTTTTGAAAAATATCCACCAAGAGCTTTATGGATAAGGCCCATCTTCTTTTAGACAGTATAAATAAGACACTTTTAGAGAGTAAAGTAGCTTTCGTCTTCCCTACCCAGAAAAAGGGGAACGAAGAGGAATTCAGTGTATAGTTTAGAGTAGATTATTTTTTCTTTTACTTTCATTTCTTTGTTTTATTTTATTTTTTATTTTTCTTCGATCTCGACCGCGGAACCTGTGCGTAAACGATAGAAGCCGGAATTTATACATTTCCTTCTTAAAATTGTCAGCTCAAATTTTATGAAATTCCAGGATACTGAATTCGCTTTCTCGCTTTCTACATCTATAAGGGAAGTCCTCGATCGATATCTATCAAGCCGACAATAGCGTGAATGGAAGCACATCTTCGCCAGAAATGACTTACCGTTAGTTACAATCTTTTCCTCAAATTATAGAGAGAACTATTTGGATTGGGATTTATTTGATTGATGTTTATTTTGAATCGATAAGTTCCTAATGATAGTACCGGTCACCCGCTCTAAGGAGCGTATCTAGCTCGATTCAGGATGCCCTCTCGCTGCGGACATAGAGTCGGAGATTCCTGAGATTGGCATTTGTCAGGTATGTTAGGCTACCATTAATGAACTGCTGAGCTCTGAAGGTTTCTTTACATAAATCCCCCACCCGCTCATAATCAAGCCGAGGGGAGTATTTATCAAATTAAATAATAAGATATTTCACCTTAATCTAAAGGTTAACTCCCAACCCTGTGTTAGCTGAGATCTAATCAAGGGAAAGGAAGAACTAATGGATTTAAAGGATGAGCCATCAATTGAGTGGTAGAATTTTTGCATTAACCCAGATAAGGGAAGTAAAAATTCTGCAGTCACCAAGTTTCTGGGTGTGAAGTATTGAGAAAGAAAAGCACCTAGATCTTGCAAGGAGCTCGAGAATACCAGTAGCTGATTAGATCTTGACTTCAAGAGAAGAAAGGAACCTCTAACCAGTGAAGATGGAGAAATCCAACTGCAAATTCAGGCAATCTTGGACAAACCCATATCCGGCAGTAAAATAGAGCATTGCGTTTAAATGCAGAAATTGATTGTTTCACTGTATTTCTTTGTTGGGTTTCATTTCTCACAAGGAATTGATTCGATTCAGTATTTTATTCTTGATTCTTGTTTCATAATTCTTTTGATTTTCCATTAAAATTTCGTATATGTTTAATTTTCAGTATAGGAATTCTTCCAATTCTAGATTTAACTCTCATTATCACTTTTTAGTCCAAATATCATAGAAATTAGTCAGTTTGATTTCCAATTTTCAAAATCTATGTGTAATGATAATTGACTTACCTTCATATTTTATTACTTGTATGACCTGTGCACTTGCAATATTATAGACTAACCCATATTTTAAACTACAATGTTATAAAATAATCAATAATCACATAGAAATCATTCCAAGCTAACATGGCTGTACAGAAACAAGATGATGTTTAATCTATAAAGCACTGAGGTCTAGGGTCTATATGGAGAAAGATAAACAAGTTTTATGGTACCTTGCTAGGGATTGAATATTAGTCATGTGGTAATTGTTTCATAATTATATATATTTCTATTTGGTCCAACATCAAGACTCCACCTGTTGCCACAAGTCACTCATGGAGGCCACTGGTAATATTTACCATCGCACGTGCTAGTGCAAATTGGGACCATGGGGCCAAGTAAACTCCAAAGGTTTATAACACATCACCCACCGACATTTGCCTCCGGAGGGGATCTAGTAGTAGCTGATCATTGGTTCCGACAGGTTTAGAGGATTTTGGAGGCTATTGAGATTACCTCTAATTCTATGAAGATGAGGCTAGACACATTTTGACTAGAGGGTGAATCCTAGATATGGTGGGATTGGGTCAAAGTCTCAAGGGATTCGAAGACGATGACATGGGGAGAGTTCCTATAGCTCTTCATTGATAAGTTTTTCTCAGCATCAACTAGACATGCAAAAGCTCAGGAGTTCCTTGAGTTGAAACAAGGAAGTATGATGGTGCTCAAATACGTAGCCAAGTTCACCTAACTAGCACGTTTCGGGGATGATTATGTGGCCACATATATGGCCAAGGTGCGGAACTTTATGGCTGGCTTGAAGTTGTCCATCCGAGGGAAGATTATAGGATTCCTCTTACAAGACATGGACTTTATGGTCAGGACGACTATGGCCATAGAGAGAGAGATAGGAGATGCACGGAGCATCCGAGATGCGGGTGCTAGTGGCAAGAGGAAGGAGGATCAACCTTCTTCTAGTTCAAGAAATAAGTAGAAGACTTCTACTCCGTGAGGATTTCATGGACGGCATGGCAAGACGAGGGCTTCTACCTAGTAAAGACAAATGACATTTTATTTCTATCATCGCCCTGCATATACGAGGCAGGATTACCTCAGCGAAAGGATCCCAAGGTCGGGACAAATGCAATCCTAGTCATCATGACGCACGCCAGTTAGTTTGATCCTTCTCACCCCAGTATGGGCTAAAGGAACCAGCATCAATCCTGTGGTGTCAGATATGCACCTTTGCTACAGATAGCCGCAGAGGCAAAGGTATGGGTCGAGGTCGAGGACGTGGCTCACGCTACACTCTATGGACCTAGGGCGTGGGGCCTTGGCGCCATCACAACTACAGACCCACCCATTTCCATCACCGGTTATACAAGGTATGTTTCTGCTATCTCGCCTATGGGAAAAGATACGTTTGATCTCTGGTGCACGCATTCTATTGTTTATCTATGTGAATGCTTTGGGCATAGAGGTGGAGACCTTAGAAGAGTCGTTACATGTGAGTTCTCCCCTAGGGATTAGAGTGAGGATTGATCAGATATGTTGGGATTGTGAGTTAGAGACCTTAGGGATTCTGCTCACGGTGGACCTTCATATGATGGAAATATCTGAAGCTCACGTCATTCGGGCATGGATTAGTGTCTACTCGCACACGAGTCGCCATGGGACAAGTGACCATAAGAGGATTATCACCGCACACCTGATGACATCCATCCGTGGTGACATTTTAGGATAAGCATGATGTTTTTACCCCAGACCGCACCCACTCCAAGTGGAGTGGAGTTGATGGGTCACAGAAGCCTACCCTGTAGGACCCAGGTGAGATAGATTTGAATCTCCTGTGTGTCTATAGTATGAGGGATGTTTTTGATGAACTACTGTAATTACCTTCACAGAGGGATGTAGACTTCACGATTGAGTTACACCCTAGTACGTTGCCCATTTATATGACTCCTCATAGGATGGCATCGGTTGAGTTGCAGGAACTCAAGGTTCAACTACAGGAATTGTTGGACAAGGGTTTTATTAAACCGAGCATTTTTCCATGGGGTGCTCTGGTTTTATTTTCTAAGAAGAAATTACACAACTCTTCGACTATGCATTGCCTATCGACAGTTGAACAGGGTTACGATAAAGAATCGATACCCATTACCGAGGATTGATGATTTGTTTGATCAACTGAAAGGGGCATGAGTCTACTCGAAGATAGACCTTCTCACCGTTAGGGAGGCTGATATCCTTAACACGATGTTTAAGATGCGGTATGGGCATTTTGAGTTCACATTTATGCCTTTCAGATTGACGAATGTGCCAGCGACATTCATGGATCTCATGCATAGGGTATTCCAGCCCTACTTGGATAAGTTTGTTATGGTCTTTGTTGACGACATTTTGATTTACTCCCACTTTGAGGAGGAGCATAAGGATCACTTGAGGTTCGATCTTCAAGCCCTTAGGGAACAGTTGTACGCCAAGTTCAGTAAGTGAAAGTTTTGTCTTACTGAGGTGAAATTCTTAGGACACATCATGCCAACTTCAGGTGTGTCAGTAGACCTTGAGAAGGTTGAGGCTGTTATGAGTTGGGAGAGGCCGGAGTCAGTCTTTAAGATACTAGCTTTCAGGAATCACAGGTACACAGAGGTCTACTGAGGATTTCCTCCTAACTAGTAGCACTTGTGACTAGATTTCACCTCGGAAGGGTTATTTGAGGAATGACCTCAGAGAAGGCATTCCCGAATCTGAAAAGGTGGCTTACTTCAAATTCTATTCGATTGTCCCTAACAGGAAAGAGTTACACTGTACTATGATGCTCTAAGTGACTCCGACTAGGGATGTGTCTTGATGCACCGAGGGTGGTAGCTTATGGTTCTCTGAATTGAAGAATCACGCAGAATTACCCTACACATGATATGGAGTTGGCGCCACGTCTACCTTAAAGATTTTGTGCCACTACCGTATGGTGAGTACAGGTATTTTCATACCATAAGAGTCCGGCATTACAATGGACCTCAACATGAGGCAACGCAAATGGATGGAATATTTGGAGGATTGTGACTTCACTTTGCATTACCAATCTAGTAAGGCAAATATAGTGGTTGATGCACTCAACTGGTCACGTGGAGTACCGCCAGCGAGCTTACCTGCAGTGGCGCATGCCTTCGGTGACCGGTGGGACGCAACTCGTAGGCCGCTTGATCGCCGTGGACCGTTAGAAGTTTGGTGCATACTATCCCTAACAACAGGTGACTCCAGTCCCAAGGGCAGGACACAAAGATATCGTCCATCAGGGATCGGATACAATAAGGTACGGGTGATGAAGGCTGGGCCATCCACACAAATGGTAGTCTTCGGTATAGGAGAAGAGTCAAGGGTTGTGAGACTCTGAAATTCCAATTTTCTGGAAAAAGGCAAATTGTACTGCAAAAATCCAAAATTTTCTAGATCTCTTGATGTCGAACCGATTCACCTTATCGAATCATCTTGCGAAATCTAGCTAACACATCGAATTCGTAGAATTTCGAGACAGTCAGAATTTGCACGTTTTTCGAGACGCCGAGTATCGGGTACAGTAAAAAGAAATTTGATGTGAAAAAAGTCACATATAACATGTACTCATGTGACACATGTTTCACGATTAGAGAGAAAATGGAAACGGACGGTCGATATCGTGCCACGTGTCAAAATCCAAAAGAAGGGACATGGATGACATTATTTAAATTCTTAATGAGGAAGAAGACAAGATAGCCAATAGTGTTGTCTTCTTCAAATTGAGCCAAAAACGTGGGGAAGAACCAGAAAAGAGCAGAAAGTTAGGTTTTGAGGGTTTTTGTGATTTCTAGAGAGAGAAAGTGCACCTTCTCTAGATTTTCAACACCTGATCTGCCAATTCTCTTCAGCCAAGAAGGAAAGTTGTTCTACGCAACGAGGGCAACTTATGGGCACCAGTTTTGAGGTCTTTTGACAAACTCCATGAGGTATGGGTTTCATCCTACTTGTTTTACATTTTATTTAAGTGTTTTGTAATGTTTGATTTGGTTTGAGGTCGGAGGTCGTTGATCTATCCCAAAACATGGACCTAATCAAGGAATTTTTCGAGCTCGCCGACACTTAAATACCGGCTGGGGCTACTTGTGTTGTACTATGCATTAAATTGTGTTTTGTGTGTATGAGGCTGGGGAATGGCTATGGAAATTGGTTCCACCAAGAGGAATTGATAGAAGGAGTGGGTCGCCCATGGACAGCCCACTGCTTATTTCGGACTGTAAAAACAAATCTTGGCTTCAGGTTAATCGAATAAAAACGTCCATGTGTTGGGTGCTTGAAATTGATGAAATGAATGGTTTGATTTGTATAGGAATTAGTAGGTTTATGCATGAACTTGTGTATTAATACGAGGTCACAATTATATGGAATATAATTTCGTGTAGGACATCGAGATGAGTTCGTGAATAGCTCATGAAGCTGATTTCAGATGGTCGACCGAAATTGGTATATCGTTGTAAATTGTGTTGAAATTACATAACATTGTATGATTTAAATATGTTAATATATATATATGTGAATATATTATCGTGAAGGGCATGAAACAAGATATTGCACTATATGCACCGAGTGCTGAAATGGGTATGAGGCATAGCAATTTTAAGAAACGAACATGCATAAAGGATTTTCTGGGCTGCAATGAATTTCCAGAGAATGGGGTTGGGAGACGGTCCAACAGATCATTTCGGATGAGGACCATGACTGTTTCAGAAGGTTCTCCAACAAATTCGCCTAGGAGGATAGTCCCATATTTTTACCGAAACTCGGTAGTTTATTTTCAAGAATAATAAGTTTTGTTTTGAAAATGGTGTTTTCTCATACATGGCTTAGGCAAGTGTGAGGGGGTCGGTGAGGACTCGAGACATGGGGATGGCATGTAGACCTTCAAGTAGGATCATGTATTTACTTGAGTGTGTGTTTACATTGGAGCATTGCATATGCACTTAGGTGGAGAGTAACCCATTTAGGGTGATTCACGCGACTAAGCGATAGCTCAACACAACCAGGGAATATATTTTTCGGTACGGGAGCGTTCGAAGGCAGGCTCTGTTTTAAGGGAACTCCGATTTTGAAAGAGAATACGGTTGTGGCACGTGTTTTGGATATGTATTAGAATTATAGATTTTAATATGTCTTTATATAAAGTAATAAATACTCTTGGACTATTGGAATATAGTTGGGATATGTTTTACATTGTAAGGTATTAATAGAGAGTCCAGTATTGCACCTCAATTTCAGTATATATGAACCCGATGTGGTCATGAGATTGGTGTTGGGACAGGTTTTGTATTTGAGGAGAGCTCCTTGTACAAAGGAGACTCTACCCGATTTTAATCGAATAGTTTAGTTCTTGACATCCACGAGTATTCAGCGGGTTGTGGGTGGTCAAGAGACACCGGGTTGGGGCGTCACAATGGTTCCCCCCGTTGGCCGTCTGCGAGAAGTCTCGGGGAGTTCCATTGCTCTTGATTTGTTGTGCATCAAGGTGGCGCGAAGATGTATCATGATCTTCGTCGCTTATATTACTGAAGTGGGATAAAGCAACACATTAGCTATTTTGTTCGACTGTGTCTCACGTGTCAGCAGGTAAAGGCTGAGCATCAAAAGCCTGTAGGCCTACTCCAACCATTAGAGGTAGCTGACTGGAAGTGGGAGCACGTCATGATGGACTTTCTGACCCACTTGCCTTGGACACTACGGAGGCATGATGCGGAGTGGGTGATTGTGGATTAACTCACTAAGTCGGCACATTTTTTAGCGGTGCTAATGACCTTCACATTGGAGGAATTCTATCGGTTGTATATTCGAGAGATTGTCCGGCTACATGAAGTACCAGTGTCCACAATATCGGTAAGAGGTCTTAGGTTTACGACACACTTTTGGAAGAGTTTCTAAAAGGATATGGGGACACAATTGACGATGAGCACTACTTTTTATCCGTAGACAGATGGTTAATCGAAGAGGACCATATAGGTTTTAGAGGACATGCTGCGAGCATGTGTCCAGGATCTTAAGGGTAGCTGGAAGGAGCATTTACCCTTAGTGGAATTCGCCTACAACAATAGTTATCAGGCCAGTATACAGATGGAACCATATGAGGCTTTGTATGGGAGGCCATGTCGATCCCCGGTTTGTTGGACAAAGGTGGGAGAGAGTTCCATTACTAGTTAAGATCTGATTAGAGACACCTTTGAGAAGGTGGGTTTGATACTGAAGCATCTTCTCATGGCATAGAGCCTACAGAAGAGCTATTCCGATAGACGACATCGACCTCTAGATTTTGAGGTGGGTGATCATGTCTTCTTGAAGGTAATGCCTAAGAGAGGAGTGATCAGATTCGGCAAGCGAGGGAAGCTAGCAGTGAGATAGATCGGGCCCTTCGAGATACTCAAGAGGGTGGGTACAGTTGCATATCAGTTGGTGCTACCACCGAGTTTATCAGGTGTCCATGAGGTGATCCACGTCTCCATGCTCTGGAAGTATACTCTTGATCCAACTCATGTAGTGGATTGGGGAGAGATTATTGTGGATACATATGGGACCTTCGAGGAGGGACCGGTGTGTATCATGGATAACCGGGATTAGGTTTTGCGATACAGGACTATGCGGCTAGTGAAAGTGTTGTGTTAACACTAAGGAGTGGAGGAGGCAACTTGGGAACGTGAGGACACCAAGCTAGCATCCTTTCCTATTTAATGAGGAAGGTGCGTTGCCTAATATTAGAAGTCTAATATTGGAATTAGAATAACTCTTGCATATGCATGTGTTTGTGTGTGCAAGTGTGTGAATTTTGGGGATGAAATTTTGTTAAGGGGGGGAAATGTAAAACCTGGGAAAAATTCAATTTTTCTTAAAATGGGTAAAACGGTAATTTTGGTTGGAAACCGAAAATTTTCTAGATCTCGAATAATGAGTGACTTCATGTAGGGTGTCTCGCAAAATCTAGTTACCGGTCGAATTTCAGCCAGTTCAAGACGGCGGAATTTCACATTTTTCGAGGCACATTGTGTAGGGTGACACATGGCATGACCATGTGGATGCCACATAGCACCTTTGGAGATGGACACATGGCATGATAGCCATGTGGAGTAGCAAGTGACACATGGCACTTAAATGAATGGCTCATTTAGAGCCAAGTCTCCCATGGAGAGAAAAGAAATAAAAATAAAAAGGAAATAAGAGTGGGAGAAAACAAAAGAATTCGGTGGATAAGAAAGGAAGAAATAAAATAGAGAAAAGAAAAGAAAATCAAGAAAATTTGAAAATGGGAAAATGGGAAAATGAGACATGTTGCAAAGAGGGAAAGTGGGGGGAAGTTTCCCCACTTGATCAATTCGGTGGAAAATATCAAAAGATGGGAGGATAAAATAGAAAAGAATGAGAAAAATGAGGAAAATCAAACAGAGAAAGGAAAAGGAAAAATGTAGCAGAAAGAGGAAGAAAGGGGAAGAAAGGAAACATAAAATTTTCCGTGTTAAGAATGGTCAAACGGCGATTGAGCAAAGTTCGATTCACGCAGAGAGCTATGATTGATGCACCATCAGTGGAGTTTAAGTAAACTCCAAAAGTAGGGAATTTTCCTAGTCGAGTTATTTCTAGCCTAAAGGCCATTTAATGGCATGGGAGTTCTTTGGGGCCGTAACTGGCCATGGGATTCCGTCACGAGATTTTGGGACTGAATATTACATTTGTGGCCCCGATGGGTGATCCGGCGTATTTGAGGCTTGGTTTTGATCACGGGACTGATGTCTTCGGGTTTTGTTTTGTGTTATTGATGTAGAAAATGAATAACATGTTGTTTGTGTGGTCCGAGAATGATTTTAAGGATTGTTATTTGATTTTGTGAGCTATATTCATGGGGCATTGCTGGAAAAAAATTAAGATCCTGCTGTTTGTGTGAAAATCATGTTATTCTTATTTGATGTATTTACATGAGATATTTAGTGAATGAAAATTATATGTAGAAAATATAATTATCCCTGATTTGGAAATGTTGCATGTAGCTCTCATGATGCATGTAACATAATATGGCATGAAATAGAATATTTGTATTTCATATGCACGGTAACATCGCATCGAGTCGGGTGTGTGTGCATGGTAATGGTTATTCACCATTCTTGGTGAATGAGTGGTGAGCTCGAAAATTGGACAACGTCCAAAATTGAGACTCATGGTTGCATAACATGAAAAAAATATATACGTGTGTTGGATGGAGCAGATGGAATGAACCCTGCGCTTAGGGTGAAAGACCCAATTCATTCGCGTTTAGACATTATCACCAACGGTGAAAGACAGTAAAAAATGTTGAAAAGGTGCGCGGCATCCTGCGGTGTAAACCCAAAAAATCCATGTTCCACAAATGCATAACATGGGATTTGATGAAATCGAATGAACATTGAGGATTTTCCAATGGGTCTTGAGTTTTAAAAACAAAAAGATTTTGTTTGAAGAAAAGAGTCATTGGGTGAAACACAAATGACAGGTTTTCACACTTGGCATTTACATGTGTGAGGGAGTTAGTCATGACTCGGGTTATGGGCATGAGGAGTCTCATCTCATTCATGACATGAAATATTCCATGTAGGCTTGAATTTTCTGTATGGAATGTGGTATGATATGGGTGTGCCATTGCATGAGCACTTAGGTAGGGAGTAGCCCTTGTAGGAGAATTTCTCTAATGGGCATTGGTCACCCCGTTGTGAGACCCTCTTTTAGGTACAGGGAGTGTACAGGGAGACGGTGCTCCGACAAGGCCGTGATTATGAAGGAGGCCAATTTGTGGCCTTGATATTACCTTTGTAAAATGTGTTTTGTATAAAAGAATTGTAACTAAATTCTTTTGGGACTATTGTCTAAATAGTTGGTATGTAATTATGGTAAGAGGACTGTGATCGGACTCTTACGGACTGTAATTAAATGTTTTATTTTCATATTTTAGATTTAAATGTGAATGAATGGGTCCTGGTAAAGCGATGTATATTGGGGATATGTACAGATGGACCCTGTGTGGTCATTACTACAGATGTTAAGACCTGGATTAAGGTTATGGTTATCTTTGTTATACAGGGATTGTATGTTGGGTGAGCTCCCCAGAACAAAGGGACTACACTTGGGTCACCTGTGAAAATATGGATTCTGATAAATGGGACACAATAGTGTGGTATCGGGTCACCCGAAATCCACAAGAATTCCGCTAGTTGACTTGTTGTCAATGGGACCCTCGGGTTTTGGGCATCACCTCTTTGATGTAAGTTTAAAGCAACTGCAATATGAGTATTGCAATTGGTTTGTATAGTTATCATAAGCACTTCATAACAATAATGAAGGGTGAATTTTTTCATTTGCCAGCCATGAAGAATATCATTCCTAAATTTTAGCATATTAATTTTTGTTAACACATTACAAAAACAAATAGAAGTAGAAAATATCATCAAAGGAGGATTTATTGTTAGCTTCTTGATGATTCTTTAATTATTACTTCTAGGTGAACATGAAAGGACTTGATGGAATTCAGGGACAAGTTGTGTTTTCAATAGGACTATTAAATTAAGGACCATTCTTGTTCATATTGGACCCAACTAGCTACCTTGGGTTGTTTTTTTCTCCTTTGTTTCTTTGGATATTCTCTAAAGTTTCTGCTGTCTGTAATAGGAACTACCGTGTAAAAAATTGCCTTAGAAACCGTTTGCTCCACCCCTCATGATGTAAAACAATTTGGTGATAATTTGTCGGACTTGGATTTTATAACATTAACCTGTGTATGAAATGGAAAAGAAAAAGAATTGTGACTTAGGCTATGCTAAAGAATTGTGAATATTTGAAATATTATTTGTCCATATTTTTATCTACCATTTAATGAATTAAATGTTTGTTTATATCTATATATGAAATAAGCACTTAGTTTTCCTTATTCTGCATGTAGGTATCTTTGTTAAATTCACCATTTTTTCTAGTTTCTTCATGTGGGGTGAGTTTACATGATAAGCATAAAAATGTGTGAATTTTCAATATATCAAGTATGTATAAGAAATGTTGTTTATTTAAAAAATCATTTACAACAATATTATTAAGTTGAGATTAAACCGTTTAGTAGTGATCAAAAGGGAAGCCTCAGCAATGAATTCTCTTATAGTTGCATTAAAATAAAAATCCTATTTATTTCTCTTCTTATAGTAGTGATCAACTAAATACCCTTATTTATATCTTCCCTTATAGTTACGCCAAAACAATAGCCTAACCATAATCATTCTTATAGTTGTGGTTTGAAAATGACCCTAACCATAATTATAGTTGCAACCTTGTTTCAATTCACCATAGCTTAGATATTAAACAAAATTTTAAAATTAGTTAGATTTAATCTTTATTTCTATTTAACAATGATGACGATGATGGTAATGGGGATGATGATAATGATGATACTAATGATAATAGTAAATTATAAAAAAAATAATAATATTTTAATTACTCATAATTTTAATGTAATTTGAAAAAATAAAGACAAATTGGAAAAGATAAAAAAAAAAATTTAAAGTTCAACCTGCCTATAGGAATTTTCCAACTACTTTACTTGTCTTGTTCATGTACAATTAATTTTATCAATAGAAGACACATATCAGTTTATTTTACCCAGATTCTCTCATCTCAGGCTTGTCTTCTACGGGCATCCTTACCTAAGGTTACACATGACTCAAATCAATATATTATTTTATGAAATATAAATTTTAATTTCAATACATATAGGATTATAATTTATAAAATAAATATATTTGAACATTATGAAGGGTTTCGTGGGTGGCAACACTTGCCAATAGTAGTGGAAAACAAAAAAAATCCCAACAAAAACCTATCCAAGGACCCCTAGTAGCATCAAAACCGATTCTGTAACAAAGAGAAGGGTGTAGGATTACCTTGTGTCGGTTCCAAAACTGAGCTAGTGGTCGGAGCAACTTTAGATCGAAGCGAACCAAGTCCTAGGTTCGCCTCTAACAGTATCCACATGAAGAGTGGAGCTGACAACCTCTAAGGAAACAGTATCGGAAATGGTCCCGGTGCTAGCCAAGACCCGATCCGAAAAAGGAAGCTAAAAACCCGATCTCTCAAGCTCTAAAACACTTTCTTGGAGATGAGACCACAAACTTGGCATTTTCTCATGGACTCTCTCTTGTCTCAAAAGAGCATCACCCTCTTAAGGTTTCCTTAAGTTTCCATATATAGGAAAACTCTATCTTGTAAAATGACTAAAATGCCCCTCACTTTAAGTGATGATAGGTTACACACATCCCCATGCGTTATAGTGAGTTCCCACATGGCCCAAAGCTGAGGTACAAGCCCAAACCTATTATCTATTTCAGTGATGACTTTCAAACCTGGAATTCCACTAATCCCGTGACATTTCATTCATGAGAATTAACTCCCTCATATTTGGATCACATTCAAATCCGTTTTATATCAGCCCCACACTCTTCTAAGTGTGTGACCCATTAGGTTCCGGTTATGTTGGCTACTTGATTCAACTATTGAATTATGCAAGTCAAAATTGGTATCTAGCAACACATCATATTTGATTATTGGGAGAGTGGAGTGGTTTATTGCATACCCTTCCCATACTTGGTTTAGAGCATGGACAATTGTGTAGCTCCAACTAGACTAGCTATGCCACACCTAGCCTCAAGTGATATTTATTTGGTCCCCAGATTCATCACTCATCCTTTAGGCTCTTAGAGAACCTCCTAAAAAACATTTCACTTTGTGAAGATTCAGAGTAATGATTCCGATGAGAGGCCTTAGGTATACTCTCCCTCAAGGTGGGTTGGCGAATCCTTTGTTAACTCTTTCAGTTAACTCGAACACCTGAAATATACCCGATCCTCATCAATAGTGACCCTTAAGAGGAAACGTGGATTGAAGTCAAGTCTTGGAATTCGACATCCAAGATATCCTTGAGCACCTCAAGTCTAAGGATACTTGCACCATTGCTATGATAAGACAATCATCTACATTTAAATAAACGATCCACATGATTGGCTCATTATAGGTCTTCGATGTACTTACCTACTCTTAGCAAGGATCCACATTCCAACTTTGATCAACTCTTTATCACAGTTTATAAGATCTACTGCTTGATTCAATCAAGGAGTATGACATGTGCTAGTCTGTTCGGATCATCAATGTCTAGTCTTGTTGATCCTATGACTAGGGAAAATTTAGACACTAACATAATTGTACATGATAGGAATCTTATTATCATGATCCCATCATGATTTCCTTCATTCTATGTTATGTATCACAGACTTCATTAATTCGATTAAAGATCTATATCAATTCAACGTATGAATATCAAATTAACGAAGAAGCCTTTCATATTAAATAATACGTTGTGCGTACCATAAGTGCCAATGGCGATTGTCTTTAGATCACTTCTCTAACACATTATACATGCTTTAGAAAAGACATTAGTGACAAACAAATTTTGTCTTTAAATTCCTCTAACATTTTTTAGCAACGAAATTTACGATGAGATATTTCATTGCTCAAATGTATATTTTGAGACAAACAATTTTGTCATTGAATGCCAAATGATGCATGTCGCAAATTATTTTATGAATAGCGTAGCCACATAAATTTCTTAACAATATGTTTAGCAACAAAAGTTACATATTTGTCTCTAAAACTAGTGCATGCTATAAATATTGAGACGAATTCAAAATTTTATCTCTAATAAAAAAGTTTATTAACAAAATACTTTCTCGATATTAAAAATTCGTCACTAATTCTCCTTTTTCTTGTTATGAGTTTTCATTCAAGCTTACTTCTTTACTATGAAAATTACACTTGCAGACTTAAAAATGAATGGGACCTTGCTAATGCAAAAATACATGTGCATGTAATTTAAAGAATGATCTGAGACGTGCTACATATAGATATACTTATAATAGTATGTCTTGATCCGAATGAAGGCATGAACATATGCCTTGGCAGGCGAATAGAAAAGCAAATTACCCAATATTATGTATAGAAAAGCGGCAACACGCGTCATTAATATGTTTGATTGTGAAAATTGTTGCCTCTCGGGAGAATCGATGGCTACATATTTGATGTGCTTGCTAATTTCAGATACATGGATTCATGAAAATTTATCTAGTTAATAAAATAGCCCTAGGACTATGGGAACAAAAGTTATCCTTTAGACCTTTGAAGCAACAAGTTATTGTGAGGGTTCTGAATATCTGAATAGACTATAATGTGATACGATGAGATATATATCTGATAGAAACAAGGAATGAATGGATTACTTACTAACAAAGGTCGAATGACCCTTTCATTACATGAATTAAAAAAGAATTCGAGTGTAGTCAGAAATCTACAAGTAAGGATTCAAACCTCGACAAGTGGAGTCTTATTTGATCGCTTTCTGCCATTGTGACTCTTGCCCAGCAGGAACAACAGATCTCATATAGTTCAATTCCCGTTCTTAACCCATGATCAATATGAGCTCGAATCTTCCTTCGTAACTCCCAAAACTTCTTCATAGTGACCCCATTCCATGCCTCATTTCATAGGGAAACTCAAAGTGACTCTATTTCATTATATCCCATCAATATCCCAATTCCATTCATTTAATATACCCCTTTGGTGCTCTGTTGACATAAGGCGTGAACCTGAATATCACGACCTGTACTGGAAAGTTGAAAATCTGTCATATAATAATCGAATTGCAGCATAGAAAGAACGATGGGGTTTGTGATGATTTTGAAATATTTCTACTAACGGTAATCTAGCATCCTTATGCACGAAGATAACCAATTGGGGTGAGGCTGAAATTAGGACTCTATTGGATTTTTGACCACAGTGTCTCTCCCGCCGAGCCCTCTTATCTCTCATCCTTCTTCGAGGCTGGAGTTATGGAAAAGTGCAAAATAGAACCAAGTAGAAGTATCAACAATAAGCAGCGGTTTTATTACAGACGGCTCATGATGTTCATGTCGATCTATTATGCCACCTCTGTAGCATTGGGTAGACCTCATGTACAATAGTGTCACAGCTCTACCCGTATCTATACTGTTTGTTTCTTACGGAACAATCACAAACACATTTTGATTATATGGATCTACTATATCAGAAATTCAATCGTACAATATAACATTTAATATGTGTTCAGAACAATCTCATTCTCAGTGTTATTAAACCATTTCTGTTTTACCAAGTTCAATGTTATCAGTTAGTCAACATTTATATGTTTGATGCAACAACAATATGTTATTAACAAGTTGTTTTATTGGTTGGTGACAGATGCATTTGTGTAAGGAAATGGGTTGGATTAGTATTGATACACATCTGTGGCATAATCCTTCTATTAGATCTAATGTACTTATTCAATCTAATAAGTACCTTGCTATTAGAGTGAGAAATCATGGCTCGAATCTTTAGTATTCTCTTATTTGTGCATGTCTTATTTAGGCCAATTTAAGTACTTAGTTCTTACTACTGGGGTGAAAATGGAAGAAATGGAAGAAATAGAGGAAAATGAGGAAGTAACAAATGTAGAAATAGGAAGAAATTCCTAAACAAGGGAACTAAACAAGAGGGAGAGATCTGGTGAGCTTTAAACTCAAGAGGTCAGTTGACAACCCGTCGACTCGCGCCAATTCACAGCTGGATTTGGATGACCGATACCACCTTTGTTGTGTTCAATTTTATGGATCATATTTTCACAAAAATCAGGCAGAGTCTTTTTTGTTCGGGGAGGTCTACCCAACATACAACATGTATAATAGACATGAAATATTGCCCAATCAGGGTCTCATTACTAGAGCTAGTATTGGCCCGAGGGTCAAATGCAGCTCCATATCCCTAATATACATCCTTTGCCTGAATCCATTCATTCCATTAAATCTAAATATGAAATATGAGGCTTAGTATAATTAGTAAGAGGTCAGTGTGTTCTCACCATAATTACATCTGATAGTCCCGAAAGGAATTTATTACAATTATTTTATACAAAATACTTTTAAAAAAGAAAGTAATATCAAGCGAATATCAGCCTCCTTCATAATCACGGTCTCATTTGATGCTGATCTCTCTATACCCCTTGTACCTAAAAGGGTTCCCACAGTGAAGGAATGACAATGCCTATTAAAAACTTTTCTAAGGGATACTCCCCATAAATGCACATGCAATGGCATACATAAAAAATCAAATCATATTCCATATAAATAATGCAATCACCATGGAATGATAGGTGTCATACGAGATGGACTCTCATTTGACAACCGAGTCCCCAACGAACTCCTTACACACCTGTGTGAGTGTGAAAACCGATCGTTGGTGTTTCACCCGATGACTCGTTGTTTGGACAGACTACTTGATTTTAATTTATCAAATCTTGTGTGTTGTATGGATAGTAACTGTACCCACCAGGTCTCACCTCAAGCTTCTCTGCACATTAGTCATTTGCCAAACCTACTCTACATCAAGTGAGCATATGTCTAGCAGAGAATAATTTGGAGTCTTTCACCTGCAGAAATTGAGAAGTGTCGGATACTTACGTCATCACCAATTACACGTGATTTAGTATAATTATTGTTTTACACAGCTAGTGAGTCCTCGATTTTGGATGTTGTCCCATTGAAACTCCACACATTCTGAGAATGGTGGACTATGCTCAAACACCATGCACACACACCCGACTCGACGCTATGTGACCATGCATATGAAATGAAATCATGTCATTTCATGCAATTTCATGCTACATGCAAAATAAGAACTACATGCAACCTTTATAAATTTCGAATAATTATATTTCCTACATCTAATTTCCATTTATCAAAATTTCTATATTAATGGTTTGAAGGACTCATACCTAACATAATTTTTTCCACATAACAATATATATATTATTTATTTTTCCAACTGATAACACCCAATGGCGATCGAACCCGCGTAATATAAATACAAGGCACATATTGGTCCCTTCAGACCGTCCCAGCGCGAGTAACAGTGCAAACACACTATAAAACCAAGACATCGGTCCGGATCAAAGCCAAACCTCGACATAGTGGGACTCCTGAACAGTCGCGTTGAAAACTCTGATCAGGTTCTAAATTCCTACACTTGAATCAAGAAACATTTTGGGGTGAGAAATTTATGGCCTCTACAGAAAACCTAAACTCAATCAAACAACTACCCCCAGGCAGAAAATAACTCAGATGCAGAAAATTCCTTATCTCATGGAGTTTGATGAAACTCAATTTTATTACCACGTGTAGCTCTCGTCGTGGGCCAGGCTTGCCTTTTGCTCAAACCAAAAACTCCTCTAGTGCGATTTACGTAAATCTTAGAGAGAAGCTAGAGATTATCTCTCTAAATATTTTTTTTCTCTCCCTCTTTTACGCACCTCCCGTTTGCTCCAAAATGTGGCTCTCCTTTATGTTCGACTTTTCTTTTCCTTCTCTTATCTTCTTTTCCTTTTTTATTAATTCTTTTTTTAAAATTTGGACACATGGCTCACATTGCGCCATGTGTCCATCACTCATTCAGGTATGTTTCTTCCTGGCTTTCAGGGTTATTTATTTTAAATTTTCAATTTATTTTAAACTTGAACTTAGCTCGATCCATTTCTGACTTCCGAGATTTTCATAAAAATCTGTCCTAGGAATCCTTTGGTGATATCACCCAGGAGAATCGTAAAAAATTTTCCATTTGTCTCATATGTCATTGAAACTTTTGAGGGGTCACTAGATTTCGCAAGACGATTCCAATGGTGCAGTCCGTTTCATCATCAGGATCTAGAAAATTTTGAACTTCTACGAACCTCATTCGCAATTATTATTTTTTCCATTTTCCTAAAAATTGTGATTTTCCCGGTTTGTTCCCCCTTAAGCAATTTCCATCTCGAGGAATTCACACATACCTAACACACGAACACATGCATATCATGCGGTATTAATGCGAATATTGAACCGCGCATGGTCCTCAAATACGAAAGGATAGGTGTTTCATACTTGATGTCTCGGATAAGTCCTCTCTGCTCTCGGTATTGCCATAGCACTTTTTACTAGCCACATGGTCTTGCGTGTGGCTTGTCTCTGCTATCCATGATGCGGTCCTCACGAAGGTCCATATCTGTCGACGATAATCTCTCCCCAATCCACCATGAAATTTGGATGCGTATCTTCAGGCATGGACGTGAACCTTATGGACACTTTTGAGAAAACTACGGTGGTAGCGTCGATCAGTGTCTGATAAACATGAATACAATGCCCAATTTAAGCAACACTCTTATCAAAAATGTGAGAATATTAAAATATTGCCCTATATATCATGCGATATATAAGCTCGGTTTACCAAGACCATAGTGTAGATATGTAGGTCCGGTCTTAACCCGTGGGCTGCGGCTCGCGGCCTCGGCCCATGCCACAGCTCGGCTCTGGCGGCACGGATGATGCCTGATCACCTCTAGCCGTGCGAGGTGAGGGGAAGGAACAGCTACGTGCCTGGATCCACTAATGATTGGGGCTATGGTGTCTCCACTTGCTCTGGGATCCACGCCTCCGAGGCGATCCAGCTTCATATATATCGGTGATGGCGGTAATAACATGTCGTCATCGTCACGACTAACAAAAACCTTAGCAGCCTTATTTTTGAGATCCCATATGAACAAAGTCTTCTACTTCTTCCTCGAGCTAGAAGAAGATTGATTTTCCTTCCTCTTAGCACTAACAATTGAATCTCGGATGCACAAGGTAATCATCACCTACACTTCTCTTCCGATGAGGATTGTCCTAACCATTGGAGTCCCCTCACTCTCAGATAGCCTCGGACCATGATGTTATTGCTGTGAGCCTGCGGAGGTTGCCTGGGTCCTCACACGGACGTGTTTGGGTAGTCGGTGCGTGGGTTGCTTGTGTGACCACGGTGCTCGCCTTTATTGATGGCAACTGCGGCAGTGGCGCATGGCCAGGCTCCCATGAGGCTGTGGGTCTGCCAGTTGTGGTTGACTATTTTCTCGTGGACTACCTCTACATCCGTTTCCTCGATTTTCCATCTACACTTGTCAGATAGAAATAGAGTTCTCAAATTTCTAAGTGTACCTATAGTGTATGTACCAACCACTAATAGACTTTAACATCATGAGAGCTTGGTTAATCCCAGCAACCTTTGGTGGATAATGCCAACAACTAATACAAATCAATTCCCAGGAACTATCATGTTCATTTTCTTTCCGAACCCATAAGGTTATGTTTTCCGATATAGTATTCCCATATCTGATCTAGCATGTATATTGTTTAGCTACAAATCCCAGAATGTTGGAAGCAAAACACGTAACACAAACAATACCATGATCTAGACCCATGCCCATTAATAAAAAGCCGATTTTTCGTGTACCTAGACTCTTGATACCTAGCTTAAGATGAAGGTATTCTATCAGGTTGGTAGCATGGATACCAGCATTCGGGCTCCCTAGGGAGAATCGTTTACCTAGGCTCGATACAGGGTTGTGACCCAGTTTTGGGGTTTTCAGTGACCGTCAGGCAGCGGAGTGCAATAGTTCATTGGTTCTTGTACTGTTTGTGTCACGTTTATTGGGATCCATTTTCAAAAATCGGGCGAGTCTCCTTTGTTGGGGAGCTCTACCAGCTAACTTGTATGTGATACCTGTCTTAACACATCTGGGTCTTTGAAGTAGTATTGACCACGGGTTCCATCATCCATATCCCCAACATACATCCCTACAGGGATCTAATTCCTCACATTTAAATCTAAAATATATAATATAAATGTTTAATTATTCGATCTCTGTAAGAAGTCTGATTACGGTTCTCTTCCAATAATTAATACCATTATTTATACAATAGTCCCAAAAAGAATTAATTACAATTCTTTTATACAAATATTTACAAAAGTAACCTCAAGGACATATGAGCTTTCTAACTAGTAATCGGGATAATTTTGGTGTTGTCTCCTGCTGAAAGGGGTTCCCATAGGGGTGAGCATTGCACCTGGTGGAAAACTTTTCAGAGACTCTCCCACTGCCTAAATGCACATGCGATGACATACATAAAACATCAAATCATATTCCATATAAATAATGGAATAGTATATGGAATGTTCCGTTTCATGCACGAGATGAGACTCCTCATGCCCATAACCCGAGTCTTGATCGTGTGACGCCCCAAACTCGGGGGTCAGATTGACTACGATCAACCTTGAGAATACCTGTGAATGTCGGGTGACCCAGGCATTTTCACACGAAAATTGGCGAGTCTCCTTTGTCTGGGGAGCTCTACCCAAATACAAAACTTGTCCTAAAACACTGCATATCCTGTCCCAGACAGTTTGCAATGCTAGTCCAATAACCCATATCCAATACGGCCACTTGGGCCCATAAACAATACTCGATATGCATACTGACTATAGTCAACTATATATCCCTATAGTTACAGAGTTTCTAATGTCTTTTCCTCTTAAACAATACATATATTAAACTTTAAAGGTTCTAATGTGTAAAACCACCACAGCCACATTACGGCTTTCTTCTAAAACTTCGGCCTCTAAGACGAAGGTCTCTCTAGCACGCTCACATGCCTGCAAAAGGGGGTCCTGACAGGGGTGGCGACAATGCTCGATGGGAGAATCGCCACAAAGTGGGCTACTCACCACCTAAAGTGTAGTGCAATGTTCCAATTTAAACACACATTCAAGCAAATGCATGATCCCTACCAGATATATATCTATGACCAACTCAGATCAGTACTGTGAATTCTCTCACGCTCGCCTAAGCTCATTGTAGGGAATTATTGTTTTGTTTGTTTGTGGAATGACCCTCAACGATGTGTATATATATCAAATGGGCCTTCTAGACGATTGATATATTATTTGTTTAATGGACTACCCTCAGGATATCAATTGTTTGCTCAGACGATTGATATTTTAAGTGGACATCAGACAGTGTTGCTTTAGACAACCCTCAGAACCATTTTTCTCTGGAGCTGAGTCTCATGCACTAACTCCTATAGTCCTAGGATGTTCCAGTGCATATGGAATGCATGTATGTCATTTTCAATCTGATCATATTGCACTGGGACTGTATGAACATATGCACATATTCACACACAATATCCAATCCACACCCAATCATGTCATGTAATTATCATTTCAAACATCAAAATTAGCTCACTTGGGCTAATGATCGAACAAAGCAATTCCAATTTAAATCCTCGGCGAACACAGTAACAAATATATTTACGAGAACACTATTTGAGAATGAAATTTAAAAACCCTCGTTTACTACGAAAAATCACAGCTGTCGGTTCAATTAGTAAGCGGGACTACGTGATTTCCAACCTCAATCAAACCAATACATAATCAACACCAAAATACACAATTTTTATTCCAAAATCAGTCATGGAGCAGCCATGTTGCTGTATTTACATTTCAAGAATTTGTATCAATTCGAATCCGGGTTTGGGACCGATCAAAGCGGCCCCTCACGGCCTCATTCAGCAAAAACATTCGTAAAACACCAAATAAGATAAAACTAGTAAGGAAAGCACACCTCTCGGAGTTTGAGGAAACTCCTTAAATAAAATACCACGAGAAGCTCTCACGTGAAACGGCTTTCCCTCTTTGTCCGGCTGGCGGCTGGTCGAATCGCGTGTATTTTTAGAGAAGTTTCTCTCTATAAAGAGAAATCTCGAAATGGCTCAGCGTCGAAAAAATTCTGCCTTTCCGCGTTTTTGTTTTGGCTTAATGTAGGAGAAGAAAAACTATTGACTAATTTGGCATTTTGTGACTTAATCCAATTTAATTAATTAATTCCATTATTTCTCCAGTTTTGACATTCGGCACTATCTCGGCCGTCCATTTTCATCATTTATCTACTCATACAACTTATGGTACATGAGTACTTGTTATATGTGACTTTCGTCGCATCGAAAATCGTTTCTGACACGGCTTGATGCCTCGAAAAACATCGCGACTCGGAGCTTATCTCGGAATATTACGAGGGAATTTCGTGCTAAGCTGGATTTTAGAACTGATTCAACGGTGAAATTCATTTAAATGTCAGGATCTATAGAATAAATTATGGATTTTTAGCTGAAATTAACAATTTTGTAACCAAAATTACGATTTTGCCCTTATTCCAGAAATTGAAATTTCTTAGGTCTTACAGATCGACTCCCTCACACCTACAACGCCAAGTGTGAAAAACTAGTCATTGGTGTTTCATGATGACAAGCAATGGGCGACCCTTAAATTTTAATTTCTCAAAATCTGTGTGTTTCCATGGTCTTAGAATTTGAAGTCTCACCGCATAAGCCATGCGCCGAACACTTTCGCTAACTTACATCGCTGGATGTATATGTACAACCGCGAATAAAATTTCGGTCTTACACCCTTGGGGGGGAGATCTGCCCCATCTTGCTTTACCCAAACACACGTGAGTTAGTATTATTATTATTTTACACAGCTGTGAGTCTCGATTTTGGACGTTGTCCCATTTCCGAGCTCACCACATTCACCAAGAATGGTGAATAACCAACACCATGCACACACACACCCGACTTCGGCCTTGATGTGACGTGCATATGAAATGCAAATCATGCATTTCTGTCACGATGTCATCTGTAACCAGGCAGAAACTACATGCAGCCTTTATATTCGAGATAATTATATTTCCTATATATAATTTTCATTTATCAAAATTTCTGTATGTATCAGCGAGTATATATAAACATGATTTTTACACACAACATCATGGTATTTATTTTCCAACAACCAACACACAAATGGCCCCGAATCTCGGACCCATATAAAACAAGGCACACCTCATTTATCCTTCCGCAGTTCGTCCTTTGAATTCTTTGTGATACCCAAACACACCACAAAACCCAAGACATCAGTCCGAGATCAAAACCAAGCCTCAACAGCACGGTCTAAGGTGTAACACCCCGTTCGAGAGTGTGCGATGCAGCGATCTTGTAGGGGTGTATAAGAGCACTAAGTGTCTGAGTATTTTGGAGACTAAAATATGAAATGATGAATTTTGGAAACCAGAAATTTGTATGAGCTTAAGGGTACAATTGTCATTGAGCAAAGGACATGTAAGTTATAATTAAATTAGAGATGGGCCATAGTAGAAATTGAATAAGTTACAATTTACAGACAATTAAAGATAAGAATGGTGCAATTTATGATAAGTTGATATTTTAATAAAGAGGAAAACAAAAGCAAATTCATTTTGGTCTCCAAGTTTGCCACTAGCAAGCCAGTAGGAGGAAGAAAAGAAGAGAGCCAAGAGCAAGGAGGAAGAAAGGAAGAAGAAGGAAGAGGGAGAGGTTCAAAAATCAGGTATGCCTTTGTCTTAGAATCAAGTGTATTGTTCCTAGGGCTTGGGTATGGAGATTAGTTCTCCTTTGATCTAGGTTGTGATGCAAGAGCACATAAGGCTAGGAATGGTTGGGGGTTGTATGTGAGTAAAACCCCAATTGATGTAAAAAGAAACTTGGAATCATCAAATTATGATGTTTTAAAAGAATTGGTGGACCTTAGGTGAGTGTTCTTGAATTTTGCACCCTAAGGTTTGGGTTTTGAGTTTCCAAAACACCCGATTCACATGTTGTGGAGTTGTTTTAGATAAATTCAAGTTGGTTTTTGAGGTATTATGAATTATAGAAGTTATATGGAGTGAATTGGCATCAAAAGTGGGAGAAATAGCAAAATCTGGGCATTTTGGGTGTCTTCTACCAGTACAAGTGAAGTTCTACCGGTAGAACTTTGATTAAGTCGATTTGGCCAAGAAAAGGGACTCATGCGGTGAAGTTAAGTTCTCTGGGTGGGAACTTCGATACGAATTTTTCCTGTTTAGGCCAGTTTTGTATTTAATATAACTTCCTCATTTCTTATCCGATTTGAGTGATTCAAGTGGCTGCGTAAAATAGACTTCAAGGAGGACAAAACTTAAGAAGTAAGAATCGCCAAATTCTGATCCTAAGTGGCCTAAAAATTCACTCAAAGGAGGTAGTGGTAATGCCCGAGAAAAAATTCCTGCATGTTTTGGACATAGAGTAGTCGGGTTGTTTGAGCGTAACTTGAGTTTCGGTGCTCGAATTAGGTAATTCAGTTGGAATAGAACCCTTAGCACCTTAAATTTAAAAGTATGAAGAGTGTGACTAAGTCTAGGAAGTACGTTAAGTTATGCGATTAATTTATTAAATCGTATTCATTTGAGTTGTGAGTTAAAGTAAAGAAATGGGATAAGTGTGGAGCAGTTGCTCAAATTAAGCAAGCAAAGAGGTGGAGTGTTCTAAACTCATTTCCCAAAATACTAGTGTATTATTATTATTATTATAAATTATTTACTGGTATTTCATGGTTTTCAAAATACAAACCATTTTCATGAAGCAAGCAATGAATTAGAAAACAGCCAAAATGGTTTTGAGTTAAACCATTTTTGAAAAGAAAGCATTGGTTTTAAATTGTAAAACCAATTTTTAAGCAAGAAAGCAAGGAAGTAAATGGTTTTTGAAAAGTTAAACCATTTTTCAAGCAAACAAGCAAGTAAGCAAACGGTTTTGAATAATTAAACCATTTTTCAAGCAAGCAAGCAAGTAAATGGTTTCAAAGTGTAAAACCATTTTACAAAAGAGCAAGCAAGCAAGCAAACAGCTAGAAAGTTGTGAAAACAAGGCCTTCCACTAGTTTTAAGCGAAGCAAACCCGATTGAGGTATCAGTACATGCACGGTGGTGTTAGGATTTCATACATGCATTGTAGTTTGCACGGTCGACAAACTTAGGACATACATCATGCATTTAAAAGGAGGCCAGAGTAGCACGTACGAGGTATATAAGGTTATGAATAACTAAATTATGGTGATGACGACCTGAGGAGTCAATTCCACCATATTCTGGAAAAAGAAAAGAAAAGGTGATGCGGACAAAGGTCCTTCCACCGGCACGAGTTGAGCCGAGTTCCCGTGTTCACTGGGTATGTCAATGAAACCGACCCTCCATTGGTTGATGTTTTATAAGCATGATATACTGTTTTGAAAAATCAACCATTGGTTCAGTCGCCTGAGGCTTAGGAGAGTTTTAAAACAAGCGGTTGAGCCCGGGCTCCGGGTTTAGATTTCAAAGATTGGTTGAGCCAAGCTCTAGTGGGTTTATTTTTCAAAACAGCGGTTGAGCCCCGACTCCCGTTTTTATGAAAAGTTTTAGAAACTTTTTTAAAGCAAAAGGTTGTGAAAAGGTTTTAAAAACTTTCAAATAAGATAAAAATAGCGAAAAGAGAGAAAGTATGAAGTTTTATAACTTCTAAGCAAGCAAGCAATAAGAGTTTTACAAGCTTTTAAAGAAAGCAAATAAGCAAGCAGTATTCAAAGTTTTATATACTTTTAAAAGCAAGCAAGCAAAGAAGTTTTAGAAACTTTCGAAGCGAAGCAAAGCAAAGTAAAAACTACGGAAAATATTGCAAAGAAAGTTTTACGATTTTGAGGATTTTTCGGGAAAAGAAAAACCTTTTATAAGCATACACTCACGACTCGTTTAGCTCATTATTTTGTATTTTAAAAGCTATTTTCCGGTGCAGTGCATAGGCATTTGGAGCACTATAGGATTAGTCTGACTATCGGTTTAGTGTTGTGTAATAGTAATACTTTGTAGAACATGCTTTGAAATTGTATATGGAACATATGTATGTACATAGTTTAGTGTGATGGGAATGTGATGGTATCTTTGGTTGCCATATTTTGGATATAATTAATAAATTGGATGTATCACGAGTTGGAATTAGATTTATGCGGCCAGATCATCTCTTCTTAGAAGTTTATTGCTAAGATTTTACCAAATCTAAGTTATAAATAAAAGAAAATTTTATAGGAGGTTTAAGCGAGCAATACGAAGCAGCTTCACGGGGACCTCTAGTGGATTACAGAGGTGAAGGCTGGGGGATTTATGTGGGTAGCAGGCCGCCGCCGCGGGAAGGGGGTGGGGGATGCGCAGGTATCGAGCGGGTTGTATAAAATAGCCTAGGACTTGAGTAAAGATGATACCTGCACGCAAGGTGGTATCGAGCATAAGTAATGGCAACCATGCATGTTCCAACAGTACATACATATCAGAGTGATTCAAAGTATTGACAGGTTGATATTTTTTTGTGTCACAGCACTGGGGAAGAAGGACGTGAGATTAGTCTAGGAAGTTCGGGTTTCGTCTGCGTACACGAGAGGGATGAGCGCGTAGTAGGATTTCCTTCTGCATCTATGAATCAACCTCCGGCAGTCATTTGGTTCATCTGCCGCGAGAAGGAGCTCGAGTGCCGGGGAATGTTTGCGGCGAGCAGGTGGCGCAGTTACGAGATAGTAGCTGGGCAGGCAACGATCCCTTTGAGCCTCAGCCACCTGGGGTTATGGGCCAGGGAAGTCGATAAATGCGGCGGGCGCCAAGCCATATGATGGCGGTGGTGATCCGAGAAGCGACTGGTTGTGGTTAGGCCAGAGTAAATAAGATTTATGGAGTTATGGAACACGGATGAGCAAGAGTCTTGTTTCCTAGTTTTCTCATGGAAGACGAGGGCTAAAGGTGGTGGATGCCGTAGAGAGGAGAATATCACGATGGCATAACATGGGACCAATTCAGCGAAGAATTCCTTTGGCCGATTCTTTCCTCAGAGTCATAAGGATTCAAAAATTGAGGAATTCTTCAAGTTGGAACAGAAGAACATGTCGGTATCCGAGTATGAGAAGAAGTTCTTGGAATTAGTTAGATTGGTTCCATACATTCAAGCGAGATAAGTCTGAAATGCAAGAGGTTTTTATAGGGACTACGGCCTGGGAATCGAGAGGAAATACCATTTGCTCGGTGGTTCCACCGGGAATAGATTTAGGGGGACTTAAGGTGGGGCCGCTGCGAGGGTTGAACAAAGCACTCTGATGAATGTATCGGAGTAGGCGGGAAAGTAGAGTGGAGGTGCACCGGGCCGTCCCAGCCAAAGCTCGGGCAGTCAGGTAGAAGAAAAGCAAGGCGAGGAGGATTCTGAGGCTAGGAGTGCGGTCGAGGAGCTATCTGAGTCGGGGATCGGTGAGGCCCCGGTTTCTAGCGGTGGCACCCCGGAGTATTCCTCCGTTTGTCATATGTGTGAAGTGACACCATGGGTGCGGGGAGATTCATTACGGGGTGTTTCCACTTTGTGGCAGAAGAGCCGTTTATTAGGGGTGTCCTCGGTGATTGGTGCGGGAGACATCGGTGGCCCGATCCCCAGCTACGGTACCGGAGATGAGCACACAAGTCGACGGGAGAGGCTTCCCGGGAAGAGGGGCGGCCACGGCCTTGACGGTGGCCAGTGGTAGAACGGAGCGGTGCGGGGATCTGAATGAGCCACTTTCGGACGGAGTATATGATGTGACTCGGCCAAGATGCGGAGATGCGGCTCTAGATGTGATCCACGGGTATTATTTCTATTCTTGATCATGATGCATATACCTTAGTAGACCCATGAGCTACGCATTCATTTGCATCCAAGCCATTCTTAGATCGTTTCTAGATAGAGACCCAGCCATTAGAGGGTCGTATGAGAGTTTCCCTTCCAGCTGGAGATCCATTACTCGCGAGACAGGTAGTCGAGGATAGTAGGGTTGGTGAGGGACCAGGGGTTCCCAGTGGATCTTGTAGCTCTATATATGAGGGACTTTGATGTGGTCCTCGGTATGGATTGGCTATCTCGCCATAGAGCCACATTAGATTGTTATAAAAAGGAAGTAAAGTTGAACAGGCCAGGGAAAGTGGAGGTAAAGTTCAAGGGATTACGTAGAGAGTTATCTTCCTGTATGATCTCCGCCATGACACCGGAAAATCTTTGCGTAAAGGTTGTCGGGGTTATCTAGCTTATGTGGTGGAGACGGGAGAGGAGGGACTATATTGGATGAGATTCGGTTGTTAGAGTTCCCGGATGTGTTCTGGGATGATATTGCGAGTTTACCTCGAGAAAGAGAGGTGGAGTTCACCATTGGTTGATTCGGGCCCGAGCCCGTTTCCATTCCTCATATAGGATTGGCTCACTGTAAGAGTTGGAAGGAGCTTAAGAGCTCGATTAGAAGATTTGTTGAGTAAGGGATTTATTAGACCGAGCATATCCCATGGGGAGCTCCAGTTCTCTTTGTGAAAAAGAAAGATGGGAGTTTACGGTTATGTATAGATTACGGAGTAGGCCCGAAACGAGTTACCATCGCGTCGGTATCGCTCCCTAAATTGATAGTTATTTGCAGTCAACTCAAGGATCTCGAGTATACTCAAGATAGACTTGAGATCGGGGTATCATCGAGTTGAGTTAGGGGAGAGTGATGGCCTAAGAGCGACATTCGGAAGGACACCTTCACGGGCATTATGAGTTTTGGTGATGCATTTGGTTTGACTAATGCCCGACGGCGTTTATGGATTTGATGAGCAAGTATTCGATCGTATTGGATAGGTTCGTTTCTTAATTTTTATTGATGATATCTTAGTGTATTCATGTAGTTCGAGAACATTCGGAGCACACAGTTGTATTCACAGAGACCACAAGGGAGAGACGATTATATGCCAAGTTGAGCAAGTGTGTCAGTTTGGCTCGACGGGGTAAGCATTCCTAGGTCATGTAATTTTGTGAGAGGGTGAGTGTGGATCCCAATAAGAAGCGATGGTAAGTGGAAACCACCAAGAAGAGAATGTCGAAGGTGAAGTTTCCTCGGTTTGCGAGTGAGCTAAGGAAGTTTGTTGGGGGTTCTCCCAGAGATAAGCGGCCAGACCAAGGCGACAAGGAAAGATGTTAAGTATGATTGGGTAGAAGCACATCAAAAGAGTTTTGAGGGAGTTGAAAGATGGGTGGCCGGCTCCAGTTCTAGCTTTTACCCAATGGAAGAGATCTTTGTGATTTATAGTGATGCTTCCAGTAGGCCTTGGTTGTGTTTAATGCGGGAATGATGGGGTGATTGCATATTCCTCTGGAAACTGACTAAAGCATAGGGGAGAATTACCCGACACACGAGCTTAGAGCTTGCGGCGGTCGTGTTTTGCTTGAAAAATGGAGACATTATTTATATGGGTGTTCCTTGTAGGATCTTTACAGTGTGAAGTCTTGTCTCTTTTCACCCAAAAAGTTAAACTGAGGCAAAGAAGATGGCTTAGGTCCAGTGGGTTCATTTGTGCTATAAGTACCATCCATGACTAATGTCGTAGCGAGATGCCTTGAGTAAACGACCAGAGAGTTCTTTGTCTCACATGAGATCGAGGTTATCTTCCACTGACAATTGGATTCTGAGAGCTTTAGGGGTGATGTATTGGAGGTTGAGGATTACGGAGCCTTGTTAGCCACATTCCATGTTGAAGGCGGCTCCTTGTGGACGGATTAGCGAGAGCCGATCACGGGATCCACATATGATTAAGCAAGAAGAGATAGAAAAGGGGAAGAAGCGAGTTTGGATTAGAGATGGCATGATAGTGAAAGGACGAATGTGTGCGAGTATGGCGATGAAGAAAGAAATTATGGAAGAAGCACATTCATGCGTATGCTATGCATCCGCGTACCAAGATGTGCGGGACCTTGAAGAACATTGCGGGTGGAGTGGGATGAAGAAAGATTGCAAGTTTCGTTTCCTGAGTGCCTAACACAGTCGACGAGGTGAAGTAGGAGCATCTCAGAGGCCCGCGGGGAAGATACAATTACTCCCTATTCCAGTATGGAAATAGGAGAAGATCACTAGTTTTGTTCTACGGGTCTTCCCACGGACTCGGAGGCAAACCTGGATGCGATATGGGTGATAGTTGATCGATTGTGAAGTCTGCCATTTTCTACCGATTAATGTTGAGGGGTTCGATAGAAAGTTGGCCCCAGTGTATGTGGATGAGATAGTGAGACTTCGCATGGGGTTCCGGTGTCGATAGTGTGAGATCGAGACCCCAGGTTCACATCTAGGTTTGGCCCCTGGTTGCAAAGCGGCGTTAGGTACTAAGCTACACTTTAGCCTGACATTTCATCCTCGAGACCAGGATGGCCGGTCGGAGGTATTCGAGACGTTAGGATATCTTTGAGAGCTTGTGTGATGGAAATTCAAGGAAGTTGGGATGCTCCTTAGCACTAATCGGAGGTTTTCCTACAACAATGGCTATCAAGCGATATAGATATGGCTCCATTTAGAGCGCATGTGGCGAGAAATGCCCAGGACTCCGAGTGTCTTTGGGATGAGGTTGGTGAGAGACTAGTAGGCCTGAACTTAAATACGGATCTTCCGGAGAAATTGAAAGACTGTTGAAGTAGCCAAAGATAAGCAGAATAAACCCAGGAAAAGCTATCGCGGACAACCGTCGTGAGACTTGCGATTTGAAATAGGTGATAAAGTCTTTTTGAAGATTTCACCTTGGAAAGGTGTGTTGAGATTTGGGAAGCAGGCAGAAGCAGTCCAGTGTATTTGGACCTTATGAGATCGTGAGCAAAGTGGGATTGATGGCTTACAAATTGAAGTTACCCCCAGAGTTTTCAAGGATTCATGATACTTTCCATGTATGTTGAAATATATCGGATCCTTCGCATGTATTGAGAAGGCTTGACGGTCACGAGTTAAAGGAGAATTTGACTTAGAAGTGCAATGCGGTGTGATCGCAAGGAGCAGGTGTTGAAGCAAAGTGATTCCATTAGTTAAAGTCTTATGGAAGAAGTCATGAGAGGGAGGCGGCTACTTGGGACGGGAGGACCCGGATGCCATCGGTACCCTCATTTATTTTTTCAGGATGGTATGTTCCTTTCCTTTTGTTTGGGTTTAGTTTTTTTCATTTCGAGGGCCGAATGTTCCTAGGAGGGAGGATTTTGTAACACCCCGTTCAGAGAGAGTGTAGTGCAATCTTTGTAGGGGTGTATAAGAGCACTAAGTGTCACACTGAAATATTTTGGAGACTAAAATATGAAATGATGAATTTTGGAAACCAGAAATTTGTATGAGCTTAAAGTTACAATTGTCATTAGAGCAAGGACATGTAAGTTATAATTAAATTAGAGATGGAGGCCATAGTAAAGAAATTGAATAAGTTACAATTGCAATAATTAAAAGATGAGAACTGAATTCTGATTTATGATAAGTTGATATTTTAATAGAAGAAAAACAAAAGCAAAATTCATTTGGTCTCAAGTTTGCCCTAGCAAGCTGAGTAGGAGGAGAAAGAAGAGAGCGAAGCGAAGGAAGAGAAGGAAGAAGAAGGAAGAGGAAGTTCCAAATCAGGTATGCCTTTGTCTTAGAATCAAAGTGTATTAGATTTCTGGGCTTGGGTATGGAATTAGTTCTCCTTTGATCTAGAGTTTTGTGCAAAACACATGAAGCTTTGAATAGTTGGGTTATGAGTAAAACTGATTGATGTAAAAAAACTTAGGAATACATCAAATTACATGATGTTTAAAAAATTAGGTGGACCTTAGGTAGTGTTCTTGGATTTTTTCACCTAAGGTTTTGGGTTTCAGGTTTCCAAAACACCAATTCACATGTTGTGGAGTTGTTTTTAGATAAATTCCAAGTTGGTTTGAGGTATTATGAATTATAGAAGTTATATGGAGTGAATTGGCATCAAAAAGTGGGAGAAATAATAACAAAATGCGGGCATTTCGGGTGTCTTACTAGGTACAAGTTGAAGTTCTACGGTGGAACTTTGATTCTGATGGAATTTTGGCCAAGTTCTACCGATAGAAGTTAAGTTCTACCGGTAGAACTTGTTCTCAATTTTTCTTTGTTTCGACCGGTTTTGTATTTTAGCCATAACTTCCTCATTTCTTATCCGGGTTGAGTGATTCAAGTGGCTGCGTAAAAGAGACTTCAGGAGAAAAAAACTTAAGTAGAGAATCATGAAATTCTGATCCTAAGTGGCCTAAAATTCTCAAAGTGGGACGTGTGCAAGAAAAATTCCTGCATCGACTTTGGACATAGGTAGTCAGGGTTGTTTTGAGCGTAACTGAGTTTTGGTGCTCGGGTGGAGTAATTCAGGTTGGAATAGAGCCATAACACCTTAAATTTAAAGAGTATGAAGTAATATTTAAGTCTAGGAAGTACACGTTAAAAGTTATGTGATTAATTTGTCGTCGTATTCATTTGAGTTGTGGAGGTTAAAGTAAAGGCGGGATAAGTGTGGAGCGGTGCTCCGAGGATTAAGCAAGCAAGGGTGAGTGTTCTAAACTCATTTTCCCAAAATACTAGTGTATTATTATTATTATTATAAATTGTTTACACTGGTATTTCATGGTTTTGAATGCAAACCATTTTCATGAAGCAAGCAATGAATTAGAAAGCAAGCAAATGGTTTTGAGTTAAACCATTTTTGAAAAGAAAGCATTGGTTTTAAATTGTAAAACCAATTTTTAAGCAAGAAAGCAAGGAAGTAAATGGTTTTTGAAAAGTTAAACCATTTTTCAAGCAAACAAGCAATGACAAAAGCAGTTTTGAAATAATTAACCATTTTCAAGCAAGCGAAGCAAGTAAATGGTTTCAAAGTGTCAAAAACCATTTTACAAGAGCAAACAGCAAGCAAGCAATGAAAGTTGTGAAAACAAGGCCTTCCACAGTTTTAAGCAAGCAAGCCCAGGTCAGAGGTATCCAGTACATGCGGTGGTGTTAGGATTTCATACATGCATTGTAGTTTTGCACGGTGACGAAACTTAGGACATACATCATGCATTTAAAGGAAGGCGAGTGGCGCGTGCAGGGGTATATAAGGGTTATGAATAACTAAATTATGGTGATGGCGACACGAGGTCAATTCCACCATATTACGGAAAAAGAAAGAAAAGGTGATGCGGATGAGGTCCTTCCACCGGCCTTGGTTGAGCCTGAGGTTCCGTGTTCACTAGGGTATGATAAGCAAAAATAGGCCTCCATTGGTTGATGTTTTATAAGCATGATATGCTGTTTTGAAAACTCAACCATTGGTTCCCGGTCGCCAAGGCTTCCGGAGAGTTTTAAAGCAAACGGTTGAGCCCAGGCTCCCGTTTAGATTTCAAAACGATCGGTTGAGCCAAGCTCCCGTGGATTTTATTTTCAAAGCAAACGGTTGAGCCCAGGCTCCCGTTTTTATGAAAAAGTTTTGAGAAACTTTAAAGCAAGGTTTGTGAGAAAGGTTTTAAAGCTTTCCAAATAAGATAAATGACGAAGAAAGTATGAGAAGTTTTATAAACTTCTAAGCGAAACTAAGCAATAAGAGTTTACAAGCTTTTAAAGAAAAGCAAATAAGCAAGCGAAAGTAATTCAAGAAGTTTTATATACTTTTTAAAAGCAAGCAAGTATAAAAGCAAGCTTAAGCAAAGAAAAGTTTTAGAAACTTTCAAGCAAAGCAAAGTAAAGCTTAAGAAAATATTGCAAAGAAAGTTTTCACGAGTTTGAGGTTTAGGAAAAGAAAAACCTTTTATAAAAAGCATACCCACTCAACGACTCAGTTGGCTCATTATTTTGTATTTTAAAAACTATTTTCCAGGTACAGGTACGCAAGACGCTGGAGCACTATAGGATTGGTCCTGACATCAGTTTAAGTGCTGTGTAATAGTAATACTTTGTAAGAACATACTTTGAAATTGTATATGGAACATCTTATGTACATAGTTTAATTAATGATGGGAATGTGATGGTATCTTTGGTTATATATTTTGAATATAGTGTAAATTGGATATTATCACGGGATTTGGAATTAGACTATGTGCAGCCGTCATCTTTCTTAGAAGTTTTTCATTGCTAAGACTTTACCAATCTAAGTTATAAATAAAAGAAAAATTTTTATAGGAGGTTTAGCAAGCAATCGACACGCTTCAGGGATTTCTGGTCGTTAGAGGTAGCAGTGGGGATTTACGTGGGTGGCCAGGCTCCTCGCCGCGGGGAAGGGTGGGGTGTGTCACTAGGGCTGCCGAAAATAGTCTCTAAAATCTGTCAGAGGCGTCAGACGATCCAGAAAATTGAGCTGGACGTCGAAAACAATCCCAAAAATTCAGCCCATACTTTCTGAAACCAGCCTAAAAATTCCTAAAAATTCCTACACCTAGTCCCAAAAATTTGGGGCTTAAATTTATGGCCTCTCACGGCCTCTAAGAAAACCCCAAGCCATTAAATGGCCTTTAGGCTAGAAATAACCCGAGTAGGAAATTCCTGCCTCGTAGGTTTGTGAAACTCAGATTATTTTGGTACCCACGCGTAGCTCTCGATTCGTGAACAGACTTTGCCTTTTGCTCCGACGAAAACTTACGGTCTGATTTCCGTAAATCTTAGAGAGAAGCTAGAGCTTCTCTCTCTAAACCTTTTTTTTTCTCCCCCTTTCACGCACCTCTCGTTTGTGTGGCCCTCCTTCTGTTAGACTTTTCTTTTTCCTTCCCTTATCTTCCTTTTTGTTTTTCTTAATTCCTTTTCTTTTTTTCTTTTTTTTTAAAAAAAAATTGGATAGATGGCTCAATGTTCGAGATTACTTGTTTCTCAAACAATTTATTTTTAGTTTAATTTATTTTAAGCGAACTTAAGCAAGCCATTTCTTGACTTCCAAGATTTTTGTAAAAATCTCGTCCCAAGAGTACTAGCGACTTATCACCTAGAAAATCATAAAAATATTATGACTGTCTCAAAATTTGACGAAAATTTTATGGATCACTAGATTTTGAGAGACGATTCCAACGGCGCAGTCCGTTTTGTCATCCGAGATCTAGAGAATTTTCTAGGCTTCCCTGAACTATTATGGCATTATTATTTTTCTATTTTTCCTAAAAATTAATAATTTTCCTAGGTTTTACAGATCCACCAAAGAAGATCCTTCTCCTTTCCTTTTTTTGGAAGATTTTCCTTTCCTTTTTTTGGAAGAAAAGGAGGATCCGAAAAAAATCGGTGAAACAGAAGAGATCCGAGTAAATGGAAAGGATAAAACAAAGGATGAATTCCACTTTAAAGGGACATTCTATAAAAATAGCCTAGTTTATGAAACTTTTTATGTAGATGGGATTCAAGAAAATATGAAGTTAGAAATACTTAAAGAAGATAAGAAAAAAAATGGTTACAAAAACCCCTTATTACTCTGTTTGTATTATTTTATTTATTTATTTTGTGATTTGGATTCTTCTCTTTTAAATTAAATAATTTTTTTATTTTATTGATTCAAAAAATTAGGAAATTAATAATAAGATTGATACAGAAGATAAATACAAAAAAATCTAAGAGGAGATGCGTCCACCCCCTACATATTTTATACTTTCTCCTACAAAGAAACTCATAACGCCAACCCCATTCGTAAATAAGGTATATACTTTCTCCATCAATTACTCGTTCATATAAAAAATGAGTTAGTTCTTCTAATCTTCTTATACCTTTAGTTAATGATGTTTAATAAAAAGCTTCTACGTAACCACGATTATATGACCAATTATATACCTTATTTATTATCTTATCCCAAAAAGTTATCTTTGGAAATTTTTTGGCAAATGAATTAATTAAATCCAAATCTTTTCAAGAAGAATAAACAAGATTATATAAAAGAGACCCTAAAAATATTCCAAAATAAGATACATTGACTGAAAAATTTTCATTTATAAAAAATTAATACAAATCCCCAGGGTTATTGAAACTTTTATGTAAAAGATTTGTAGCTGGATTGAACCATTTCGATAATATATCAAAATACATTATTTCTTGCTTGAAAGGAATTCTTTTGGTTCCAACAAACAAAGTACATAGGGCTAATACAAACAAAGGGAATAACATAGTATTGTTTGATTCCTGGGGATACAAAAAAGTGTTCTTGTTATCAAACTGATGAATAGTAATTAAGGGTCGTGTCATCTTTCTTATTTTACCATCAAGTCGATATACCTTCTTCAAAAAAAAAAAAGAAGCCTTTTCATTTTCATTATTATTCGTTGTTAATAGGGTTAGTGATTTTTTTGTTTTGTTTTTGGACCTTCTTTACACCATATTGATATTGAATAGAACAACTTACTTTTTTTCCCACTGTAATTTTTGCAATAAACGTTTAAATACCCTTCAAAAGTAAGTAAATAGACCAGAAACATAAAATGCGGGTAATCCCTCTTTGTTAAACAAGTTATTATTGCAAAAGTAGGTGAATACAACAAACTATCATTAAGAATTTCATCTTTGGACCAAAAACAAGCAAGAGGCGGAATACCACAAAGAGAGTGTACACATGTTTTGTTAAACCCCCCATAAGAACCATATTTTGACTTTTATGTGGAAAATATCCAACTATAGCTTCAATTGAATGAATAATTGATCTGGATCCTCAAAACAATAATGCTTTGGAATAAGCATGATAATCAAATGAAATAAAGCAGCTCGATAAGACCCCATATCTAGGGCTAACATCGTATAACCCAATTGAGACATTGTGGAATAGGCCAAACATCTCTCAATATCTTTTGAAGCGAAGCTAAAGTAACTCCTAATAATATTGTTGTTATACCTATCAAAGATATTAGATTCATTATGTAGGTATGAAAGCTATGAAAATAGGAAAAGAGCAAGCTATAAAAATTCCCCCTTTACTCTTTGTGGCTTCGGGTAAGTGAAACATTAGATTACCATTATAGTACATATTGTAAGTCTGGAAATTTCTCTATATCTCGGATGACGACGCAGACCACACTTGTCGAGTTCGTCTCACGAAATCTAGGTACACATTCGAATTTCGTTGAATTCCGAGACAGTCAGAATTTCACATATTTCGAGGCGAATAGACAAATCATTTAAGGACCGGTTGCTGGGTCTTTTCTTATGATGGCCCAAAACTCGGGGGTCCCGTTGACAACCCGTCTGACATGAGTTCACGTAGTTTGGTGACCACATACACTTGTTGTGTCTCGTTTATTGGAATCCATGTTTTCATAAAAAATCGGGTAGAGTCTCCTTTGTTCGGGGAGCTCTACCCAACATGCACCCTGTATAACCATAACCCATCCAATGTCTCAACAGAAGTAGTAATGACCACATAAGGTGACAGACCCCCTTCCTAGTGACAGGAAATCTGTCTGCAACTCCACAGTAACCTCCCGACCAAGCTAAGCTCATTGATGATTACCATGAAGCTAATAGTTAAAGCGCTAAAACTATCTTGGGAAGCGTGGGTTATAAAAATTTTCTTTTCTATCAAATCACACCTTTAGATTTAACGAAAATCGGCGATAACGGCGCACAATTAGTCGAAGCCCGAAATACAAAAATCTTTTTGCCAAAAAAATAAACTCCAATATTTTCCAAAATTCCAATTACAATCATAAAGGACCTGCGGTCTCATCAAAAATATAGATAAGGATCAATCAACAAAATTTCCATACTTAACTGTTTTCTCAAAACCATGCATGCATATTTTACAAAAGATATTTACAATATCGATTTCAAAATCTAAATATATATTGTTCAATTACATATCCATCCCATACATACAGTTTTACATCATAGGTCATAAATCGCCCACCTATATAGATAACAAAATGATGACGTCATGTCGTCCGCGATAGCACACAGTGGAATATAGCTACCGTATGAGCGAACAAGTTAGTGCGCGAAGATATATATCACATACACTAACATGACAATTTATCATTTGTTTTATAATTTGCAATCAAAACCCTATGTATATCCTTTAATTATTTTAACCATCGCAGGCGATTTAAAACTAACGCCAGCGTGAAGCTTACTAAGTCATCTCAACCACCATTCTGAAATTTACTGCATGTCGCACGTGGGGCGCTAAAACATCAGCGAGCAACTACAATGAGATTTCTTTGCATCGCGGTGTAGTGCTAAAACTGCAAGACGGCTTTAAGTGGAATTTCTTTGCATGTACGTAGTGCCGACTATACAAATAGTCTTCGTGCGGAGTTATCTGCATCATAGCGTAAGCGCTTATACTTTCTATGAAATTGAGCAACTACGGACGAAATTTTCTGTAATCTGTATTAGTGCTAATTTTCTTTATTAATGAGGCGACTATGGGCCGAATTTATTAACATTCGTCACATAATACTAAACCTCATAATATCTTGAGGAATATACATGGGTTTAAAACTGCATTTGTAGTGTCAAAGCTAGTGTCAAGCTTCCTTTAAATCTAACTTCGTTTAAATTTCTAAAACTCTCTTTTCAAATTATTTTTTTTTTACTTAACTACCATATTAGATTACCAACATCAACCATTACATAAAATTGGAAAAAAGATCTTAGAGTGGCAAACCACTTTTTGCTTGAATGCGCGTCCTCCCCGTCAAGTCTCTACGAGAAAACCGTGGGCCATTCGCTCCCATGCCTACTCGTGGACGTCGCTCCCGTGCCTTTGTCAAGAAAACCACAACTACACATTAATCATAACTCTCCATTTTAATTCACCATACGCATTCATTTAAAAGCCGAATGAGCAATTACGCGATGGCTAAAAAAAAAAAAAAACACTCATTTTGGCCAACCTTTTTCCAACAATACTCTATAGACTTTATGACCCAAAAATTATTCAAACGGTCTTAAAAATTTATGAAACTCTCCAGATCAGTCCTTTATATATCGAATGACATCTCTTTAAATTTTCAATTTAAAATTTCTTCTCTAAGGCCCTCAACCACCTAACACAAGTTATATGTTTTTTGATTCCAGCTCCTTTGAATCACCTACTGTTATCATGATTTCTGGGATCTTAACTCCATAAGTGGAAATTGTTTCTTCACTCATTTGAAGCTATGGTTCTAAGGTTTCTTCTCCAATTTGAATCACCAGAATTTGGATCGCAAAACTCAAGTTATTGTATTTTATATCTAGATTACTCAAATTGGCAGGGCAGAATCTGCACATAGCTCCACTTTGACACATTTTCTGGGCACTTTTGACACAATTTTTCTTGCACTGCTTCAGATAACTTATTCCCTAAAAGTCTATTTTGCAGAATTTTGTATCACTCAATTTATTGGTGAAACTCCGCCTTAAAATACTACAACCATACAAAACAGGAGCATAATCAGTGAACTTCATGAGCTCACCTTGCAGTCCGTGTTGGGAGCCTTAGGCTTACAATTTGCTCTTGGTCCCTTATATAATTGTAGCCCTATCTCTTGTGGTTCTTTACCAATTGGAATCAATTCATTTTGATGATTAGCAATCTATAGCCAAAAACAAACACAGGGGTTTTTACAAATTTTGACAAATTTCCTTTAAAACCTAACATTCTCCTTTTTTACAACAATTCCTCAAAACCAACATGGAATTCATCAAACCAACTTCCATAACACTTGAATTGGTGATTTGGAACCTCAAACCACAAAACCCTAGGTGAAAATGCAAGAACTCTACCTAAGGTCCTCCAATTCTTTATAAAACCACATAAATAAGAGGATTCCATGGTTATTTTCTCCCAATTGGGGTTTTAATCTCATATCCCAACAATTCAAAGGTTTGTGTGATCTTTGCACCCAACCTAGACCAAAGGAGCATCTATTCTCCATACCAAAGCTTAAGAATCCAATATACATATGATCCTAAGACAAACATACCTTGATCTTTGGACTTCTCCTCCTCCTTCTTCTTCCTCTTCTTCTCTTCCTTGCTCTTCTTCTCTTCCTTGCTCTTCTTCTCCTCTCCTACGTGAGCCCTAACTTTGGAGACCAAATGAATTTTGGCTTTTGTTTTTCCCATTATTATAATATCAACTTTTCATTAGTACAACTAAATCCTCATCTCTTTAATATTTGCATCAACTCTTGTTTTAATTTTCATTTTGGCATACTATCTTCTCCAAATTATGCCCTTTATATCCTTTGGAAATTTACACTTTATGCGCTAATTGCCTCAATTTTCGGGTTCCTAATTTTTATCATTAATAACAACTCCCAAAACTATTATAATGGTACTTAGTGCTCGTATACGCCCCTACAGTTACATGTACTGTACACCTCTCGGGACGGGGTGTTACATAAGGTCTATCTGTCCATATCCCCAATATAAAACTATATCACAACTACTCGTATGGACAGGAGTTGCACAAACACCACCTCAATACATCCTTCTTTGGGATCCATTCACTCACATTTAAATCTAAAATATGAAAGTAAAACACTTGATTACAGCCCGTAAGAGTCCGATCACGACCCTCTTACCATAATTACATACTTGACTATTTAGACAATAGTCCAAAAATAATTCAATTACAATTCTTTTATACAAAATACTTTTTACAAAAATAATATCAAGGCCACACATCGCCTCCTTCATAATCACGGCCTCATCAGAGCACCATATCCCTGTACACTCCCTGTACCAGAAAGGGGGTCCCACGACGGGTTGAGCAATGCCCAGTAGAGAATAATTTCTACAAGGACTACTCCCCACCTAAGTGCACATACAGTTCCATTTCACATATTCAAGTAAAAACATACGCATTCCTACTCAAATGTCTACATGCCATGGATGAAAATGTGACTCACCCTGTCCCATGTCCCAAGTCCTCACCGACTCCCTCACGGATGCATATGCCAAGTGTGAAAGCGAGTCATTGTGGTGTTTCACTTGATGACAACCCGATGGACAACCCTCCTATATTTATTTAATTTCATCAAATCCCGTGTGTTTTTGTGGTTTTGCAAATTTTGGGGTCTGCAGCGAGGCTTCGCATGCCTTAGGCACTACTTGAAGCTTTCATCGTTGGATACATATGTCTAACGAAGGAATAAAATTTGGGTCTTTCTGTAGAGGAGAATCGCCCCATCTTTCTTCACCCAAACACCGTGATTTATTATTATTATTGTTTACCGTGAGTCTCTCAATTTTGGGCGTTGTCCCAATTTACGAGCTCACACATTCACCAGAATGTTAGATAACCAATATCATGCGCACACACCCGACTTGATACGTGTCCCCATGCATATGTGCAATTATTCAGCTACACTTTCGCTCATCCCACGTACTACATATATGATGAGTGATATATGTACATGCCTACTCATGCATAATTACCATGCATCATTTGAATTTATATCAAAAACATACAAATTCCAAATATATCATATAATTCATGTCATCATATCAATGCACCATTGACATCACAAGTCACTACTACTTTCAGTGCGACATCCTCAACCTCTAGGCGAATTGTAGAGACATGTCACAACTAGCCTACAATAAGCCATGTAATGGCCTTATGCATAAAGCACATCACAAGCAAAACCATTGAACCACAATTTGACTTCCACACAATTTAAACCAAGTATCCTCAATTCAAACAATGATATCTGCGATCACTCTTCTGATTATGGCAAAAATCACGGACACAAATCATTAAACAACCAAAGTTGTAGCAGACCCGGAAAACGGACCACAACTTGAGTTATAGAGGTCTGATTTGAGTGATTCAAAAGTCTAAAATCAAGTTCTTGGATAGGGCTACGAGTTACTTGAGGGATACTAGTCCAAATGCTCACTTTTTCCCAGCTGAAAATCAGTCCCAAAAACCTAGATAGTAGGTTTGGCCAAAACAGGGTAGCTTGGAGTAGTCCCGAGAAATGGCCCATAACATGAGTTATAGAGGTCCGATTTGGATGATTCAATAGCCTAACATCAAGTTCTCAGTTAGGTATAAAATTTCCTTGAAGAATACTAGTCCAAATTCTCCCTTTTGGTAACAAAGAATCAACCCCGAAAATTGGATATCATATATGGTCAAAACAGGGCACTATTTCCATAACCCATTAACTTGCCAAACAGCCCCTCAGGGAAAAAAGGGCTAACCGGCCCCTTCGGGCATAAAAACTCAACCAAACATCCCCTAGAATGGAAAAAAACAAAGTAGGAAGAATCCCTACCTATTGAAGCATAGATAAAAATCTAGGAAGTCCCGTGGACATTTCCTAAACCTGAAACCTTTGATTTCCCGAACTTCTTGCTTGAATCTCTGATGAAAACTCCTGATTTTGGTGTCCACGCATTTCCCTCGATGAGTACTCTAACTTTAAGTCTTGGCCCGATACGAGACGACCACTCGAGCTCCGTAGATCTTAGAAAGAAGGTAGAGCCCCTTTTCCCTATGTGATTCCCCACGAGCCAGGGGTCAGTTGACCTGCAGTCGACCGCGGAACTCTAGTGGATGTCGGGTTGCAGCATACTTTAGAAAATCAGGCGAGTCTCCTTTGTCTGGGAGCTCTACCCGATAGAAACACATAACATGAAACTTTGTCCCAAGCTTGAGTCCGATATAATCTGATGATATAAATATGGATAAAGCAGCCTCTTGAACCATCACACAAATATCAATAAAACATATTGTATATCCAATAATTTACAGAGTTCATATGTTTTACTCTTATAGAACATATATCAAAATACACAAATTTTAATACATGTAAATATTAGAAAAACCCTCAAAGCCATACTTTCAGGCTTTTTCTTCAAATCGACCTCTAGAGACTGATGTCCACACACAGCTCCACCATGCACAGTAAAATAAAGGGGGGATCCCACGTGGGGGTGAGCTGAAGAAGCTCGATGAAAGATAAGCCCTAAGTGGGCTACTGCTACCACTAAGTGCAATGCAATGTTCGAAATGAAACACACATTCGAGCAAGTAGCGATCCTGCTTGAATGTCTGCATGACTGACTCAAAGTCCAGGAGTCTCAGAGCTCTCTGCACTCGCTAAGCTATAAGTATGAGAATATTAGTTTGTAGTGGACAACCCTTCGATGTATATATATCAATTGGGCCGCTCCGACGATTGATATATTAATTGTTTGTGGACTACCCTCCGATGAATATCAATTGGTAGCTCAGGCGATTGATATTTACAGTTTGTGGACTACCCTCAGATAATTAATATTTTAGACTACCTCGAACATTTTCTCTATACTCATCTCATACTAAATCCTATAGTCTAGGATGTACGGTGCATATGGAATACATGTGCCAATTCGGTATGAATCTGATACATGCAAATATGTAAACATGGCATATTCACATAATAACTAATCACACAATCATGTCATATGATATCATTTCAATAAAATTAGCTCACTTGGGCTAATGATCAAGCACAAGAAATTCGATTCGAATTATGACAAAACACATATTTTCACAAAGTATAATTTTAGAACCTTTGTTTGGGAATAGTGAAACCCTCGATTCTTATTCTAAAAAACATCACAAATCAGCGGTTCACTTAGTGAACACTTGATCGACGTTCCGGCCCAGTATGCAATAAACATTTAATGCACAAATCAGCACATAAATAGCCGACAGCTACCCGGACTGTCTGACGGCCTCTAGTGCACAAGCAAAAATTAATAATTCGGTCCCATGTTTTGGGTGGAGTTTACTGACCCCTGTGAGCCTCTTTCGACTGAGCATTCGTAAAACACTTACAATGAGAATAAAACTCAGAAGTAGGAGAAAATCCTACACTCTTGGAGTTTGTCTCAAAACTCCACAATCCCGAAGTCACAGCGTGGCACAACTCGCGTAGAACCTTCCTTCTCGCCAGAAAGGCAGTAGACGGTTGGATCTCTGATATTCTAGAGAAAGCTTGACCTCTCTCTCTAAAGCTCTCAACAATGGAGGCCCTTTGGATCCTAAAATGCCAGCCTATCCACGTTTCTCTTTTGATTTAATGAGGAAAGACTATTCCTTATTTAAGTCACCGTAGTGACTTAAAAATCCATAAATCAGTAATGACCATGTCCCTTTTTTACCGGGTGGTATTCGGCACTATCCTCAAGCTGTCCATTTCATCATTTCTCCTACTCCTTGTATATTGCATGAGTACTTGTTATATGTGACTGGTCGCATGAAAGCGTTTTTACGGCACCTGATGCCTCGCGTGTCAACATTGTCTCGGAAAATTACGAAATGTTCGTGCTAACTTCATTTGTAGTCAGTTCAACGGTACAATCCTTTTTGTCATCAGAGACCTAGAGAATTAATTACGATTTTTAAGCTGAAATTACAATTTTGTGTCCGAGTGCGATTTTGCCTTATTCAGAAATTGGAATTTCGGGTCTCCCATTCTCCCACTCGCCCAAAAGGAATTTCGTCCAGAAATTCAAAACTGATACAATAACTCATGCATATGCAGCAGCGCCTTGTACCGTGCATGTAATCATTAAATTTTAAGCGGCTAAACTCGTGCCTTCATCCACTATGAGAAGGATAAGTATTTGCATACGTGTCCTCGCTCCCACGTGAACTCCTCCACTCCATAGTGTCTCCATAGTACATGGCTAGCCTCGCGGTCTTGCGTCATAAAGCGATCATGGCTATCAGCAATCTGTAGCTGGTCCCTCTCGAAGGTCCCACTGTGTCCAACCTCAATGCGTCCCCCGATCCACCACATGTTTGGATGCGGGTGTATAGGGCATGGAGCGTGACACCTAGTGGACACACGACATGCTTTGAAGGTAATACTTAGATGCCATGGTGCTGCCACTCTCAGTATCTCGGGTCGATGAATCTCGGCGATAGCTGCAGCTTGTCGAGACGACCACTCCCCTCTTAGGCATCACCTTCCAGAAGGGCGTGATCCCTGACCTCTGAACTCCTAAAGGTCGGCGTCGCACATCCGCATAAGCTCTTACGCTGGCTCGTAGTGAGAAGGCTGTGAAGTATCAAACTCACCTTGCCGAGGGTGTCTCTGTCAAATGGGACCGTTGATGGAGCTCTCTCCCACCTCGGTCCAACATATGATGATCTATAGCTCCAGCCACAATGCCTCATATGGTGCCATCACAGTATGCTCGCACAGTAACTGTTGTGGCGAGTCCTCTCTGAGGAAAAATGCTCTTCCAGTACCCTTATGATCCGGGATGCATGCTGTGGCATGTCCTCTAATACATAGGCATCCTCCTCGGGCCCGACCATGTACGAGGTGGAGATGTTGTACTCATCGTCAGCGTGTGCCCGCCTTTTAATCTTCCAAAAGTCTTATTTGTAAACCTCGGAGTCTCTATCGGCCCACTGAATCTTGGTACTCAATGTAATCGGACTATCTCACACGAATGTGCAACTGGCAGAATCTCTCAAGGCGAAGGTCATCCCACCGGCTAGAAAATGGAGCTTAGGTGAGTGGGTCCTATCTTATCTTTGCGTCATGCTTACCTTTGTAGTTCGTGGCCAGTGGGTCACAAAGTCCGTCGTGGCGTGCTCCTTCCACTCAGCCACCTCCGATGGTGAGTAGCCTGGCGTAACCCGATGCTCGGCCCAACACAGACATGTGAGACATCGTCGAACAAAGTCCCCTACGTGTCTCTTCATCCCACTCCAATATCACGTGACGAAGATCTGGCCTGCATCTTCGTGCCACTGGACTCTACGACAAATCGAGGCGGTGAAACTCCTTTAAATCCTCTCTCTCAAATCGATTGGGTTGGGAACCCTGCTTATCCTATATCGAGACTGCCATGCTGCGTGACAGTCCATTACTCGTCACGTACACATTGTGCGGTCCTGATGGATACTATCTGCAGCGTCTATATTGGGACTCAATCACTGCGCTCAACGAGTCGTAGCCAACTAGACTCCCAGTACCTAAATGCGCTCATTGTAATATAGCCCCAAGCTGTCCCCTGATCTCGAGCATCACCACTCAGAAGCTATACTAGCCAAAGCACCTCGTGACTTAGTAGTGCGTAGCACCATTTCCTTACCGGATGTATGCAAAGTGGATCATAATCCTCTAGGAACTCCATCCATCTGCGTTGCCTCATGTTGAGGTCCCGCTGCGTGAAAATATACTTCAGACTTTTATGGTCTGAGTACACCTTGAACTCCTCGCCGTATAAGTAGTGGCGCCAAATCTTCAAGGCGAAGACTACGGCCTCCAACTCCATGTCATGTGTAGGGTAATTCTGCTCATGATTCTTCAATTGACGAGAACCATAAGCTACTACCCTCCCGGTAAATCAAAACACATCAATCAGGCCCTCGAGGCATCAATCTGCTGGCATGCCCACATCCAGGAACTGTCGAGATGGGAGGCGGTAAGTCTCCTCTTCAGCTCTGGAATGCCTCCTCGCATCGGTCATCACCAGGCTTGACCTTCTTGAGTCAACCTGGTCATGGAGTCTTTGCCAGTCTGGAGAAATCCTCTATGAACCTGCGGTGTGCCCGACGATCCCGAGCTACGTATCTGTGACTTGGCCTCTCCCGACTCATCACTACCTCGACCTTCTCTCTGGGTCGACGGACACTCACGTCTTGACACCCGCGTGTCTAAAAAATCTCGATGGCAGAACTGTAACTGCGAACTTGGCGTGCGATTGATGGTCTCTCGACAAGCGTAAGCGATCCTCAAGTGATACTCATGCTCCCTGCGTGGTAAGGTCGAATGTCATCACGAATTCGACAAACTAGTCTAAATAGGGTTGGAATACCTTATGCATGAGGTCCATGAATCTTTGTGAGCGCGTTAAATCGTCGAAGAACATCATGAAGTAAACTCATAGTGCCCATCTTAGCGTCGCCAGCTTTATTAGGAATATCGTATCCCTAACCTCAGGCGTTGGTAACTAATGCGAAGGTCTATCTTGGAGTGGGGCGCGCTCTCTCAGCTGATCAAATAAATCATCGATCCTCATTAATGGGTACTTGATTCTTGATCGTAACCAGGTTTTTTAAATGTAGGTAATCAATGCACGATCGAAGGGTCTTGTCATGTACATAAATAGAGCCGGAGCGCCCCATGGTGAAGTGCTCAGTCTATTGAACCCCTTGTCCAATAGCTCCTGTAACTGGACTGCGAGTTCACGAGCTTCAGTTGGTGCCATCCTATGCGGAGTCATAGAGATGGGTGAAATGCAGTGTATTTCGATCTGAAGTCTACCGCCTATGTGGAGGTAGTCGGGTAACTCGTCTAGAAAAACATCCACATACTCGCGCACTACTGGAGGTAGATCCAAGTCTAGTCTCTCTCGTCCTCTGAGGTAGGCTAAGCTAGCCAACCCTTTGGCCTTACGACACTGGACTCATATGCATGCGAGGAAAAATGTCATCTTGTCCCCCTGGAAACACCACCGTGTGCAGATCTAGCGTGTAGGCGACAACCCTCGCTCACAATCGATAACCTTTGTAAGGCATCAGCCAATCCAAGCTACGAGGATGACATCGAACTCTGACATGTCCATGATCCTCAGTCCTTTGTAATTAGAGTCCACGAGATCTCTGGCTGCTTTAACCCTCGACATATCATCCACTATTCTAGCCCCAATCCCACTGGGGAACTTCATCTGAGAACCATCTAGGTCTCTCAACCTCTGAAAGCTTGACTCAATCATAAGCGTGCAGCAATGAATGAATGCGAAGCACGGAATCAATGTCTCTGGCCTATAGGCGAGATAGAAAAAAAGTACAATATAGGCTAGTCTGGCGGCTCGATGGCCTCCGGTCTTGACGGCATAGATGCGCCACTTGAACCCTTGATGTCCTGCTGTGTGCCTCGTCCTGCGCCTCTGCTATCTTTCTCGGCCTCTCGGGCTGCACATGATATGTGGGGGTGCCCGTGTGGCTCCTGAGCGGGAATGGCCTCTCTGCTTTATGCCGTCTTGTGTGGAGGAATAATTTGGATCCTCTCTCACCGCCTACTACTGGCTGGGACGCGATGTCCCCGAAACCTGGGATCCTTGTCTTTGCAAGGGGCAATCCGAGTCTCATGTCCAGTGGCGATGTATAAACCATCACATCCCGCTGAGCTAGCAACTCTTAACACACGACGGCAACTCTCCTCTGTCCACGGCCCCGGATGGTCGTGACTGCGAGATCCACCAGCGAACCTGAGGCCCTGCCTCTTCCACTGAGCCGGAAGAAGGCGAGTTGTCCTTCCTCTTCCTTAACACTCGCATCTCGAGTGTTAAGTATCTCCATCTCTCTCTATGTGGTCGGGGCGTGACCATAGAATCATATCACGTGGCGAGTCTACAATCTGGCATGAATGGACAACCACAGTCCATTCTCGGACCCCCTAACCTTGGCCCGATACGTAGCCTTTGTGATCATCGGCCGTCGGCTAACCTCAGTGAATCGAGCCCACGTGGTCCATCAGCTGTCAGCTGCTCACTGCCAGCTCTAAGGAACTCCTGAGCCTTTGCATGCTTCGCTGTCTCTAGGAAATACTTGCCCATAAACAGCTCCTGAAACTCTGCCCATGTCAAAGTCTCTAAATCTCTAGAAGCCTTCGCCCATCTCCACCATACCCGAGCCTCGCCCTGGCGGAATCGGCTAACACGATCCGGGTCGCGCCGGAGGTGATCTTCATAGCCTCGATATGTTCTCTATGCATAAACCAATGAGTACGCCTGCATGGTCTCTCCCCACAGCCGAGCGTCGGAGGATGATGCGCTCTAAATCTGGAAGTTCTGGGACCTCCACGACTACTCGCCTTTATGCTCGCACGACAATAGCGACCCTTTACGTGCCTCTTGCCTCAACAAAGGCCCTCTTGATCGAATCTGTGGTTGTAGTCAGATATCGGTGGTACGACCAGGCGCCAGTGGATAACCTCGGCGTCCTCGCCCTCTACTAGCCATCTACACAATCAACATGGCAGTCAATATACAATACAGTATCTCTAAGGCATAAACACAGCCTCGAGACACTAATCATACACAATAACCAGCGTATATATGTCAAGTTCCTACATTTATGAAGCAATGTAGAACAATTTATCCACAATCAAATTATTTTGATTCACAAAAATTTTATTTTTGAAAATTTCATTTTTCGAAACTTTTATCAAATTTTATTTGATTTTTATTTTATTTTAATTAATTTAATAATTAATTATTTTTTTTTTTCGAAAATTTATTTTACAATGAACAGTGTTCATTTAGTGACTCAAGAAAATTACCGGTGAAAAGCCAATTTAGGAAACCAATGGGTGCGAGCACCGTAGCCCAGCCGTGCGCCGCGGCTGCGAGCCCGATGCCCGGCGGCGCGTGGTGCCTGCGGCGTTCCGTGCGCCCGGCCCCTTGGCGCCCTGCCTGCCTTGCCGGCGCACACCCGTTTCATGCGCGTGCCCGCGGCGCCAGTCACCGCTGCTCCGCGCGCCCGCCTTGTTACTGCGGCGCCGCGTAGCCTGAGCGCGCCGGCACGCGTGGCGCCGCACACCCGCCTCGCTGCGCGGCGCCCATGCGCGGCGCTGTGCGCGCCGACGCTTTCTCCGTAACCGGATCGCGTCTCATTAACTGCGGCGTCTTGTATTTGCATCGGCCCTTGCCTTGAGCCTCCTATTTGTCACAATACAACTTTGTATTGCAACAATTTGCCTCTACGACTTTCGGCCACAATACGGTGCGGTGTATTTGCAATACACTGCTACTGATAAAGCATGTTCTGTCTGATTTCCTACAACTGCAAACCCTCTGCGATACAATAACTATTGCAATACAACGATTTTCTACCAATACAATACGATTGTATTGCAATATGCCTTCCCTCAACCAGCCAGCCGCCAAGCTATAAGTTGCAATACAATCTTTGCCTTGCAATACAAAAATTTCTTTTCACAATATAACATGGCCAGTAGCCCAAAACAGTTCTGCACAAATTTTTTTTTTTTTTTCATTTATTTCTAGCAATTGGAAAAATCACTCAAATTCATTTTTTTTTTCATTTTCTTGTACACTCAAATAAATTTCTAAAATTTTATTTTCTTCACTTTTCTTCAATTCTACACCATACAAAATTTTAGAAAATAATTTTCTCACCTCATAACCAAATAAATATGTAAAATTTATTTTCTCTTTCCTGTTTTTCACTGAAAAATTTTCTCCACTCAAATAAATTTATGAAATTTATTTCTTTTAATTTTCCTTTGTTCAAGTTTACCCTCTGTAAACTTCCAAAATGTCCTAACCCTTAAAATTTCATTAAATTTCCATTTTGTCATCCAATAAATCAAATAAATTGATTTCAATTTATTTCATTTCCAGTTTTGTACACTATAAGACTCTTAAACAAAATTTTCAAAACACCTATGTGCTAATCACTTAAGCACACAAATATTCCACAACACACATAAAACATGGCATACACACCATCATTCATGTTATGCATATTTTTCACACAACATAATCATCAAATCACACAAAACACCTCAAACTCATGCATGTCGTGTCCTAGTGTTATCTCGTGATTTCCTAGGTAATCTCATACCTAAACCGATCATCGAACCACACCTAGTGGCGATGTTCTTATCCGACTAGGGCCTAAGCCCAATTCCTCAATCTATAGGTTTTCATATACCTATACTCTACATCAAACCACAGTAGTGATGGATACCCAAACAGAGCTCCCTAGGTATTCGTATACCTAGCTCGATACCAGGCATGGCGCTAAACAGGGAGTCCGTTGACTACCCGTCAACCAGTGGAATACAAGTGGATGTCGGGTTACTCGACGCCACTTCAGAAAATCGAGAGCGAGTCTTCTTTATGCAGGGCGTCTCGCGATAGAAACACACACATGAAACTGTCCCAGTAGTCCAATATAATCCAATGATATAAATATGGATAAGCGGCCTCTTGGGCCATACTACAATATCCATAAAAACATGCCAACTATATCAATATTTACAAGAGTTCAAATGTTTTACTCTTACTCTGACATATTTCAAAATACACGAATTTTTAATACATGTAAATAGAAGAGCCTTTCAATGTGGCTGGGATTTAACTAAATCTCGGCCTCTAGAACTAGTCGTCCCTATATACAGCTCCTGTACCTGTAAAATAAAAGGGGATCCACAGCCGGGGTGAGCTAAAGCTCAGTAGGAGAATCGCCACAAGTGGCTACTCACCACCTAAGTGCGATGCAATGTTCAGTAAACACATTCAAGCAAATGCATGATCCTACTTGAGATATGCATGATAACTCGGATCCAGTCCTCCCACCGACTCTCACACTAACTAAGCCTCGTATGAGAATATGAGTTTTAATAGTGGACAACCCTCCAGATAATATATATCAGTTGGTAAAACTCAGGCGGTGATATATTAATTGTTTAATGTGGACTACCCTCCGATGAATATGTCAGTTAGTACATTTCCAGACGATTGATATTTTTAGTTTAATGGACTACCCTCGAACCATTTCTAGACTCATCTCATACACTAAATCCTATAATCCTAGGATGTACCAGTGCATATGAAATGCATGTGTGCCAATTCCAGTACAGTCTAATTACATGCAAATATGTAAACATGCGCATATTCACATAATAACCAATCACACAATCATGTCATGTAATTATCATTTCAACATCAAAATTAGCTCACTTGGGCTAATGATCAACACAAAACAATTGATTGATTACTTAACCAAACACATATTTTCACAAAGTATAATTTTAGAACCTTTGTTTTGAGAATGAGTACACGAAGCCCTCGATTCTTATTCCCGAAACTATCTGCTTCGGCCAGTTCATGGTAGACCGCAATCCTGACCATTCATTGATGCATGACAAACATTTAATGCACAAATCAACACATAAATAACCCGAGCAGCCCTACAGTTGTGCAAACGGCCTCTAAAATTTTCTAAAAAAAATTCCAATAATTCGATCCCATGTTTTGGGACCAATCTATGACCCCTCACGCTCTTCCGACCTCGAACATTAGTAAAACACTTGAAATGAGAATAAAAGCTCAAGTAGGGAGAAAATCCCTGCGCACTCTTGGGTTGTCAAAAACTCATAATCGAGTCAGCGCTTTGCTCCACGTAGAACATTTTTCCTTATCGACCGAAGACCCGCGAAGTGGGTTGGATGCTAAGATATTCTAGAGAGAAGCACCCTCTCTCTCTAAAAGCTCTCAACAATGGAGGCCACTAGATCCCTAAAATGCCAGCCTCTCATGTTTTCTCTTTTGATTTAATGAGGGAGAAGAAGACTATTCCTTATTTCGTCCTGTAGTGACTTAAAATCAAATCCCATAATGACCATTACGTCCCTCTTTTACGGAAATTGATGTTAAATCATTTATCTCGGATGTGGGTTTTTAAGCCGTTTATCTACTCAATCTCGCTTGTAGTGCGATGCTGTTATATCTTGAAACTGGTATCGCCGAGAAAAGCGTGTCCTTATTGTCTCGAAATTATGGAAATTTTGCGTGCTAGCCCAGATTTAGCGAGGCCGATTCAAGCGGTACAATCCGTTTTGTCATCCGAGATCAAGAGAATTAATTACGGATTTTTAACCGAAATTACAATTTTGTAATCGAAATTACGATTTTGCCCTTATTCCAGAAATTGGAATTTCTCGGGTCTTACACCCAATCTCTCTCATCTCCTCTCATTCTCTCTATTTATTCCTTCTTTTCTCCTTTTTCCTTTCCTTTTTGTTTTCCTTTTTCTCTTTCATTTTTTTTAACTTATTTTAAGTTAAGTTTGATATGTGGCTCTCATGGTGCCGCGTCACCTAATCTCTTCATCTGTTCTACCCGAAACAGTTTATTTTCTTTCGATTCAAGTTCAATGTATTTTTAAATGAACTTAACTCAAAGTCATTTCTGAATTTGATGTTTTGAAAAAATTCATCCTGGAGTCGAGCTCATACCCAAAAATCGTAAAATTTTACGTTTATGCCGAAATTTGACTAAACATTCTAGGTCACTAGATTTAAGTAAGAAGAATCCAGCTCTTGATTGCAATTTTTCCATATAAGATCACAGAAATTTTAGAAACTGACCTGGTAGTGCCAATGATTTTTATTATTTTTTGTCATTTGCTAAAAATTAATTTTTCTCGGGTTTACATTACGGAGCAGTTATGGTTGCTGGAAAATATGGGATTTAAGTGTGATGATTTTGTTGTGTGTGTCATTGCTGAATATGGACTGACATGCCGGAATGTGTGTATCGTTTCCTAGGTCTAAAACTGAAGATCCAGTTTGTGTGTTGTAGCTTGAATAAATTACATGTAGTTTGTGTGAAAATCATGTTGATATATGCTTATTTGATGTATTAACATGGGTTACATGATGGATGTGAATTATATGCAGTAGATATAATTATCCATGGTTTGTAATTGTTGCATGTAACTCTTATTGTGCATGTAACATGAAATATCATGCAGTGGCATCGACATTGCATGTGCCTGCGAGTTTATCGCGTAAAGGCCGGGTGGCGGTCGCAGCATAGGTTTGAATGGATCGCTGCCGGAGGATTGTCAATAAATGAATTTATATCGGATGGTTGCCTAGTGTGTTATAATATCAGAGAGTCGTCCAATGTGTTTTGATATCGGAGGGTTATCCAATGGGTTTCAATATTGGAGGGTTGTCCAATGAACTTGATCGGAGGGTTGTCTAACGTACTTGATCAGAAGTTTGTCCAATGAACTTATCGGAGGGTTGTCTAATGGAATGATTTATAAAACAAAAATCTTTTGTTTTGAAAAACAGTTTTCATACATGGCATATGCATGTGTGAGGGAGTTGGTGACGACTCGAGACATGGGGCATGACATGTAGACATTCATGTAGAAATGTGCATGTTTTTACTTGAATGTGTGTGAATGTGTGAACATGGCATTGCATGTGCACTTAGGTGGGGAATAACCCTCTTTTGAGATTGAAAGGAGTCCATAAAAAAAATCAAGATGTATAAGAACTTAAATAGAATTTTCTAATTATTTTGATTTTTTATCAACTACTTCAAATATTCACATCAAAAAGTTACAATTGGAAAAATGATATGACAAAATTAGTACTTACTGTTGAAAGGTACATAGTTAGTTATTAAATAAGATATTTATGAAGAGACATAAAATGAAAATTCTATATTAAGAAAATTTATATCTATAGAGCAAGAATAAAGAATTACACCACAAATAGGAATATATTATGATATGAATAATAGGATTTACTACAATCAAGTAATTTCACCCAAGAAACTAAGGTAAGAACTAATTTTTTTTATTTAGTTTATTCACAATCAGTAACTAATTCATTGTTTAACTGATTGATCCTCTTCTATTCCAATGAATAGCTTATTTATGTTTATAGGAAAGATTAGGATATCCCGCACTTTACTTTATATAACATAGAATTCAAAAAAGGAATTACTAAAGTGACTTTTATCAAGTCATGTAACCATTAACATATTAGGTTAGCTACGACGAATTATATTCATTACTAGTCTCATTCGAATTCTCAAATTTAAATTGGGTGTACTTTTTTTTGAACTTGATTAATTAATATAAAAAGAGATTAAAGTTTATAATTGGAAAAGGTTGGGTTCAAAAACTTTTCGATGTATTTTATTCCATTTATAATATAAATGCAACATGACAAAATTACACATAAATATAAATGGGAGCCCTTTCGGTTCTTTATTTTATATTTTATCAACTTCAACCAATTCTATTTCTATGACACAACATACTCTATAGATTTTAATCAGTATATAGTATATTATGGTACCAATCAGTACAAATTATTCTTTTGTCCGTATATTGTATGAAATAGGAATATACAATTTTTTTTGACAAAATCCCATATTGTTTTTCTTTTTTTGTTCTTAGTAAGGTAATGCTTTTAATTTTCCATCTCTATCTCTCTCTCTCTCTCTCTCTCTCTCTCTCTCTATATATATATATATATATATATATATATATATATAAATTTATTTTTTAATAAAGGTAGTATTATTTAGAGAATCAATCACTACAAGAAATTTAACAATTTGCGACAGAAATTATTTGCTAAGGTGGTACTGTTACAAACAATTATGCAACGAATGTATTTTTGTTTCAAGGATGTTGCCTTATCCTCGTTGCGAAAAGTTTTTGCAACAAATAAAATTTTTTGTCTGTAATAACTTATTGAGACAAAACTTGTCAGTTGTCTCCAATAATGTTGTTGACAAAAGATTTGTTAAATATTTGAAATTTTGTGGAAAAATCCTCAATGATGAATTAAATTGTTGCTAAATTAGTGATATACAACAATGAAATTCTAGTTTCGTTGCCAAATGAACTGGAATAAATTTTATTCCACATTATAAGTTAAATTCTTTTTAACTATATAAATAAATAAAGTAAATATAAGTTTTATATATATATTTACAATAAAATCTCACATATTAAATAATATTTTTCAATAATTAAAATTAAATTATATTATATTCTATATTACTTTTATAGTATAGTTTTACGCATAATTTATAATATTCCATCAAATAGAAAAATACAATTTTTCATTATTTGCATTTTAAAAAACATTGTAAAAAGCAATATCCATATTTATGAAATATGATAAGGTCCGAAACTAAAAGAAAAGTTGCAAATATCTCCTGTACAAAAAATGATAACATAAATAAATAGTAAAGACTTATATCTACATTTATAAAATGAGATAAATATACTAAAACAAAAAATAATTAAAACTAATATGAAAAATGAAGAATCCAAAAGATACCAATGTAAAGTACTATATATACATGTCAAGAAGTGATAATGTCCCAAAAAGCAAAACCAAGTGCTACGGTATCTCTAAAGTGCGACCTGGAATCCATGAGGTATATCATATGAAGGAGACTAGCACATACAAAATATGATAACATCCAAAACCAACATTGCAACAATGCGTATATACGTAATAGAGAAAGAATTAATGTCACAAAAAAAAAAAACAAAGAAGCTGATATCTAAACAACAAACCAAAGAGATGGCATTCATAATGTGTGACTATGAATCCATAAGTGTTACATCATGTGAAGGAGATGAACTTCCATAGCTTGATCTTGGGATGTGCATGTGCTGGCGCATTTAACTAACAAAGGTAGCTAATTGATCTATTTGGGATTGTTGGTGCTGAATTCGAGTCTCTTGACTTTGGATGAGCTCTCGTATTGCTTTAAGCTCATTCTCCAATTCTATCTCTCGATGTGACTTAGTATGTCTAGATCTTGACTGTTAGTTCCGTAATACTTATATTAATTTATAGTAATTAAATAATATTATAACTTATATTAATTGAAAGCAATTAAAATGAATAAAAGTTATAACGAACAAAAATAAATATCTTAAGCAAATGCAATAATAAATAAAGCGAAACTGACAAATTCCTTTGTTTTAGCCTTAGAGATTTTATTCTCCTCTCGGTACCAAGGTTAATGAATAATTCCTCCCAGGATAGAACGGTTTTAGAACCTTACCGGTGTAGCGGTACTTCAAACGCCGATAAATTTCGAACGCAAAGAATGGAGTGAATCACACGACTCGAAGAATTTTTTAGAGGAGAAAGGAAAATGCAATGTCTTTTCAAATGCATGAAAAATGTAAGTGTTTAAATTAGTGTGGTGGAGGTATGAATTTATAGGAAACCAAGGGGTGCAACTTGAAAAGTTGTAATGGTTGAAAAGTTGCAACTTTTCATCATTTCCATTACCTATATATATATATATATATATATATATATATATATATATATATATATATATATATATATATATATATATATATATATATAATTCCCAACAATCCCCATGAATGGGGAATGACAAGTTTTGAAAACTATGCATAAAGCGTGTGATTCACAACTAAATTAAGCGACATCTGAATAAGTAGGTTTCCCTTTGAACTTTCCGTAGTGAACATATATCGAGTATACTCGTCAATCGGTAGATGCGATATCTTTGAACCGTCGACTTTTAGTGTATACTAAGACAATATAAGTCACACAACTAACTCTTATCCGCTTTTTTTTTGTTCTCATTGTTGTGTTCGTTTAGCCATGAACACTTTGGTCTCATAGTGTTTTAGAGGCGGCCTTCTTTATTCTCCTTAAAAGCGGCTCACACTTCACACTCACATAGATTGATTCCTAAAACGTGTATTCCGTAAATACACCATTTGATCAATCTTATGTCAAACTGAAATCATTAGAAACCTTTCATTTAGGTTTATCATATTTACGAACATTGTCTCATCATGAGAATGGTTAATAAATTTGACAATGTTGGACCATCGAACCTGACTTTGTTTCTCTTTGAACCCTAGATCTTGGGATCTCGATCTACTAAGTAGAGTTACCGCCATGATGATTTGTCTAGGCCACAGTCCCATTCCCTCGATGATTTTCAACTAACTCTCTAGATAGGCCTTTTGTTAATGGATCAGGCCACGTTATCTTTTGATCTTACGTAATCAATTTAAAGATAACTCCACTAGAGATTAATTGACTCACGGTGTTATGTCTTCGTCGTATGTGAATTTTCCATTGTACATAACACTTCCAACCCCTTCAGATATATTTTGCTTGGCTATCACAGAAATGTATTTTCTCCGGAGTTAACGGTTTGGGCTAGAGCAGTAATATCTTCTAAGAAATTAGAAGCCATTGACTTCTTCACTTGAGCTTTATCCTAGAAGCTATGAATTAGAAGCTTCCACATTTAGCCAGAGCGGGCGTGCAAGTTTGCTTAGAAGATTTCAAGACACTACTCCCCTGTAAGTAAATACATATCCACTAGTGGATTTGCTTTCGGATTGAGCCGTCATCGATTTGCATCAACATAACCTTCAATCACTCTTTGGATAATTTTTGTAATGCAAGCAAAATTTTGGGTATGTTTTAAATATCCCCAAAACCGTCTCGTGCCATCCAATCGTTTATTTGGATTACTCGTGTATCGACTAAGTTTACTTATTGCCTGACGATATAAGTCAGAGTACAGAGATTCATGATGTACACATTAGACATCCTAAAACTTTAAGTAATCCGCGAGACTCACTTTCTCTTGTTCTTTGCAAGGCAAGGTTTAAGTCTATTAGGCGTTTTACTTCTTTGAAATTCAAATACTTGAATTTGTGAGTACTTTGTCAATATAGTGGGGCTTGTGATGGCTAGACCTTGAGGGTTACGTAGATTTTTATACCTAGAATAAAATCTGCAGCTCCTAAAAGTCTTTCATATCAAATGATTTGGATTCTTGTCGTTTTGTTGCATTTATGTCAATAATATTTTCCTTATTATTAACATGTCATCCACATATAGACGAAACAATGACCTCATGGGTAGGGTATTTTTATATATACACATTTATCGCACTCATTAATCTTAAATCCATTTGACAACATTACTTTGTCAAATTTTGCATGCCATTATTTAGGTGCTTGTTTAAGTCCATACAAAGACTTAACAAGTCGACAGACTTTATTTTCTTGTCCGGGGACAATAAACCCTTCAGGTTGTTCCATATAAATTTCTTCCTCCAATTCTCCATTTAAAAAGGCTGTTTTCACATCCATTTGATGGATTTGAAGATCATACACAACAGCCAAAGCAATTAACAATCGAATAGATGTAATTCTTTGTGGCCAAAAAGTGGTATATATCAAATGAAGTCAGAGACCTTTCTTTTTGTCTAAATCCTTTGACAACTAGTCTTGCCTTATACTTGTCAATAGTACCATCATCTTTCAATTTTCTTTTAAAAATCCATTTATATCCTAATGGCTTGTTTCCTGGAGGAAGATCAACCAATTCCCACGTATGGTTATTCAATATGGATTCAACTTCACTATTGACTGCTTCTTTCCAATATTGAGCTTCAGAAGACTTCATTTGTAAAACCCCAACCTGATTTAATGTTATAATAGTAGTTTTGGGCGATTTGAGGTCTAATGATGAAAACGGGTGGCTTAAATTTAGAAGACGCTCAGTCATCATTTGGACATGATGTGGAATTTGCGAAAATTGTAACGAATGCCCTAAGAAATAGTGATTTTTCTTATTATATCCGGATGGAGGGGTTTGCAAAGGAATTTTAAAGAAATTTCAGTTCCTATGACTTTGAACTGATATTTAGAAGAGAATAGGAGATTTAAGTGAATAGTGATTTCCGGACTGGAATTCGAGCTGCGTGAAATTTTCGGAAGTGGGCGAAAATCACGAAAATGTCGAAGATATATCATAAGACTATGGCTGATAAAGTGAAAGCGATCCGTTTGGATAGTTTCGGGTGATAGAGCGTAATTCGGGTAATAATACGCTATTATCAGGATTTCGATTTTAATGATTTTAAATCCGATTTCGTGATTTCAGAGCCTGGAATCCAATGAATTTAATTACAAATATTTCATAGTCAATTTGAAGTTTAGACGACCATAGAATATTTTGACATTTAATCGGTATAAAAAAGCGATTATAAGGTGAAAGCTGAGATAAAATCTGCTATAAGGAGATATTTTCTTGAGCCAATTAAAACCTTTCTTAATGACTAAGTTATGAATAAAATAATAGGTTAATGGTTGTGATTCATTAGAATGGACGATGAGCTTCTTTGGTTTAAGGGTAATTTTGGCTTAGTAGGAAGGGCAATTTTGTCAAGTGTGAAGCAAAATCTAAATATAAGAGATTAAGTTGGCTCAAAAGGAGGAGAACCGTAGGAGAGAAAGGAGAGGGAAGAAAAGAAGAAAAGAAAGGAGGAAAGGAGAAGCGAAGAAAAAGTGAAGACGAAGGTATGAGATGTGATTTTCTCCTCATTCAAGCTTTCAAGTGATCTTCAAGTGGTAATCAGGAGAAAGAGCCAAAGAAACTCAAGAAACAAGTAAGTTTTCATGGTGGGGAAAGTTAAGTTTGATGTTTTCATGTTTAATGTCTTAAATTCTAGTATGGATGTTAAATTGATGGTATTTAAGGTTTAATGGTCTTGAATTTAATATCAATTGAGAAAGCCATGTGGTTTAGGTTAGGGTTTGACAAAATCAAGTGAGTAGGGTTAGGTTTGATAGTGGGTGTGTGTTATGTTGAAATGGGTATAATGCATCAGATTTAAGTGTTTAGAGTGAAAGAAAAAATGGAAGAGAAACACATTTTGGTCAATTTTGGGCAGCAGTCTCAGTACAGAAATGTATCCTGTTTTCTGTTTGACCAGTTTTGGTATTTTGATCATAACTTGCTCAATTTGATCCGCTTTGAGTGATTTAAGTGGCTGTGTAAAATAGACTTGAAGGAGAACAAAACTTAAGAAGGAAAATTTATTGCCAAATTCTGAGTCCTAAGTGGCCTAAATATTCACTCAAAGTAGGACCATGTGGCAAATTCTGGTTCAGTTTTGAACATAGATTAGCCAGTTATTTGGACGTAAAGTGAGTTTCGATTGCTCAATTGGGTAATTCAATTGGAATAGAACCCTTAGCACCTTAGCTTTAAATGAGTATAAGGACATAGTGTCAAAATATGAAGTCAAGACCTCGGAAAATGAGTAATACAAACTGTCACTAGAAAATCGGTAAAATGACTAGTTGGCATGAAAATGCATAACTTTAGATTTGGATGATCGATTGGATTGATTCCAATTCTAAGTGAAATAGATTCCTAGAGGAATAATAATATAGGAATGAGTGTTTGTAGTGGATTAAATGGAAATTATGGTTAATGTGTAATTGTGATTTTTCTTGGAAAAGGTGAAAAGGACTATCGGGCCAGGCAGAACTCAGCAGGAAGCAAGCGGGATTGAGCGGTGGTTGTAGTGTAAAAATGATGTTTTGCAAATTGAGTTTTAAAGTAGATGATTTTGATGTTAAAATGAAAAGTTTAATGTAACTGTTTATATTGCCTAAATAGAAAGTTTTGATGTAAATGAAAAATTTAATGTACACATGTTTATCTTGCATCAATATATATATATATATATTTTATATTGAATTATATATGTATGCATATGTTAAGGCATTATAAGTTTAAAAACGTGTAAAGAATGCATATGTATATTTGCATATTTATATGAGTTTTCACTGATAAAGTAAAGGATTTAAATGGATTTATAAATGTATTTTGATAAATGTTTTGCGATGGTTACCCTAACCCATATGGCTGATATGGGCGATGTCAGTAGAAGTACCTTAGCGTGTAAGGATTTAGGGTAAAGTTATAAGTTACTAGCGAGGGAGGGTGGGTGTCTGGTAATATCGCCTGCACTGATAAGGTGCTATGGCTGGAGACCTATGCAAGCGTGAGTTTCTCAGCGACATGGTGGTTATGGCTTGGAATGTATTTGTCCTCGTGGCCGTGCAGGAAACTGTTCGGTGTGTTTATTCCCCTGGGTTCCATCAGAAAGAGAGAAAGTTTAAGGCATAAATGGATTTTTAATTGTATAAGTATGTATTGAAGAAGAAATAAAGTTTAAGGTATAAATGTTTCAAAGCATAAATGGATTTTAAATGTATAAGTATTTATTGAAAGAAAGTTTAAGGTACAAATGTTTAAAGCATAAATAGTTTAAATGCATAAAGTGTTTATTGAAAAAGTTTAAGGCATAAATGTTTAAGGTATAAATGGATTTAATTGTATAAGTATGTATTATTTTGGTAAAGAAAATGTTATTTTAATGAAAATGTACCTCCAGGATCATACAGCTCATTCTTTTCTATATGTTTCAAAAACATTTTCAGGACCCAAGACAGGTGCGCCGATAGAGGTCACTCCTGTGCAGTGAGTGAGCTTGATAGAGACCAGGCGTGATTTCATTGTATATATAATTTTGCATGTTCATGTTGAATATTTTGTTATGCATATATGTATGTATAAAGTTGAAAATGAACTTCGTGGGCTTTGATCCTCGGTGGACGAAGGTCGTGGCGGTCGGCTTAAGTCAGAGGCTCAAGCCCAAAATGCTTTGATAAAAATGGGCATGGAATTTAGAGGAGTTTTGAATGTTTTGATGATTGAGTAAACAAATGTATATATATAGTATGTATATTGTGTTGATTGGGTTGTGGACTGAAGTCCTAATATGGAGAGTATAAAATTGAAGTTTATAAGTGTTTTAAATGCTTTTATCGGGTTTTGTATAAATTTGGGGAAAGTCAGCAGAGAAACTCATTGAATTTTCTGAAAAATCCAAGTGTTTGAAAAAACAAAAGAAAAGAAAAAAAAAATTTTATCCTTAAACTTCGCATTATTTTCTAAAGATATATTAAAGATTGTAAGGGTTAAGCTGCATGGATTTTATTTGTGGAGTTTTATAAGGAAAAGTTTCTATATCCATTGGAGTGCCGGGAGGTCCCCTCGGGTTCATGAGGTTAATCCGGGTCGGGATCCTTCATCATTGCTTCCTTAAAAGTCAAAGGTTCATTTTCTAATAGAAATGCTAGAAAATCTGGACCAAAAGATTTAGGTACCCTTTGACGTTTACTACGTCGTGGTTCCTCAATATTAGGCACATTTTCCTCAGTAATTTCCGAGTGCTGGAACTTTGCCAAGTGTTTGCCTTCATTCTTATACGGAAAATGTCTTCAAAGAATTCAACATTATCTGATTATTATTGTATTAGAATGAATATAAATTTCTGGTTGCAAGCCGAGAAAGCGATATGCTTTACTATTGTTAACATATCCAATAAAAATACAATCTATTGTTTTTGGTTCTATTTTAACCTGTTTCGGTTTAGGAACTTGTACTTTTGCTAGACACCCCCACACTTTGAAGTAATTCAAGTTTAGTTTTCTACATTTCCATTTTTCATATGGAATGATTTGTGTCTTCTTGTAAGTACTCTGTTAAGTATCTGTAGCCAGAGCAGCAGAACTGACTTCCCCACAAGTTGAGGTAAACGGAACTTAGTAGCAAAAGCATTCATCATTTCTTTCAATGTTCGATTCTTCCTTTCGCAACTCCATTCTGTTGTGAATTGTATCACAGACTGTCCTTTGATGAATAATTCCATTTTCAAACATATTTCAGAATGAAATTCATATTCTACCTCTATCACTTCGATCATTTTTAATCTTTTATTAAGTTTGATTTTCAGCTTCAATTTTATATTGTTTGAATGCATCAATTGCCTCATCTTTGCTATTAAGTAAATATACATAACAATATCTAGTGCAATGCGTCTCGATAAAAGTTATGAAATACTTTTTCCCAACTGCGAGATAATTGACTTCATATCCATGAATGTCATTTGGTCAAGTCGGGTTGAATTCCTTTCAACTGAATTATAGGGATGTTTGCAAATTTTGATTCAACACATACTTGACATTTGGATTTATTACATTCAAACTTTAGCAATATTTCCATGTTTATCATTTTACGTAAAGATTTGTAATTAACATGTCTCAAACGTCATGCAATAAAATTATCGACTTTCAGTAAATAAGCGAAGAATCATTATTCTTATTATTATTGATTGTCATTACATTGAGCTTGAAAAAGGCCATTGCTAAGATAGCCCTTTCCAACACATATCATTTTTACTTATTCTGACTTTATCGAAACAAATACAACCTTAAATGGTTCTTGACCCGGTGATGTCGAGGACAAATTCTTACAGTTTAGGCACATGGAGGACATTCTTTAATGTCAGAGTTTTGCCCGATGTCATTTTCAGGAGAATATTTCCAGTTCCTTCTATCTTGGAAGTTGAAGAATTTCCCATGTACGGCTCTTCCCTCGGTCAGGCCAAAGCATAGAGAGAACATCCTTTGATAGCACAGAACATAGGCGGGTAGCGTGAGTCGATCCATGTTCCTTTGGGTTTCTACCAAGTTGCACTCGGAAGAAAAGCACACAATCTCTTGATATCCATATCATTGGATTCGACAATATTAGCTTGACCTTTATTCTTATTTTTATTTTTAGGTGCCCACGGCATTAGAGGACCTATGTCACGATTACCCTGGAAATTATAATAACTTCCTTTGAATTTTTATTGCTATTATTGGTTCTTTGAACCATAGTTCTTCTTTCTTTTCTTTGCATTAGGACGGATTCAACTATATTTGCTCGATATGGAAAGAATTGCCTAAAGGCTTCTTTTTTTGATAATGCTGTTGTCTTCTTGATTTTAATGGGACAATCGGGTCTTGACGTCATCACCCTGCAGCTTGTGTTTGAGTAATTTTTAAAGTCCTTCCGTGCAGGTAACTTTTCTATAAATCACGTGACGAAGCGCTTCGTGTAATCATTCCTTCGTTGAGAAGATCGTGAATTATTACTTGAAGTTCTTGGATTTGCGTCCGCAAACAGCCTTTGGTATCAACCATTTTATAATCAAGAAATTTGAAACGCCACAAATTTCTTTAAACCCGGCGTCTTGACCTTATACTTTTTCTCAAATTGCTTCCCATAATTCTTTGTAAGTATTAATATTGTTGTAGACATTATATAGAATATCCATCTAACGCTCAAAATATAATTCCCCTCTGAAGGAAGTCGAATGTTCAGGCTTGATCACGAGATCTATCTTTTGGGCACTTGTTCATTCGGGTTCGAGACCTCTTCTTTGATGAACTTTGCGGACTTAAGTCGTTAGATAGAAGAACATCTTTTGTTGCCATCTTTTGAAGTCTACACCCGAAAACTTGCCAGGTTTCTCTGCCGGTGCAGGTGCGTGTGCAACTTGGTTTGGAACAATGGTGTTCATTGGATCTTTATTTCTAAGAATTAGAGCTGTGCTTTATTAAAAATTACTAGTATCAACTTGGAGTAGAAAATCACAAAGATTTTAATCTCCTTCTGAAATTTCTTGAGTAAAAAACCATAGAGTTTTAATCTCAATAGGAGTAGAAAATCCGAAGATTTTAGTCTCCTAAATTTTGAGTAGAAAACCACGAAGGTTTTAATCTCGGTAGGAGTAGAAAATCACAAAGATTTTAGTCTCCTAGAAAATCACAAAGATTTAGTCTCTAAATTTTGAGGTTGAAAACCCTGAAAGGTTTTAATCTCATTGAGTAGAAAATCTGAATTTTAGTCTCTTAAATTTTGAGTAGAAAACCACGAAGGTTTTAATCTCGGTAAGAGTAGAAAATCATAAAGATTTTTAGTCTCTAACAAATAATAATAATGGAACCGAAATTAAATAAATGAATGAATAAATCCAGAGCAAGAAAACCACAAAGGTTTTAGTCTTGGAAATGATTTAAAATAAAGTAACAAATAATAATTCCAAGTAGAAAACCACAAAGGTTTTAGTCTTGGAAGAAATTAAAATAAGTAGACGGAAAATAATAATAAATAGGAGAATAAAATTCCTTAAGATTGTTAGTTCCGTAATACTTATATTAATTTATAGTAATTAAATAATATTATAACTTATATTGGTAGAAAGCAATTAAAATGAATAAAGTTATAACCAAGCAAAAATAAATATCATATGAATGCAATAAATAAGCCGAGCGACAGAATTCCCTTTACATTTGGCCTTGGGAATTTTTATTCTCCTCTCGGTACTGAGTTAATAGAATAATTACTCCCGCGATCGACGGTTTAGGAACCTTCTGGAATGTAGCGGTGCTTGGCAGCGGTAAATTTGACATAAAGAAGCAGTGAATCCTGCGACTCAAGAATTTTTGAGAGAAGAAAGGAAAATGCAATGTCTTTTCAAATGCATGAAAAATGTAAGTGTTTAAATTAGTGTGGGGGAGGTCTGAATTTATAGGAAACCAAGGGGTGCAACTTGAAAAGTTGCATTGGTTCGAAGGGGTGCAACTTGAAAAGTTACAGACTAGTTGAGGGTCTGACTTTTCATCATTTCCTTTCACACTTATATATACATATATATATAATTCCCAACATTGACGAGGATGGAGGTGGGTGAGGGCCATGACCTAAGCCCTTGATATAACCAGATCTTGATCCTAACACTTGAACACATATATCAGCCTCAGTTAAGGGTTCACCATCTTCTACCATGGATTTCTTTTGCAATTCCAACATTCCTTCCCTCTGAAGGAAAATAAAATTCAACACCAAGCATATACTAATGTTGAATAAATGAAAAAAAGTCTAAAATTAAGTGCATTTAAATACAACATTTTTAGCAAATATAGAAATCAGTATGAAAACTTGGCAATTCGACTATAATTAACATTGCAAAAAGACATTATATATAGATTTAACAATTTATGTTTCACAGCATGTTCTTTATGACTAATAAATTTTTGGAAGGTTAATATCCATTTCGAATGAAGTTTGTATTATTCTTACTACACATAGAATCAAAAAATTCAATAAGAAACTAATTCAATTAATTTCTATCACAACTTTCAATCATCAATTAAAAATTACAATATCCTAATTGAAAAACCAATTGTTAATATTCATGTAATTAAGGTAGACATTTACAAAATAAGTTAAAAGATCATATCCTAAATAGACCAAATAAACAAGTAGAGTTTATAAGGAAAACTCACATAAGAAATCACATGCTTCTTTGTTTAGCCAACCATTTTAGTCAAATGCATTAATCACGAATAGTTCAATTTGGCTAGAGTGTATCCAGTCTATCGTGCCTAAATAACAATATGAAAAAATGAGTAAATAACATGAATATAATTATAGAATGAATAGCGGGTTAAAATCTCTCAAACAAATTTGTACCTATGATCTCAAAATTATTAATGAACCTCATAAGATAGTTTAGTTAAGCTAAATAATCGTATTTGTATTTAATGTTCATGTTAATCTAAAGTAAGTCATTTACAACATTGCATTAGAAAAAATCATTTCTAATATTTATTTGTGTTCATATTAAATAAAGTAAGTCATTTTCTAATATTGCATTATAATCTAACTTTTATTGTATTATTTTTCAAGTCAAAACTATTATGTTTATAATAAATTGATTCACTCTCCTTAAAGAAATAACTATTTATCAAGCTGTACAAGTCTAATAAGAAAAATATATCTACAATAATAAGACGAAAAAAACACTAATGAAATCTTAATTAAACAAAAAATAAAACATACAAGTTGGTTTCATTACATGAAAAGTGTATACAAATAAGTATGGGAATGGATCAAAGTAATTGACAGAGAGAAAATAAGTTTATTGAGAAAGGCTACATATAGAACAAATCTAAACCTTTGATCTCACACAACATATATCAACTATCTGCAAAATAAAAAAAAAATTGATTGAAGATCATATCTTAATTAAAAACATATTCAGTGTCCAAGTTAATTCAAAAGCCTAGCTAAAAGTAGTAAGGTTTCATCACTAATAAAAAATGATAAAATAATGAAGAATGGATGGTGAAAGAAACCTCATATATATACATTAGATTGTGATATTAGGTAAGAGATAAATTAAACAACCAAGAAAAAAATAAAAATAAATCATATTAAAGGAATGAATCCTCTTTACAAATGCATAAACCCAATAAAAGGATCTGAGAAGCTGCAAGGCCCAGTGTTCCTTTTGGGATCAATGGTTTAAACTTTGTATGTCATGGTCATACTAAGTTTTAAATATTTTTAGAAAAATCGTATATGTTTTTCTCAGAAATCGCTAATACAACTAGTAAAAGTAGAATACGTATTTATAATGATACATGCCTTTTACTCAAGACTTTTTGACACCTAATAAAGTTAGTAATTATGGATTTATTAAAATAATATTATCTATCATAAAATAGATATAAAACAACCAAATTTCATTACCTTAAATTCATCTCATATGTATAGTGTGACAAATAAATCCTTCTTATAACTATTATGAACATTTTAATATATAAGATAAACAACATAAAGTTCTTATTAACAAAACAAATGCTATCTTGCTTTAATTTAGCATAATTGGTTACTATATAGACATACACTTATTTTATAAAGAGGAACATTAAATTTAGGGCAAACAAAGAAATGCAAGTAGAAGAATGTTAAACATTGTCATTCATACTAAGTCTTAAAATTATCTAAATTACGATAGGAAATGCCATAACAGCTTTGATAATCAATAATTAAGATGCACCATAAAGTATGTAATAACAATTTAAGTCTTATCAATGGTTCGATAGAATAAGGATAAATATTGTGATAAGCTAATTATTCTAAAAAATAGAAATATATCTCATTAAGCTATATAATGAAGTTAAATCATTAGTGATATAATAAACACTTCAAAGCATCAATAAAAAAGATAATTGTTTTAATCTTACCAATTCCTCACATGTTGTACCAAAGTTTGGATCCCCCTCGATGAGTAAGGGCAACTTCATTCTATTTTTATTTGTTCAATTTTTGGCGTCGCTTTATGATTACAAGTTGGAATCCACAATTTCAAATTCAAGCATAATATCATTGCATATTGTAATTAATCCAAACAAAATAAGATTTTGATGAAGACTTTTACCTGAAATTTTGAGAGGCAAATCTATCACATAACCAATCCATTGCCTTTGATCACTAACGCAATACTTATCTGAATGTTGCTTTGCCATAGCCAATGTTGGATAGTTCTTAAAATGCTTGTAACACTTGTTTTTATGCCCTCTACCTTACTGACCATTTTGCTTTCGATTGCCTTTTTACATGATTTTGGCTGGATCAATTAGAAACTTTTCCTGGAACATAAATAGCAAAATATATATATATATATATATATATATATATATATATATATATATATATATATATATATATATATATATTTAGGCTTGTAAGTAATAAATGTAGGCAATTAAAACTTAAGAGTATTAAACTTCGTGAATAGTTATAAAACTACAAATTATAAGATAAGACATCATGATAATGTAAGGATAATAATTCATACAAAGAAAAATGTTATAAAACCACAAATTATCACATATATATACAAAATTTAAAAAAGTTAGAATGCATTAATATAATAATTCAAGGACTATTAACTTCTTTGATTTGGTTCATTGGTATTGAATAGTTAATTAATCAATGTTTCATAGCAATTTTAGAGTTTTAATTTTGTTGATCTATTATTTCAAGAAGAAATGAAAAATAACAATAACATAGTTTTCCATAGGTTCAAGCAAGAACATCATATATGTATATATATATATATATATATATATACCAAAAATTAAAGTTTCATTATTATAATAATAGTGAAATTTACAGAAAAATAATAAGAACAATGAAATAACATACACCTATGTGATATCAACACCAAAGCAAATATATATAACAACAACCAATCTTGTAAATTTTAAAGTAGTATGACATTCATTCCAAGCATACAACTCTAAATGTGGCCTTGGCTTAGGAAGTCCGTTGACTACGAAATCAACCCCAGCGGAATCACAGTGGGCGTCGGGTTGCAGAGCATCACTTGAAAATCGGCGGGAGTCTCCTTTATGCGAGGCTCTACCCAATTACAAAACCTGCATATAACCTGTCCCAAGCAGTCCAATATATGCAATATATATCAAATATACCCAATATGCATACCAACTATGATCCAACTATATATATTCCATAGTTACAAGAGTTACAATATTTTCACTCTTAAACAATACATATATTAAACAAATAGTCCTAATACGTAAGCGTCAACAAAGCCACATTCTGGCTTTCTTCTAGAACACTTCAGTCACTAGAATGAGGCAGTCTCATAGCTCACAGTACTGTAAAAGGGGATCCTGACGGGAGTGAGCTACAAAGCTTAGTAGGAGATTCGCCCTAAGTGGGCTACTCACCACCTAAGTGCAGTGCAATGTTCCAAAGTAAACACACATTCAAGAAAATACATGATCTACTTGAATGTATACATGATAACTCAGATCCAGGAGTCCTCATAGGCTCTCTCACACTACATAAGCCTTGTATGAAATTATTATTTTATTAGTGGACAACCCTCCGATGAATATATATCAATTGGGCCGCTCCGATGATTGATATATATTATTTGTTTGTGGACTACCCTCCGATGAATAAATATCAATTGGGCCGCTCCGACGGTTGATATATTATTTAGTTTGGACTACCCTCCGATAATTTACATTTTAGACTACCCTCCGAACCTTGTTTCTCTAGACTCATCTCATGCACTAACTCCTATATTCCTAGGATGTTCTAGTGCATATGGAATGCATGTATGCCAGTTCCAATTCAGTCTAATCACATGCAAATATATAAACATGAATATACTCGCATAAAAATTAAATCACACAACATGTTATGTAATTATCATTTCAACATCAAAATTAGCTCACTTGGGCTAATATTCAAACACAAGCAATTCGATTCGAATTACTTAACCAAACACATATTTTCACAAAAATATATTTTAGAATATTGTTTAGAATAGTGAGCCTTGGATTTACTATTCTGAAGATCACAAATCAACGGTTCACTTAGTAGACCGAAATTCACGACCATTCGGCCCAAATTCAATCAAAGCATGATTTAACACACCGACCACATCATTGTCAGACCCAAATCAGCCGTGGAGCGGCCGGGCTGCTCCATTTTCTCGAAAAGAAATTTTATCAATTCGGTCCCGAGTTTTGGGGGCGGTCAGCTTGACCCCTCACGACCTCGAACAAGCCAAAACATCAACAAAACACTTAAAATGAGAATAAAACGTAGGGAATCCTACCTCTTGGGGTTGAGGAAACTCCACAAATCAGGTCCACCGTGGCTTTGCTCAGCGTAGAGCGTTTCCCTTCTTGCTCAGTCGAATTCAATGGTGGAGTTCTGGGATCTTAGAGAGAAGCACCTATCTCTCTAGCTCTCAAAAATGGGCGCCACTGCATCTCCACTTTTTGCCTTTCCCGTTTTTGGCTCTTAGGTTTAATTGAAGAAGGTCACTATTCCTTATTTCGTCATCTTGTGACTTAAAAATCAAATTTCATAATGACCCTTATGTCCCTCTTTTACCAGATTTGATATTCGGCACTACCTCGGCCGTCCATTTTCATCATTTCTCTACTCATACCACTTATGGTACATGAGTACATGTTATATGTGGCTTTTGTCACATCGAAAATCGGTTTACGGCACCCGAATCGTGATGCCTCGAAAAACGTGTCGACTCCGATTGTTTCGAAAAATTATGAAATTTTACGTGCCAACTAGATTTCGCGAGACGATTCCAACGGTATGATCCGTTTTGCCATCAGAGATCTAGAGAATTAATTACGGATTTTTAATCGAAATTTCACTTTCGTAATTGAAATTACGATTTTGCTCTTATTCCATAAATTGGAATTTCTCGGTTCTTACATTCTCCCTTCCTTAAAAGGAATTTCGTCCCGAAATTCGAAACGATCATTATCAAACACATGCATATGCAACGTGCACTCTATCATGCATGTAAACTAGTCGTTTAAATGCTAAACGACTAAACCACGTATCTTCATCCCTAAACAAGAAGGGATAAACGGCCCGCATCGTGTCCTCGCGCTCCCACGTGGACTCCTCCACTCCACAGTGCCGCCATAGCACTCTCACTAGCCTCACGGTCTTGCGTCATGAAACCCAGATGCGGCTATCAACAATGTACCTTTGGTCCTCCTCGAGGTCTCATGCAGTATCGACCTCGATGCACCCCGATCCACCACATGAGCTGGATGCAGGGTGTATAGTCGAGCATGGGCGTGAAACACCTCGTGGACTTTTGTCATCTTTGGGCAATAGCATAGCGGTGCGCTACGGTTTCTATCCTCTCGAGTATCTCGAGGTCGATGAACCTCGCGATAGCTTCAGCTCATGGGAGCATTCACTTTCACTCTCTTAGGATTCACCTTCAAGAAGCGTGATCCACCCGACCTCAAACTCACAGGGTCGACCTTCGCATCTACATAGCTCTTCTGCAGGCTCTGAGCCGTGAGAAGACGCTATTGTATCAAGCTCACCTTCTCAGAAGTGTCTCTAACCAGATCAGGACCAGTGTTGGAGCTCTCTCCCACCTCGGTCCAACATAACGGTGATCTACATGGCCTCCCATACAATGCCTCATATGGTACCATTCGTATATTCGCCTGTTAACTATTGTTGTAGGCGAATTCCACTAAGGGCAATTGCTCCTCTACCCTTATGACCCGGGACACGCTCACGGCGTGTCCTGCAACCTACGATATATAATCAGATCTGTTGTATAACTCTACACAGCCACTTTGCTTGGTGTGTAACGCTAACCTCCAAGGTCTGATATTGACAATCCATGGGCGTCAGCCCTAGTCCATATAAATGAATGACATCCATTTACCGAACCACTTGCCCATTTCCAATGACATCGATGAAATTTCCCAGAGGGGGTATTTAAAGCCTCGAGTCACCCCAGGCTCCCATCACTCGAGCTCTGCTAAGTCTGCGTGATAACCATGTCCTGTGTTTCATCTTGAGCCACATAACTTCGGCAAACTTGAGCCTCTTACGTTTCTGATTCAAACTATGAGTCTTCCTTTGGACGTAGTCCTAAAGACAAACTCAACCCACACTCACAGCGGTGAATGACCAATACAGTGCACCCATCAGGCTCGACCTTGATATTCACAGGTGCCTTGACATAATAATTCCATCTTTGCGACACTTGATCAAGATGGCTTAGAGTCCACCATGAGTAGAATATGAGAGATTTCTCACTCATAATTCCGACTGTGAATCACTCACCTACGTCACAGGGAAGAACATCTATTCCTGGCTTCTCTAAAGGCCTTAACCTCTAAGCCCAAATCCAATGTCGTGTCGAGTATGACAATCCGGCTAAGGTCTCAATTACTGACAACCCGATGGTTGTCAAATCATCCATGTCAAGCCTTATAATCGGCAACAATGGAGTGCCACCTGGGTCCTGCGCCATTGTGACTCGATCATCCTTGACTTGACCCACACTGCGGCCCTGTACCACATGTGTCATTGGAAGTGCTTGTATAGCACCCGGCCCCAGGGGTGGTCCCTCTAACCCTTACTGGGTGTGGAGAGATAGACCGTATACTCTCTGTCCTACGACCCAGTTGGAGATTGCATTGTCCCAGTCTTGGGATCCCTGACTGCAGGCGATCGAGTCCTCATGCCCAATCATGGCCCTAGTCTTGAAACTAGGATGAAGCAGAAGTATTTTGCCTCTTCCCAGGAACTAGGAGAAGGCCGATCCTCCCTCTTGCTACCTACACCGCATCAGGAGTGTTCCCAGTATCCTCGATCTCTCTGTGGTCGGGCGGAGTCTGACCATGAGTCCATATCTACGTAGGTGGAATCTCTCTCTCGTATCGAAGATTGACATTGATTCAGTCAAAGGGCATCTGCGTAAACTCAATGTGCTTATGTAGCGTCCTAAATGCTCTTAGGGATATCCATTTCCCTAACCCTCAGTTGATGTTAACCAGTGCGGAGGCCTATCTTGGAGTAGACTCGCACTCCTCTCAACTAATCAAATAAATCACCAATCCTCGGTAATAGGTACCGATTCTTGATCGTAACCCTTGTTCAATAACTCATGTAACTGGACTCTGAGTTCTTGCAACTCAACCGGTGCCATCCTATGCGGAGTCATAGAGATGGGTGAGTACCAGGGTGTAACTCGATACTGAAGTCTACTACCCTCCGTGGAGGTAGTCCAGGTAGCTCATCTGGAAAAACATCCACACATTTGCACACTACTCGAGGTAGATTCAAGTCTGATCTCTCCTCGTCCTCTAGAGTAGGCTGCGAGCCAGCCCTCAGCCCATCCCAACACTTGGACTCGTATCTTTGTATGGGAAAAATATCATTCTTGTCCTCTGAAATACCATGCGAGTGCGGAGTCTTGCGTATGGGCGGTAGCCCTCTAAGCTCCTGATAGATAACGATCTGTAGCTGTCGTGATCCATCCCGCTCGGGATGACCTCGAACTTCGACATGTCCTGATCTCAGATCCACTTTGTGAGTAGAGTCCCCGAGATCTCTAACTGCTAACCTCGACTTATCATTCTTATTCTCGCCTAATCCCTGGGGAGGACTCACGTCTACTTGGCTCCTCTGCAGGTCTAGAGGTCCTTGCATTCACTCCATATTTGGGGCCTCATTCTCTAGCTAGACGCAGCTAGTCTAATCAGAGATCGCGTCGGTAACCTCAGTAGCCTCTGGCTACCTTCTCGTCTGTGAACCAATGGTCGGCCACCATTGGATCTCCTCCCCCTGTGAATGTCGGAGGATGATGCGCCCTAAACCTCTGGGGGTTACTAGGGTCTCACGACTGCACTTGTTATGCTGGCACGTGCGATAGCGACCCTTCCTGACACTACGGCCTCTCTGAAGGCCCGTTGTTCAAATGTCGGCGGTTGGTCAATTGTCGATGGTGCCTGACCAGTGCCCCGTGGACGTCCTCTACGTCCTCGCCCTCTACTAGCCATCTACACAATTAACATGGCAACAAGAGTCATTTTAACTTTCATTTCGATCTAGCTATGATGCATGCCCGATAGACTTGACAACCATGAACTAACTCGTTCATTTCCTAAGTGGCGCTAACTTCCAACCACTCAATTTATTTATTCAGATAAAATTCTAAGTTTTCTTGTTGTTTAAATTGGAATCGCAAGGTGTAATTCCTAACCTTAGCATTCACCCTTTTCTATATGCATTACACCATGCATATAATTTAATCTGCTGTACCAGCGATCAGCAAATTTGAATGGTAGTTGAATCTATCTGATATCTCTAAGGCATATCCTGACCAGAGATACTAATCATACACATAACTCGGTGAATACGCAATCAATTTTGCGTTTAAAATATTGTTTTCAATAAAATTTTATTTTCAAAAATTTTATTTTTGAAAATTTTATTTTTTGAAATTTTTATTTTTGAAATTTTTATTTTTTGAAAATTTTATCAAAATTTAATTGATTTTATTTGATTTTTAATTAAATTTAATAAATATTTTTTTTTTCGAAAATTTATTTTACAATGAACAGTGTTCATTTAGTGACTCGGGAAAAATGCAAGGTCGAGCCGGAATCCCAGCGGTCGGGCGGGCGGTGCACGGTGCACCAGCAGCGGTGACCCGGCCGGCTGCGCCCCATCTTTGCTTGGCGCCTGAGCCACGCCCGGTAGACCGCCCGTGTGCCCACACTGCCTTGACGCTTCGCCCCACGCATCCGTGGGTGTTTGCGCGCTGTTCCCGCCCAGCACCGCGCCCCACGCCCTGCGCCCCACGCTGCCGCTCGCCGCTGCGCGCCGCGACTCTCCGCGCGCCCGCTGCCCTGCCCAGCCCCGGCTCTGCCGCCCGGCTGGCCGCGCGCTACGCACGCCCGGCCACGCACGCTCGCCCAGCGCCCGTGCCCTTAATGGCAGCCTTCGTGGGACACGGTGTTGTGTTATGTCTGGTCCTTGCCTTCTCTCTGTCCGATACGATGTAGGCGTAATTTGTGACACAGTATTGTGACCAATATTGCAATACAACGCGCCTTGGCCTAAATCTGTAATCTGAAAATCGGTGTTACTTGATACAATCCCCCTCCTTAAAATCTGATTGAGCGTTAGCCGTTTCAAAATCACACCATATTTTTTTCGTTTTTTCTTTATAAATTATATATATATATATTATTTCCGGCCAAATTTGGAAAATCATAAAAATCACTAAAAATTCCTTCCTTTTTTTTTCATACTCTTTAATACTCAAATAAATTTATAAAAATTTATTTAACCCCCATTACCTAAAATTTTACACATAAAACCTTAGAAAATTATTTTCTCACCTCTTAACAAACAAATTTATAAAAATTTATTTCTTTTCGATATTTACTTTGAAAATTTTCTCCTCCAATAAATTAAAATTTATTTTCCTTCATTTCTTCAATTTCCACTTGTAAAATCTTAGAAAATCATTTTCTTCTCCATATAACCAAAATAAACTTAACAAAATTTATTTTCTTTATTTAACATTTTCTTCTCATTTTCCCGACAACGAAATAAATTTTGTAAAATTTATTTTATTTAATTTTTGTCGAGTTTTACACGGTAAAACCTTAAAAATTAAATTTCTTCACCTCTAAACCAAATAAATTTATGAACTTATTTTGTTTATTTCCTTGGTTCAAGTTTACATATAAGCACTGAGAATGTACCTACGTCATCTATGCTATCTGACCCGAGCATATAACTCATAAAATTTCAATCCACATAACACATAACAATTCATGTTATGCAACCAATAATCAAAGCACCCTTCAAAAATCAATCTTATTATTAACATTATGTATCTCCGTTTAAATCAATTTTCTACGATAATCATACCCTAAATAACACCGAACCACCTAGTGATTCTGCCCCGCATTAGTGGTGATGTTCTTATGACTAGTGGTGATGTTCTTGTCTCACGTCCACATGAACCCTTTTGAGTGGTGATGGATCGCAACCAGGGCTCACGCAGGTGGTATCGCGAACACGTCTCAAATTTGTGGCCCCCAGCTTGGGGGTCCGTTGACTACCCGTCGACCCGCGAAATACGAGAGTGCCGTGGGTGCAGCGTCACTTCAAAAAATCGAGCGAGTCTCCTTTGTGCGGGAGCTCTGCCCGGTGCAAAACCTGCATATAACCTGTCCCCGAGCAGTTGGTCTCTCTATCTCTATAAATATACCAATATACATACAACTATGATCTGACTATATATTCCATAAATTCACGAAGTTACAATATTTTCACTCTTAAACAATACATAATAAACTTAAATAGTCTAATACATGTAAACGTCAACAAAGCCACATTCTTGCTTTCTTCTAGAACTCAGCCACTAGGACGAACCGTCTCCTCACACGCTCCACAGTGCACAGCAAAGGGTCCATGACGGGGTGAGCTAAAGCTGATAGGAGATTCGCCTAAGTGGGCACTCACCACTAAGTGCGGTCTGATGTTCCAGAAGTAAACACACATTCAAGCAAATACATGATCCTACTTGAATGTCACCATGACCAACTCGGATCAGGAGTCCTCACCGACTCTCCGCTCGCTAAGCCTTGTATGAAATTATTATTTTATTAATGGACAACCCTCGGAGTGAATATGTCGATTGGACCGCTCAGGCCAGTTTGAGTATATTATTGTTTATGGACTACCCTCCCAGATGAATAAATATCGGCCCCGGGTCGCTCCGGCGATTGATATATTATTTAGTTTGGACTACCTAAGATCGTTTGCATTTTTAGACTACCCTCGGGTGTGTTCTGCAGACTCGTCTCATGTATTTAACTCCTATATTCTTAGGATGTTCGAGTGCATATGGAATGCATGTATGCCATGTGACACCCCCAGCAGGGGTCCCATTGACTCTGCAGTGACTGCGGAAGCTTTGTATTAATCTCATATCATGAGACCCATACATGAGTAAAATGGCCCGATAGGGCCCATCATCTCATCGTCATCTGATTCTGAGACCATACATTTCTATAGATCTAGGTTATTACATCACTCCTGTCTAGAGAACATATATTAATACTAGTTTGTTACAGCCATATACACAAAACAAGAAATCAAGGCCACAATTCGGCTAGCTTCATAATCCAGGCCTCACAGGGCGTGATCTGCACATGCCATCTGTGTGCACAGAAAGAGGTCCCACGGCGGGGTGAGCTAGCGCCGGTAGAGATAAATCCCATACTTAATTTATTTCTACCTAGGTGCACATGCAAATGATCATTTCATGATCAAACCCCGACAACGATCAGGTATACATGTTATCTATCATGAAAAAATCTACATGCATGTGTGAGGCGACCTTTGTACATGGCCCAGTGCAGAATTGACTCAGTACCTATGAAGTGCGATGGGAAATCGATGCTGAGTCGATTAAGGCTCCCATCTCTCACAACTCGTAGTCTATGTGATATTTATTTAATCGTTCGTGTCTTTTTGGGCAACGAACTTTTAAGGTCTCCTGCGGGTCTACACCCTTGACATTTTTCGGGCTTTCATCGGTTGATATGCTGTCTAACCGGGTTTGAGGTTTTTCTCACGAGGGGGTATCATCTACTTGCTACGGCCGACACATTTTATTTTCATTTAGTTTAACACTATGGAACCTCAGGTGGCTCGTCCCATTCGAAGCCCTGTGATTCAACACCAAATGCGTGCCAAATCAGTACCATGTACGCACTCTCATGTAATGTGGTGTTACCACACAATCTGTCTGATTTGTGCCCTTTGCTACTTTCAGACCCATGACCAATGTATGAAAACCTCTACATGGACATTCTACACCGTACACTATGTATGTGCTATGAATACTCATGTCTAATGCACACAACATTTCATATATTTAACATACATGCGGTCATGTAAATATTCCACATATTCAAATCGGTACATCACATAAGCATGCACCTAGCAGTTAGTTCGAGAGAAAATTACGCATGGCATTCATTCAAAGTAATAACAAGCCCGACTTTGATTTTCAGTCTTAAAACTCGAAAAGCGGCACATACAATAACATGCAATAACATATTAGTTCAGAGAAAAGTGCATGTGTATTCACAGTGCAGCCATGTTATTCATCGATCCAATAGTTCGGGAAAAATTCTGCATGTTAATCTTTGTAGCCCATAAATTCTGCATGTTTTTCATGCATACAAAAATACACACCAAGCGAGTTTTCTTCGGTATAAAAAACCCTAGAACATTACGCATATTAGTCATGCATACAAGGATACCAAAGCGAGTTTTCTTTGATCTAAAAACCTAAAACATTACGCATGGAAGCCCGAAATTTCTGCATGTTTTCATTCATACAATACTACACCAAATTGAGTTTTCTTGAGTCTAAAAACCTAGAACATTACGCATGTTGGTCATGCATGAAAGGATACAAAACTGAGTTTTCTTTGATCTAAACACCCAAAACACTCACACCTTGGAAGCCCAGAAAATTCTGCATGTTCTTCATTAAATGCAATCTCTTGCAGTTGAGTTTCTTGGTCCCCAAAACCTAGAACATTACGCATGTTGGTCATGCATGAAAGGATACCTAAGCGAGTTTTCTTTTGATCTAAACACCCAAAACATTCTGCATACCGACCATTTGCATGTTTTCATTCATACGATACTACACGAATTGAGTTTTCTTCGATTAAAAAACCTATAACTTGCGTGCATGTTGGTCATGCATGAAGGATACACAAAGCTGAGCTTTCTTGCTGATCTAAACACCCAAAACATTCTGCATGGAAGCCTAGAAATTTCTGCATGTTTTTCATTCATAAAATAATACACAAGTGAGTTTTCTTCAATCTAAAAACCTAGAACATTATGTTGTTAAATGCATTGAAAGGATACACAAAAGCGAGTTTTCTTTGATCTAAACACCCGAAACGTACATGAAGCCGGAAAATTCTGCATGTTTTCATTCATAAAATAATTCACCAAATTGAGTTTTTCTTCAGTCTAAAAACCTAGAACATTCTGCATGTTGGTCATGTCGTGAGATACACAAGCGAGTTTTCTTTGGTCACTTTGAAACATTACGCATGGAAGCCCGAGAAAATTTCTGCAGCATTTTCATTCATAAAATAATTCACCAAGTCAGAGTTTTCTTCAGTACAAAGCCTAGAACATTCAGCAAGTACAACATCACAAATTCGGTCTTCCAAACCCCGGAAAATTCAGCATGGACAACATCACAAATTCAGCGTATTTATTCCTTGAGCAATCACATAACAAACTCAACCAAATGCCATTTCCATGGCCCCAAACAGGAAATAACCAAGAGGAAAGATCTCACCTCTTGAAGTGTGAGATCAGAAGTTCTTGATCCACCAAATCTGAGAAAACAATGGAGGAAAAGCTTCCTCCTCCCTTTCTCCTTTCTTTCTTTCTTCTTGTTTTCTTTTCCTTTGCCTGCTCTTTTCTTTTCTTTCTTTCTCTCTTTTCTTTCTTGCTCCTCTTGTCTGAATTGTTTGCCCATCTCTCCTCAAACTACCAAAGTTGGTTTGACTTAGAGCCCACAACATCCATTTGTTTGACACTTGGTCAACTGAGACTGATGTTCTCCGTCTCCTGACCCGACCACTTTCATGCTCGTACATGAGGTGGCTTGACATTGGCTCCCGCAGCTCATGCAATCCTAAGGGCCCTGCAGAAAGGACACTGGTCACCATGTGCCAAGTGTCTCCCATGCAAGTCCCCACATGGCATCCATGGTCAGTCTGCTCCATCTCGAACACGTGCAAAATCGACGCCCCTCACCCGACGCAGTCATTTGGTTCAACTAGATTTCACAGATGATCTGCAATCTACAAGATCCTGCTTACAATAGCCATCCGAGGTCTAGAGAAAGATCTAGGGTTTTGTTTGTACCGTCCCGACAAGAATTTACCGATTCACTCATTTTCTGAAGAAAAAAGAGAAAAAGAAAAAAATACGCTTTTCCGTGGTTTCACAGCTTCCCTTAAAAGAATTTCATCCCTAAATTCTTATACATACAAAACAATCAACCACATGCATATGCAATGTCATTTAAAACATTAATGACTAGAAAAAGCACCTTCCCTTCAAACAAGAAGGGATAGTTGGCGCGCATTTGTCCTTTCGCGCCCCATGTCGCTCTCCTCGACTTCTACGCCATAACACTCTTCACAAGCCTCACGCCTTCCACGCAAACCGCCTTATTATCCATGATACAATAACCGGTCCCTCCCTCGGCGGTCCCATCAAAGATCAACAACAAGCTCTCCTAATCCACTATATATCGGACCTGGAGTGTACTTCTGGAGCATAGAGACGTGAAACACCTCATGACGCTCGACAAACTCGACGGTAATGCTAATAGATACGCAACTGCGCCCACCCTCTCGAGTTCCTCGAAGGGTCCAATGTACTTCTACGACGCCTTCCCTCGTTTCAATCCCATCACTCCTTAGGCATCACCTTCAAGAAGATGCACATCACCCACTCGAACTGGGAGGTCGCTTCGTCAGATATCGTAACTCTTTGCCTGCCCGAGCAAAGAAGCGAGACGCTCAATCATACCCACCTTCTTCGAGGTGTCTCTAATCAACCGATCATGATGGAGCTCTCTCCCACCTCTCGTCCAACATATCTATGATCGACATGGCCTCCCGTGAGAGCCTCATAAGGTGCCATCCGAATACTGGCCAGATAAATTGCTATCAGAGGCGAACTACCATGGGCAAGTGCCCCTCCCGGGGCCTACCCTTGAGATCCAGACGATGCTCGTGAGTACGTCCTCTAAAATCAATAGTCCGTCGGGACACCATCCACCGAGGATGAAAAGCGTACCACCGAAAGCCGGCAGGTCCCTATGGCCTTCGAAACTCTTCCAACCGAGTCAGAACCGAGGATCCCGATCCGATACTTCATGGAGACTGAACTCATGCAACCGCATTTTACTCCCCAGATATACAACCCGCGTAATTTCTCCAAAGGTGAAGGTCATCCGCGACGCAAAAAAATGCACCACTTGCGAGCTCCATCCACTATAAACCATATCAGATCATTTCCAGAACCGCGGTGCGAGTCACAAAGTCCATCGATGTGCTCCCACTTCCACCGCTATCTCCAATGGTCGAGGTAGCCCCGCTTCGGCCTCCGGTGCTCAAATTCGACCACACGTGAGACACCGCCTGACAAAACCCCAACATGCCTCTTCATCCCGCCTCCGCAATATCGCGACGCGTCAAGGATACATCTTCGTACACCGGATACGACCCGGGAGCAATGGAACTCACTGAGACTCCTCCTCCTCGCTAAATCCATCGACCGGGGACTACAACCCGCACCGAAGACTACTATCCGCGGTGGATGGCCCAAATTCTTCACCGCTGTACCCGACCGTACTCGCCCCCGATGGATACTAGTTCTCAAGGCCCGCACTCGGGACTTTACTCACTTCGCCAGTGAGACGGCGTGAGCCATCAAACTTCCTAAGGTACTGAAACCGCTTCATCAGATCATGCATTCTAATTCATTTCACTGCCTCAGACCGCTTATCCCTGGAAGCTATACTTAGCTAGTACTCCTCGTGGCCTTTCGCTTAAGCGCAAGATCAACCACTACATTTGCCTACTTTACGGTAATGCAAAAGTGAAGTCAAGAATCTTCCAAAACTCCATCCACCTACGCCTCATGTCGTAGGTCTCGCGTGAAGATGTATTTAGACTTTTATGGTCCGAAACACCTCGAATCAAGCCACCATATAAGTAGTGACGCCCAAATCTTCGTGGCGGCGACTACGCACCCAACTACATGTCATGCGCTGGGCAATTCGCCGCGGATTCTTCAACTGCCGAGAACCATAAGCCACAACCTTCCCATCGCATCGTAACACACCCTACCGTCTCTTCAAGTACCAAGACATCGGTACTGGGTCTCTTCCTCGAGACTCACAGGCTCGGCAAGCCTCCCCCACCCCGGAACGCCGTCTCACATGAGTCATCCCATACAACCGACCTCCTTCCCGGTCAATCTTGTCATAAAGGCCAAGCAGTCTGGGAGAAACCCTATAAACCTCCCACACCCTACCAATCCCCAAGAAACTACGCATCTCGAAGACCGACCGCCTCCCAACCCACATACCTCAACTCCTTCCCGGTCCACCGACATGTTCGGTCGACACCACGTGTCCAAGAAACCCACCTCAAAGAAGCCAAAACTCGCGACTTACCGAATCCCTGCGGCTATAACCCGATGATCCTCTAAAAGCCAGAGGCACTTTGCGATCCTACGCCCACCTCCGATCGGGGGAGTAGACTCGCATGTCATCAACAAAGACCACTCACAAATTGATCTAAATAGGGTCAGGAACACCCTATTCATGAGGTCCATGAATGCCGCCGCATTCACAATCCAAAGGGCATCACCGTGAACCCAAAGTGCCCATACCGCTGTCTCCTAAACGCTGTCTTAGGGATGTTCCGCCTTCCCTAACTCAACCGATGGTAACCAAGGCGGTAAGGCTCATCTATAGACCTCGCGCCCTTCGCCTGATCAAACAAGTCATCAATCCTCGGTAATGGATACCGATTCTTGATTGTAACCCTGTTCAACTGTCTGTAATCGATGCATAGTCGAAGGGTCTTATCCTTCTTTTTCGCAAATAGAACCGGAGCACCCCATGGTGAAGTACTTGGTCTAATGAAACCCCGCCTGCAGAATCCTCAGATCCGGACTCGAGCCTCAGAATCAACCGCGCCATCCCATGCGGAGTCATAGAAATAGGCGACGTCCTAGGATGCAACTCAATGCGGAAGCTCCGGCATCTCTTTGCGCAGAATCCCAGAGTTTCGCCCGTAGCTGATCTCGTATTTCGCAAACCAAACCCGAGGTGTAGACTCATATCCTCGTCTCACCGCCCCTCCGGTAAGGCTAGCAATGTTCCGCCAATCGCCCGTGCCATCGTGAATCGTATATGTGAAACATCGTGACCTATTCCCTGAAAGACAACACATGTACTGGCCCGTGTGTAGCGTAACTCTCATAATGATCACAATCTATGACAACCCTTCGATGCCATTAACTGGCCTCCATCCCGAGGATGACCTCGAATTCTGACATGTCCATGACCTGAAGGTCCACCGTGAGTAGAATCCTTGCACGATTCTAACTCATCCTCGATATATCCGATCACTTCCTTAGTCCCTAGTGAGAACTCACATGCAATGGCTCGCCTAAGGTCTCAACCTCTAAGCCCAATATCACTCGCCATGTGATAAAGAAGGAATGCTATGCACTGAAGCCAAATAATATTCTTGGCCCACACAAGCCGAAAGGAGAGAAACGATTCTGACCACTGACCGATCTATCACGCTGTGGAGTAATGGCGAAGATGCCTCAGCCTCGGTCCCTATCAGATACTCGCCCTCGACTCGACCCATACTCCGGCCCTGCCTCTGTCTCAGAAAACACTCTGATGCTCGTGTTGCACCTCGAGATCGAGCACTTGGCCCTTGGCCCAGTAGGTAAGGAGGAAATATATCAGTCCGGGCCAATGCCCCATCACACGGATCAGGGTGTCCTCTCGAGATCTCAAACCTCAGATCTCAGACAGCTCGCCATGTGTCCCTTGCCATACAAATGAAACATGTCATCTCTCCCAAACACCAACCCGACTGCCTGCCCCAGCTGGATTCCCGCCCCGCCCTCCCTGTGGAACATAAGTCCCTCCGCTTCTTTCCCCGAGCCTCGAAGAAGGCTTTCACTCCCTCTTCTTATTACTAGCACCCGCATCCTGATGCTACGAAAGGCCATCTACCTCTCGCTCTTCAATAATCAAGGTCAGATTAAACCATCGAGGTCCATCTTGTAGGTTATGTCCCATAATCTCGCCTGAAGCGGACAACTTCAACCCATCCCGAATTTCGACGGTCGGCCACACATAATCATCCCCGAAACGTGCCAACTCGTGAACTGGCCACGCATCGCAGAATTATCGTCTCCTGCCTCACCAAGGAACTCTCTGCCTTCGCAGATGTTCCATAAGCCTGGAAGTACTTCCCCATGAATAGTCTCATAAAATCATCCCATGTCATAGTCTCCAAGTCCCTCGAAGTCGCGGACCCACTCCCACCATCCGTGGATCACCTCGCCGGAATGAAGCCACGCAACTGAGGGGTGATCTCCATAGCCCAGAATCCTCCTAACTGGACGAACCTAATGGTCGGCTGCCATCGTCCCCTCCTCCCGTGAACGCCTGGGAGGATGGGGCGTGCTCTCAACCTCCGAGGTTAATGGCGACCTCCCAACCTCTAGCCGCATCAGCTCCGCTGGTCGCGGCTATCGCAAACACCCACGCCGGCTCTGGTGAAGGCTTGCCGATCAAAAATGTGTGGTGGTCAACCATCACCCCGCGGACGACTTCACTTCACTTCATTTGCTGATTCATACGCTGTTAGCTTAGAATCACTGTCCAACCGTTAGCACACATGCCAATTTTACAATAATGTACTTTGACATCCCGAACCCATCCGTTTGCTCGAACTCCTAAGGTTATGTTTTCAAATCCCAGTGTCCGCATTTCCTATATATGATCCAATTAGTGTGAGAGACCCACAGTGAATTTGTGTATACACAATCATGCACATACAATCAAAGCATAAAACCAAACACACAATGCAAGGCTCAGATCTAACTCGTCTCGTGACCTCAGGTAAATTCACCCACTCAGACCTCGACACCTGAAACTATGATCCGGATATCAATTTCCGAGCACTAGGCACCTAACTCAAGCTCCAAACACCAAGCCATATCAGTCAGTGATGTTCCCATACATTAATACATCCTGAACCTATGCCCCACTCAAGCTCTGGGTGACTGTGATACCCAAGCTCTCCGACACTGGGTTGTGACACCCCAAATCGGGTCCTAATACCACCACAACTCCGCGGAAACTGTGGTGTTCATATATCATGAGATTCCATACATGAGTAAAATGGCCCAATAGGGCCCATCATCATACTCATTCATACCTGCTACAAACCATACATTTTTATAGATCTAAGAGTTAATACATCACTCCCACAAAACATATATTAATACTAAATGTTCTAATATATACACAAAACAAGAAATCAAGGCCACGCCTCGCCCGCTCATAATCCCGGCCCGTAACACCCCATTGGCCCGAAAGATGCATGTTGACATGACACTTAGTGCATAAGAGTACCAAGTGTCACATCAGAGATTTTGGAGATGAAATAGAAATGAATTTTTAAACCTAAATTTGGTACTTAAAACAAGGGTACAATTGTCTTTAGGAAAAAAATAAATACGTATGCATAATTAAGTTAGAGATGGGCCATAAGAGGGAATTTCAAAAGTTTGGATTTGCAATATTTAAATGTTTAGGACAAATTTGTAATTAAGAAAGTGGAGGGGGTAAAAGTATAATTAATGTTTAAATAGTAAAATAATAATAATAATAAATTGCCGTATTAATTCAGAAAGCTCGAAATTTCTTAGATTCGATGACTTAAACTGGATCACACTGCTAAGTTCGTCTCACGAATCTAGTGATCTGAAGCTACAATTCAGACAAATAATGATTTACAATTTCTAGGCTAAGGGTTTAGAGTTGAAACTTAAACCTGGATTTTAGAAAAATGAAATTGTAAGAGTATAAAGAATATTCTACTAGGATAAAGAAAATGCAAATGTGACAAATAAATTGCAGGCCAAACGGATACAGAAGAAGTTAAAAGTGGCACGTGGTCCCACATAAAGAAATTTAAAAAAAAAAAAAAAAAAAAAAAAAAAAAGGACAAAACATCAAATGAATGGCAGGAAGAACAGACGGGCGTGGAGGAGAGAGAGCGCTGGCAGAGAGTTTGATTTTTTTAATTTTATCTTTTCAAATCTTCTTTTTCTCAGATTTAACAAAAATCCGACCATCTGATTGCCTGATAAACACGAGTGCTCTACGTGGCCTAGGCTACGCGCGAGCATCAAAAACACAGATTTCACCTTAATTCAGCAGAACATGCGAAAAACCCCAAATTTTTAGCTCTTTTCCTCGCATCTACGTCATTCCCAGCTGGCCCGCACTCTTCTGACCAAGAGGTGTTACCCACGCGATTTGTTACGCTGCGGACACCAAAATCTTGACTTTTCACAACTCAAGAAATAGGAAATTTTCCTACTGCTATATTTCCTCGTCTTAAAGGCATATATCATCAAGATTTTTTGAGTTATAAACTGGGGCCCAAAATTTTTGGGATCGTAGTTTAGAATTTTTAGAAATTTTGGAAAATTAGATTCATTTCTGACACCGCAATTTCCTTGGGGACCTGCTTACGCTTTGGTTAAAATTCTGTGATTTTATTCAGACAATTCTACTGCACTTTAAATGTTTTTATGTTTTTAGACTATATAAAGTTCCCTTAATTGTAATCACCATACGCCTCGAATGGTATTTGTGGGGCCCACATATTTTCTGAAAATTTTAATTGTAAAGAAAGCTACAAATCGCTTTAAGTGCGCCGACGTTGTGCGATTTAATACATCGAGCGCAGCTAAAAGCAAAGCTGACGGAAGGTCAGGAACCGTGCCTAAGTTTAACAAGCAGTGCAGTGAGTGTTCTAAACTCATTTTCCAAATACTAGTGTATTATTATTATTATAAACTGTTTTACACTAGTGTTTACTGGTTTTGAATTGTTAAACCATGTTTAAAGCAATAAGTTTAGAAAGCAAGTAATGGTTCGGATGCATCCAATCATACCTTTAGTTGAAAAGCAAGCAAATGGTTTTGATTTAAACCATAATTCAAAAGCAAGCAAATAGTTTTGATTTAAACCATAATTGAAAAGTAAGCAAATGGTTTGATTTAAGCTACGATGGAAATGCAAATGGATTTTGAATTATTAAACTATTTTTTCAAGAAAAGTTAAAGAATTATTTAAATTGTGAAACTATTTTTCAAAAAGCAAAGCCACAGTTGGGAAGTTAAAAAAAGCACATTTGGTAAAACAGCCTTACGTGTTAGCTATATTTTTGAAGGCGACATCGTTACCTAAATTACGGTGATGGCTATTATCGAGGCTACCCACCATATTCAATTTAAAAGGATGCTGACACAGTCCTTCCACCACGCTTGAGCACAAGTTCCCGTGGTTCACTAGGTACAAAGAAGGGCATGCTCCATATTGGATTTGATTTATAAGCATTTATATACAAATTTTAAAAAATCAACTTATTTGCCCTTTCGGTCGCCAAAGCCTCGAGAGTTTTAAAGCAACGTCCCAGTTTTTATTTTCAAGAATGCGGTTGAGCTCTAGGTTCTCTTTATTTTTATAAGAAAAGTTTTGAGAAACTTTTAAAGCAAAAGGTTTGTGAAAGGTTTTAAGAAACTTTTCAAACAAGATAAAGTAAAGTAAAGAAAAGAAATTCTGAGGTTTTATAAACTTCTAAGCAAGCAAGAAATGAGAGTTTTATAAGCTTTTAAAGAAAAGCAAAGAAAAGAAAGCAAGCAAAGTTGAAAGAAAAGTTTTAGAAACTTTAAAGCAAGTACAAGCAAAGTAGCTTTGAAACAATTGTAAAAGAAAGTTTTACAAGCTTTGAGATGTTTTCTCGAAAAGCAAAACGCTTTATAAAAGATGCACTCATCGAGCTCTGCTACCATTACTTTTTAAAAACTATTTCCTGTGCATTTTTAACACTCTGACGCCTGAGCAGATAGATTCTCCCGATATTTATATCATATTTAATAAGAATATTAAAAAGAAATATCACAATTTGTATAATGGAGCATATGTATGTATATAGAGTAGTTTTGTGAGAATGTGTTGGTATGTCGGTTGCCATATTTTGGATATAGCAGAACTGATGTATACAGATTTTGGGACATGTCCTATATGCAAACAAGAGGCCGAAATTTTATAAACTATAAGTTTAGAAATTTAAATTTTTATAGAGGTTTTAGAAGTAAGCAATACGCTTCGCTTCATAGAGTTTCTGGGGCCAAAAGAGGACCATCGAGATTTTGTGGAGTGCGACACTTTGCCGCTAAAGCGGGTGTGTCAAGGTGGCACAGAGCAAAGTTGTATATAATAACCTAGACTCGAGTAAAGACACGATACCACTAAGGTGGTATCGTAGCATAAGCATTGGCAACCATGCATGTTCAAATTTCAAAGTACATACATATCAAGTAATCAGTATTAAATGGGGCTTGATATTTTTGAAGTGAACACAACACTATGTCGTGAAGAGAATTTGAGAGGTCACATAGAGAGTTATTCCACGGCTTCCTCGAGTGGGTCCAGATTCCAGTGAGAGATGAGCACGTAGTCGGGTTCCACTCACCGCCTCTATGAATCAAACTCCAAGCAGAGGGCTCAGCCGGACCATCCGTCACCGCAGGGAGCCTGGGCGCGTGGATTCATTTACGGTAGAGCAGTGGCACATTGCTCGATAGTGGCAGCAGCACCCGTCACTAGCCGTAGCCTCCACCACAACCCAGAGGTTCCGAAGAACCTGGAGGTCAATAGAGAAAGTACAAAAAACTAGCGCTGCCATATGACGACACAGATCCATGTGCTCTGGTTATGGCTAGACCGAGTAACAAGGTTTACGAATACAGTTAAGCAAAAAAAAAAAAAAAAAAAAAAATTTAGCACCATGCGATCACGTAAAATTCCATCCGTAGTTGCCTTCAGCCACAGGAAAGTATAAGCGCGACGCTGCGATGCGTACACCCGCATCGAGGTCACATTTATACGGCACTGGGCGCGACGATGCAGAAAATTCCGTCCAGTTGCTCGCCATAGAAAGTATAAGCGCTACGCTATGATGCGCAAATTCCGCTGACGTAGTCGTGGGGCTATTTAAGTATAGTTCAGTCCCCACGTGGCTACTGCAAAGAATCACCCAGGTCGCCAGAGAGCTTTGAAGCACTGGCAATTAAGTGAAGGCAAGAAATTCCGTATCAGAGTTGCTCTGATATTTTGATGCCACGGTGATGCAAGAAATCTCGTAACAGTGGTTTCAGATGACTTAGTGCTTCCACGCCATGCTAGTTTTAAAATGTTCATGGATGGTTAAAATAAATTAAAGGATATACGCCAGAGTTTTTTGATTTAAATTATAAAACAAATGAAAGAAAATATTTGAAAAGAGAGTTTTAGAAATTTCCAAAACGAAGTTAGATTTGTACTTTGACACTAAGTAAATGCAATTTAAAACTGGTTTGTACACTAAGGATATAATGAGTGGGAAATCCCTTAGAAAATGTATAAATGTAAATTGTAAACTACCAAAGAAATGTACGAGGTCAAGAGCCTTGGTTTAGCTAGGTGATATGAGTTTAATGAGGGGTTCTCCAAGATAGCAAACCCCACCGACTCAAGTCACATAAGATGTTAAGTATGATCGGGTGATGCCCCATTTAAGAGTTTTGAGGAGTTGAAGGGTAGATTGACTCACTCCATCTAGCTTTACCCAATGGAAAAGATGGATTTTGTGGTTTATAAAGGATGCTTCCTGTGCAAAACAATGTGCTTTTTGATGCACACAGGTGATTTGCATATGCCTCTAGACAAATAAGAAGCATGAGGAGAATTTACTCCTACACATGACTTAGAGCTGGGTGCCAGCCGTGCTCGCTTCAAAGATATGGAGACATTACTTATATGGTGTTCTCAAGTAAGATCTCTTTACGCATCATAAGAGTCTTCAATATATTTCACCCGCAAAATATTTAAACCTCGTGCAAAGAAGATGGCTTGAGTTGATTACACTCACGACCAGATATTGAGTACCATCCAGGAAGCTAACATCGAGCAGATGCCCTGAGTAGGCGAACATGTAGTCTCTTCTGGTCTCATATGAGATCAGGTTATCTCCACTGGTGGATCCGAGACATTAGGTGATATTGAGGTTGAGGATCTGTGGTCATACTAGCCACGCTTCATGTTAGATTGATTTGTGTGACCAGATCTCTCTAGCAGGCGCCACCGATCCACATGATTAAGCTTAAGGAAGAGATAGAAAATAAAGAAAGCAAGAGTTTCAAATCGTAGATGATGCATGATAAAGGAAAGGATGAGAATGTGTGTAAGTTTGGCATGGCGAATCAAAGAGACATTGTAGAAGAAGTATTATTCATCTCGATGCTATGCATCCAGTAAAGACTATGATGTGAATGAACTTTGAAAGAACACACTGTGGAATGGGATTTAAGAAAGAGACCGAGTTTCGCTTTCTAGGTGCCTCAACCTCGTTGGGGCTAGGTGCGCAGCATCGCGAGGCTCATGGAAGATACACGCCATCTATCCTAAAGGTGGAAATGGAGAAGATTACTATGGATTTCAGGATGTGTCTTACACGTACTCGAGGCAACAATGATGCGATATGGGTGATAGTAGATCGTTTAACAAGTCCCATTTTCTACCGGGGCTTAATGTCGAGGATTCAACGGAAAGTCGCTGCTATATGTAGACGTAGATAGTGATACTTCACGTGTCCTCAGCCACAGTGTCGATCGACCTGTGTTCATGACCGTTTTGGCCTAGTTTGCAAACTTAGGTAATTCGCCACACTTTAGCAATAAGATTTCACCCTCCGACGACGGCCACCAGAGTGACTATCTCAGACGTTAGAGGATATGCCGAGAGCTTGTAAGCCGGAATTGAAAGGAAGTCAGATACCACTTAGCATTAATGGAGTTTGCCTACAACAATAGCTATCAAACCAGAGATAGATATGGCTCCATTTGGAGGCTGTATGGCAGAAATGTAGGACTCTAGTGTAGCCGGGATGAGGTTGGTGAGAAGACTGGGAGGCCTCAACTTAGTACAGATCATCAGAGAAAGTGAGTTGTCTGTGATAACTTTAGTATTAGCAAGAGATAGATGTAAGTTGCGCATAAATCAATGAGACTTGCAAATGAGATAGTGACCAAGTCTTTGAAAGATTTCCACCTTGGAAAGGTGTGTTGAGATTTGGGGAACGAGGCAAGCTTAGTCCGAGGTATATCTGACCTTATGAGATTAGAGCAAAGTAGGCCAGAGTTTACGTGCCAGTTAATTCCAGAGTTATCAAGGGATTCAATGACACATTCCATGTCGATGTTAAGGAAGACATCTCAGATCTCACATAGCCGAGAGCAACCAAAGGCATTTAAAGGAGAATATGACTTATGATGAGATACTGTGCGCATTGTAGACTGTAAGGAACAAGTGCCAGAAGCAAAGGATTTCATTAGTTAAAGTCTTATGGAAGGAATCATGAGAGAGGTGCTTATCGCCAGAGGCCCGTGATGCGCCATCGCACTTCAATTATTTTCCGCATGAGGTATTTTCGCTTTCCTTTCTTTTGAGTTTAGTTTATCCATTTCGAGACTTAAATGTTCCTATGAGGGAGGATTTTATAACACCTCATTCCAGAGATGTGGCAAAGATACATACTGTAAGGGTGTATAAGAGTACCAAGTGTCATATCAGAGAGTTTTGAGATGAAATTAGGAAATTATAAATTTTGGAACTCGAAATTTGGTACTTAAAACAAGGGTACAATTGTCCTTTAGAAAAAAATAAATGTATGCATAATTACAAGAGATGGCCATAGTAGGAATTTCAAAAGTTTGGATTTGCAATATTTAAATGCTTGAGGACAAATTTGTAATTAAGAAAAGTGGAGGGGGTAAAAGTATAATTAATAGAAGTTTAAATAGTAAAATAATAATAATAAATTGCCGTAATACCAGAAAGTCTCGAAATTCTCTAGATCTCGATGATCAAACCGCGGGATCACACGCGTTCGTCTCCCCACGAAGCCCAGCCGACCTAAAAGCTGCTTAATCTTGGCATTGCAAAATGGAATATTTTACGAATTTCTCAGCGATGGGTTTAGAGGAAACCTGAAACCTGATTTTAGAAAATCTCAAAAATTGTAAAGCAGTATAAAGAATATTCATTTAGGATAATAAAATTAGAAACTCGACAAAATAAATTTGCTTTCGGTTGAAACGGACAGAGAAAGAAAGAAAAAGTGTATATGGGTCCCACATAAAAGGAAATTTAAAAAAAAAAAAAAAAAAAAAAAGGGACAAAACATCGTAAATGAATGGCAGGAAGAACAGATTTCGTGAGGAGAGATGTCAAGGTAGAGTTTGATTTTTTAATTTATCTTTTCAAATCTTCTTTCTCAAATGACAAAATCACCATCTGATTGGCCTGATAACATGGAAAGTGCTCTACGCGACGGCTGGCCAAAGGCAGGAGTACCAAAAACACAGATTTCACCGAGAATTGCAATATAAAACAACCCAAATTTTAGTTTTTCGTATCTACGATTCTAAAGGCTGGTCCGCACTTTCTGACCAAAAGAGAGGTAAAGTTACCTACGCGACGAGAGTTACGTTATGGACACTGTAAAATCTTGACTTTCACAAACCCTAAGAGTAGGAAATTTTCCTACTTGTGTTATTTCGAGCCTAAAGGCTATATAATGGTTTGAATATTCTTTTAGAGGCCATAAATTCAGCCTAAAATTTTTAGATCGAGTTTAGGAATTTTGTGAAATTTTGGAAAATTTTGGGACTATTTTCTGATACCGGCTAAATTTCTGGATCAAGCTGACGCTTTGGTTAAATAATGATTTTATTCGCATGATCCTATTGCACTTTCGAAATGTTTTCTAGTGTTTTTAGACTATATGGAAAGTCCCTTTTAGTCTAGAATCTAGCCAGCCCGTGAATGGTGAATTGGGGCCCAAGATATTTCTCGAAAATTTTAATCAGAGTACAAAGCAAGAAATCAATGCACAGGCTCGACGTGTGATTTAATACATCGAGTGTATAGGCTAAAAGCAAAGACGGGAAGGTTGTGGAACTGTGCTCAAGTTTAACAAGCAAAGAGGTGAGTGTTCTAAACTCATTTTCCAAATACTAGTGTATTATTATTATTATTATAAACTGTTTTACACTAGTGTTTACTGGTTTTGAATTGTTAAACCATGTTTAAAGCAATAAGTTTAGAAAGCAAGTAATGGTTCCTGATGCATCCAATCATACCTTTAATAGGTGTGCTAAAGCAAATGGTTTTGATTTAAAACCACAATTCAAAAGCAAGAAATAGTTTTGATTTAAAACCATAATTGAAAAGCAAGCAATAGTTTCTACTTAAACCATAATTGAAAAAGGGCAAATGGTTTTGATTTAAGCCATGATGAAATGCAGAATGATTTGAATTATTAAACCATTTTTCAAGAAAAGGCAATGGTTTTAAATTGTAAACCATTTTTCAATAAGCAAGTAAGCAAAAAGAATATTGAAAACAAGCCTATCGCAAGCAGCTATATTTTGGTGACACGCTAGCTAAATTCATGGGTGATGGCGACACGAGGTCAATTCCACCATATTCACCTAAAGGTGATGACACGTGTCCTTCCACCGCACGGAGTTACTGTGTTCCTTTGTCTACTAGTGGTACAAGAAGTGCTATAGGCCTGCTGGTTGATGACGATAAGCATGATATACAGCTTTGAAAATCAACCATTTGTCCCTTGGCCGCCTGTGCTTCCGAGAGTTTGAAGCAAACGGGTCCCGCTTTATTTTCAAAGCACGCGGCCGAGCTCTAGGCCCTATTTTTATGAAAAGTTTTCGAGAAACTTTTAAAGCAGAAAAGGTCCGTGAAAGGTTTTAAGAAACTTTTCAAACAAGATAAAGAAAGCAAGCAAAGAAATTTGAGAAGTTTTATAAACTTCTAAGCAAGCAAGAAATGAGAGTTTATAAGCTTTTAAAGAAAGCAAAGCAAAGCAGCAAGCAAGCAAAGGAAAAGTTTTAGAAACTTAAAAGCAAGTAAGCAAAGCAAAGTAAAGCTTCGAAAATAATTGTAAAAGAAAGTTTGGCGCTTTGAGATGTTTTCTGGAAAAGAAAACGCTATAAAGACACCACCGAGCTCGTTTTAGCCTATTACTTTGTATTTTAAAAACTATTTTCCAGATGAGACCCTAGACTGGAGCAGACATAGGATTCTCCGACATTTATATCAAAGGCCGTAATTAAGAATATTGTGTAAGGAACACTTTGAACTTGTATAATGGAGGCATACAAGTAGAGTAGTTTTAGAGAATGTGTTGATATGATGGTTGCCATATTTTGATATAGTAAATTTGATGCATACAGGATTCCACATGTCCTATATGCACCGTTATGTCGCGAAATTTTATAAATCATAAGTTTAGAAAAATTTAAATTTTGCAGAGGTTTTATACAACACGTTTCGTCATAGGAGTTTCTAGTCGCTAGAGGTAACGGCCGATTTTGTGGAGTGGCAAGACACCTGTCGCGCAGCGGGTACCACTGCCTCTAAGGGAGCGTCAGCTCCGCCCGCACGTCCCCTGGCGACTGGGTCCCACGACGGTGAGTTTAACGCCCAAGAGAGATAAACTTATACGCTTATTTCACCAGGTGCACATGCAAATGATCATTTCACAAATAAACCAACAACCAATCCACAGGTATTACATGTTATCCTATCATGGAAAAATCTACATGCATGCAGAGAGATGACACTACATGGCCCAAGTAACGGTCAAGTCTGACCACCACTCCAACGCAGCGCTAATGGGAAATCAAGATCGAAATAATTCCGAATTCCATCTCACAACCTCGTGAGTCTATGTGATATTTATTTTAATCAAGCTGCGGTCTTCTGGGCAACAAGAACTTTCTGTGGTCTCACCGCTGGTCTCTTACACCCTTCTCGACATTTTTCGGGCTTCACCTATGGATACACTGCCTAACCAAGCTGTGTTTTTTCCGAGGGGGTATCTATCCCCACTTGCTACTACCGACACATTTTATTTTCCATTTCCGTTTAACACTACGGAACTCCAATTTGACTTCATCCCATCCTCCCAAGCCCATGATTCAACACCAAATGCACAGCAAACGCAAGCATCATGTACACACTCTCATGTAATGTGGTGTTACCACACACCAATGCAATGCAATCAAAGCATCGCACTCAAACCCATGACCAATGTGGCTGCAACCCCATGGACATTCTACATCAGACACTATGTGTGTGCTATGAATACTATGTCTAATGCACACAACATTTCATATATTTACATACATGCAATATGTAACATTCCACATATTCAATCCAAGACATCACATAAGCATGCACTAACCAGATTAGTTCCGTAGTACCTCAGATGGCATTCATTCTAAGTAATAACAAGCCAACTCGATTTTCAGTCTTAAAACTCAGAAACATAATATACAATAACATGCAATAACCATATTAGTTCCGTAGTACTCAGATGTTAATATTCACAATTTCAGAGTGTTATTCATCACCAATAGTTCCAGAAAATTTCCGCATGTTAATCATGCATGAAAGCCCATAAAATTCTTATGTTTTTCATGCATACAAAATACACCAAACTGAAGTTTTCTTCTCGGGTGATAAAAACCTAGAACATTCTCGCATGTTAGTCATGCATAAGGATACACCAAATCGAAGTTTTCGACTAAACCTAAAACATTCCGCATGGAAGCCCGTAAATTTCTGCATGTTTTTCTATTCATACAATACTACACCAAATTCATTGAGTTTTCTTCATTTAAAACCTAGGAACATTCTCGCATGTTGGTCATGCATGAAAGGATACACAAATCGAAGTTTTCGATCTAAACACCCAAAACATTCTCATTGGAAGCCTTAAAATTCTGGGTATGTTCTTCATTCATACAATACTACACCGATTGAGTTTTCTTCGGCCAAAACCTAGAACATTCCGCATGTTGGTCATGCATGAAAGATACACAAAACTCAGTTTTCTTTGATCTAAACACCCAAAACATTCTCGTATGGAAGCCTTAAATTTCGTATGCTTTTCATTCATGCAATACTACACCAAATTGAGTTTTGCCTTAAAACCTAGAACATTCGTATGTTGGCCAAAATGAAAGGATACACAAACTGAGCTTTTGGATCTAACACCCAAAACATTTCGCATGGAAGCCTTAAAATTCTCAGACGCTTTTCATTCATAAAATAATACACCAAATTGGAGTTTTTCTTCAATCTAAAACCTAGAATATTCTGCATGTTGGTCATGCATGAAAGGATACACAAAACTGGAAGCTTTTCTTTTGATCTAAAATACCCAAAACATTCTCGCATGGAAGCCTTGTAAAATTCTGCATATGTTTTTCATTCATAAAATAATTCACCAAATTGAGTTTTTCTTCGCCTAAAACTGAACATTTCGATATGTCATCATGCATGAAAGGGATACACAAAACTCAGTTTTTTCGATCTAAACATCCAAAACATTCCCGCATGGAAGCCTGAAAATTCCCGCATGTTTTTCATCTCATAAAATAATTCACCAAATTGAGTTTCTTTTCTTTCTTCACCTAAAAACCTAACATTCAGCAAGTACAACATCACAAATTCAGCCTTCAAACCTTAAAATTCAGCATGGACAACATCACAAATTCAGCATGTTGTCTTCTTCAAACAATCACATAGCAAACTCAACCAAAATGCCATTTCCATGGCTCCCAAACAAGGAAATAACCAGCATGAAAAGATCCTCACTTCTGAAGTGTAGGATCAGTTCTTGATCCACCCAAATCTGAAAACAATGGAGGAAAAATTTCTCCTCCCTCGCTTCTCCTTTTCTTTTTTTTTCTTTGTTTTCTTTCTTCCTTTCTTTCTTTTCTTTCTTTCTTTCTTTCTTTCTTCTCCTCTGTCTACTTAATTGTTTGCCATCTCTCCTCAAACTACCGTTGGTTTGACTAGGGGAGCCCACCTAACACATTTGTTTGACACTTGGTCAACTCAAGACCAAGTGTTTCCATGCCACAATCTCAACCACTTTCATGCTCATGCATGAGGGTGGCTTGACATTTGGCTCCCACCCAACTCATGCAATCCTAAGGGCATGACAATTGGCCCACCCATGTGCCAAGTGTCTCCCATGCAAGTCCCACATGGCACCCCATGGTTGGCCCGCTCCATTAAATACGTAAAACCGGCGCCTCGCATTCGACGCAGCCGTTGTCTAACTAGATTTCATGAGATGATTCTAACGGGCGTGATCCGCTTCGGCCATCCGAGGTCTAGAGAAAGATCTAGGTTTTGTTTGTAATCATTCCGACAAGAATTTACCGATTCACCATTTTCGAAGAAAAAGAGAAAAAGAAAAAAGTACGCTTTTCCTGCCTACATGCCGCCCAATTCCGCCTAATCATGCACATATAAACATGAATATACTCGCATAAAAATTAAATCACAACATGTTATGTAATTATCATTTCAACATCAAAATTAGCTCACTTTGGGCTAATATTCAAAACACAAGCAATCATCTCATCATTTAACCAAACACATATTTTCACAAAAATATATTTTAGAATATTGTTGTTTAATATGGAAACCCTGGTTACTATTCCCGAAAGATCATAGAATCAACTGCTCACTTAGTGAACTCAAATTCACTACCATTCCCTACCAAATTCAATCAAAGCATGATTTAACACACAAACCCATCATTGCGAACCCAACCAAGTCGTGGAGCAGAATCCGCCGTCCCATTTTTCTCCCAAATGACACCCGGTCCCATGTTTCGTCGATCAAACGGCCCTCACGGCCTCAAACAACCAAACATCAACAAAACACTTAAAATAGAATAAAAACCTAAGTAGTGAGAAATCCACTTCTCGAAATGAGGAACCCATAAATCTCGGTCCACTGCAGAGCCCTCAAGCCCTGTGAACGTTTTCCTTCTCATTCGTCGAATTTGACCCAGCCCGATTTCCCTGATCTTAGAGAAGCACACTTCGCTTAAAAGTTTCCAAAATGGCGCCCACGCATTCCACTTTTTGCCTTCTCACGCTTTTTGGCCTAGTTTAATTGGCTGAAGATCACTATCTTTATTTCACATCTTGTGACTTAAAAAATCAAATTTCATAATGACCCTTATGTCCCTCTTTTACCAGATTCGGAGATTCCTACTCACTTACTGGCCCATTTTCATCATTTCTCTACTCATACCACTTATGGTACATGAGTACATGTTATATGTGGCTTTCGTCACATCGAAAATCGGTTTACGGCACCCGAACCGCGATGCCTCGAAAAACGTGTCGACTCCGACTGTCTCGAAAAATTATGAAATTTTACGTGCCAACTAGATTTCGCGAGACTATCCCAACCCGTATGATCCGCTTCACCATCAGAGATCTAGTGCACTAATTACTTTATTTTTTAATCGAAATTTCACTTTCAGAATTGAAGTTACGATTTTAAGTCTCTTATTCCAAATAAATCTGGAAGTTCCTGGGTCTTACATTAGTAGCTCCAGCTTGATAAAGGGAACTACCTTGATAAGATCTAAGCTCATGGTCTCGTGCCTGCCTCACAGAGGCGAAAGAAACCCTGTGGAGCGAAAAAAGTGATAAATTATGAAGAGGACCACCCTCGTCTGAGGCCAGGGGTGGGCCCTTACAAATGAAAGGTCTCAATTGATTTTCACCTATACATGTCTGGGGATACAATATAAGTATCATTTCATTAGTTATATACATTTTAATCACATTCTAATCGACATTGAACAAAAATAAATACAATAATTATCCATGATTGCATGAATACCTTGAAATTCATACCGTAATTTCTCCATCATGAAAACTTTATCACTCATATATCACCTCAATTTCAACATCCAATGGTGCATACTCGCATAATGGTCCCAATCTCTCGATTTCATTCTACTACTATCGGGACAGCCAGCTGAGCATTATGTTCTCGTTTAATCTCACCCACCAAGTGGATTACCATTTGCTTGAACTCAATTTGTCACCCCAACACCTCAAGTATCCCCTTGAACTTTCCACGCTTATACATTGATCATCAACAATAATTTTGTCGGTTTAAACTGCTGTTCAAGAAAAAGAATATTTCACAACAATTGATCTCTATTTTCTCCCCAAGTTTATCCAACATACATAGAAATATATCTAAAATATCATTAAATTTTCAATCGCTTATTATCATTAAACTATTAAATTGAAAGTTAATATAATATTATTTCAACTCAAGACACTAAAAATCTATCAAAGATTAATTCTGTAAGACCCGAGAAATTTCAATTTCTGGAATAAGGGCAAAATCGTAATTTTAATTACGAAATTGTAATTACAGTTAAAAATCCGTAATTAATTCTCTAGGTCTCGGATGACGAAACGGATTGTATCAGCAACTTCAACTCCAGTTAAAGGTCGTAAAATTTCGTAATTTTCTGAGACAATGAGTCCGCGACGCTTTTCGAGGCACGATTTCGTGCCGTAAATCCCGCTTTCTCGGCGCGACGAAAAGCGCATATACTGCACTCATGTACCATAAGTGGTATGAGTAGAGAAATGATGAAAATGGACGTGTCATAATGCCGAATATCAACCGTGTTAAGGAATTAATTGGATTAACGAGGGCAACTGTAATTGCATATACATCATCTTCTCCACTTCTAAAGAAAGGCAAAACGTGGAGCTCATTTCGTGGAGATGCAGTACTACAACAAAATTTGGAAGTCTTTTCTGTGAGAGAGAAGGTCTTCCTTCTCTGTAAATGTAGAAGTATCGACCGCTGGATTTCAACTGAGCAAGAAGGAACGCCTAATGCCGGAGCGTGCCACGCTGCGGACCGGTTTGCGAAGCTTTGACAACCCAAGCATGAGTGATTTTCTCCCCTTACTGAGGTTTTATTCCATTTTTGAAGTGTTTTTCCACGTTTCTACGTTTCGAGCTCGTTAGGTTGTGCCGATCGTCCTGAAACCCTGACCGACCGATTCACTTATTTAAACCCAATATTGAAACAGTGGTTGCCGCGGCTGCTGGGTGTTTTAAATTCATAAATATTTGCTTTAAATCATATTGGTATGGGAAATGCCGAATGGTCAGGGAGCGGTCCAAAACATGTAATCTAAATTGTAGGAATCTTTTCGAGACTTTTGTAATACAAATGATGCATCTGCACTTCGCCGCCAATACGCTCTAATTGTGTATTACCATTGTTTATGATGTATCATCGTAAATGGTCAGATTTCGTTCACTAAGTGAATCATTGCTTAGATTTTCCTAATAGTAAACGAGGTTTCACTTTCTATTCCCTAATAATGCTTTGAAAATATATTTTCGTGAAAATAAGTTGTCAGTCGGAAATGATTTAAATTAAATCGTCATGCGTATTGCTGTACTTCATGCGAGCTAATTTCGATGTTTGTCGCATAATTACATAACATGCTGTGTGTGATTTAATTTTAATACGAGTATATTCATGTTTATATTTGCATTGATTGGGATCAGAATTCGATCAGTATACATGCATTCCATATGCACTGAACATCCTAGATTTTAGAGTTAGTGCAATGAGATGAGTCTGTAGGAAAATGGTTCTGAGGGTAGACTAAAAATATTAAAGGATCGAGGGTAGTCCAAACTAAATAATATATCGATCGCCTAGCGCTTCCAGCTTGATATTTGTCTATCTAGAGGGTAGTCCACAAACAAATAATATATATCAACGTCTGAGCGGCCCAATCGATAGCATATATATACACTGAGGGTTGTCCACCATTAAAACTAATATCTCCTTACACGAGGCTTAGGCGAGTGTGAGAGCTCAAGTGAGACTCTGATCCTAGTTGGTCAAGTGCAGGACATTCAAGGTAGGGATCATGCATTTGCTTTCTGAATGTATGTTTAATTTGGAACAGACCGCAAGACTTAGGTGGTGAGTAGCTCACTTAGTAGCGCATTCTCCCACTTAGCTTTAATACCCTCGCCGCGGGGACCCCCTTTTTACAGGTAACGGAGCTGCTAAGGAGACAAATTGCCCTGGGAGGTCGAAGGCTTGAAGAGTTTAATGTGCTTTGTTGATGTTTGGCATGTATTAGAATGTTTCTATTTTAATATACGTAAGGTATAAGAGTGAATCATTAACTTCAGATTATGGATATAGTTGGAAATATTGTAAGATATAACTGCTGGAGTATAGTGTGATTAGAAGGTTTTAGCCCAAGAGGCTGTAATCGTGATTGATGTTGGGACAAAGTTTTATGAAGATTTTGTACTGGGGTAGAGCTCCCAGACAAAGGAGACTCGCCTCGATTGGTGGAAATGTCGGTCACCTCGACATTCACGAGTATTCCACGGCTGACGGTATCAACCCGACCTGCTCGCGGTCACGCTTTGGTATCGCAGCTTGTGCATACGAATACCCAGGGAGCCTGGTCGGTATCCATCACCACTTGGGTGGTTCGGGGATGGAGTGTAGGTGTGGGAGCCTGTAGATGGAGGTTTGGCTTAGCCATGGAAAGGTAAAACATCACCACTAAAGTATTCGATACAGCTTAGTACGGACATTTAGAAAATCACGGTTAACACTAGACACTACGCACGTGTGTTGATGTGTTTTGTGTGATTTGTGAATTATTGTGTGATGGTGTGTATGCTATGTTTTACGTGTGTCAGGAATATGTGTGTGCTTATGATTAGCACATGAATGTGAGAAAATATTTTGAGTGGTACAAAGGTACAAAAACTCGGAAAGAGAATGAAAAGAATAAATTTTATAAATTTATTCGCCTATTAGCGATGAGTAATTTTCTGCTGAAGAAAATCAGAGAAAATAAATTTTTAATAAATTTATTTGATGTAGAATTGAAGAAAATGATTTTCTATGATTTTACAAGTAGTAAATTGAAAGAAAATGGAAGGAATAAATTTTTATAAATTTATTTCCGAGCGGAGTAAATTTTTCAAAGTGAGAAATCAGAAAAATAAAATAAATTTTCATAAATTTATTTTGTTATGAGGTGAGAAAATAATTTTCAAGGTTTTATATGCATAACTTAAGAAAATGGGGTTAAATAAATTTTTTATAAATTTATTTGAGATGAAGAAAATGAAAAATAAATTGATTTTTAGTGATTTTTGGTGATTTTCATAATGCCGAAATAAATGAAAATAAAAATGAAAAAAAAAATATTTGCGCAGAATCTGAAATGGCTAATGCACGTCTGTATTGTGAGAAAAATTCTGTATTGCAAGGTTCAAGGAAGGATTGTATTGCAAGACTCCGGTTTAATAAGCTTGGGAGCATATCGCTATCAAGGCGGAATCAGATTACAGGTCGAGGTCAGGGCCGGGAGGACTCAGACAATACAGTCCCTTGTGTTGCAACCGGCTGGCTTGGCTAAGGGACATTGTGTCGCAATACACCTGGGTGTATTGTGACCAAGGACGTATACCGGGCACGTCAGCGCCGCGCAAGGCGGCGTGGCATGAGCGCAGCGGGGCGGCCCGCGGCGTGGCCGGGCGCCAAGGGCGGTGATACCGGGCGCATGGCGACGCGGGCATCTACAAAGGCGGCGCTGGGCGCCGCGAGGCAGCAGCGCGGGGCGCCGCGCAGCGGTGCAAGCGGGAGCGCCGGTAGTAAAGTGCTGGGCTGCTGGGTAGGCGGTGCACGCCGGCACCCAGGCGCTGGCAGTTAGCCGCGGCGCTGCGGGCCTGGCGCGTGGTCGGGCGCCCGGCCGGTTCTCGCGCCGCAGACTCTGCACTCACCGCTGAACCGCTGACTCGCTTTTTTTCCCGAGTCACCAAATGAACATCGCTTCATTGTAAAATAAAATTTTTTAAAAAACATTATTAAATTCAATAAAATCAAATAAATTTTGATAAAATTTCGAAAAATAAAATTTTTAAAAATAAAATTTTTTGGAAAATAAAATTTAATAAACAATATTTTACATGCAAAATTCATTGCGCATACACTCCAGCTATGTGGGATGATTGCGGTCTCTGGCTGTTCGTCTTGCAGACACTAGATGGATTAACTACCGCTTGAAATCAAGGATCGCATCTAGTTGTGTAGGGAAGTTATATGCATAGTGTGATGCGTATAGGAAAAATGGTGAATGCTAAGGTTAGGACCGATGACCTTAGGGATTTGGATACTAAACTGGGTGGTTGGAATTTAGCGCCACTTAGGAAATGAACGGGTCGGTTCATGGTTGTTAAGTCTATTTGCATGTACATTGCTAGTTAGACTGAAATGAAAGTTAAATGATTCGTTGCCATGTAATGGTGTAAATGGTTATCAGAGGAACAGGACATCGAGGACGCCCACTGGTACTCGGGTCGAGCAATCACCAGTGTTTGATCACAGATTCTTTTTCCGAGGCCGAGGTATTACAAATAACGCTATCTCTAAAGGGTATACAGTGGACAGTGGAGAGACCCTAGTAACCCCGCAGGTTTGGGCGTGATCATCCGATATTCACAGAGGAGGAGATCCGATGGTGGCCGACTCATTATTATGCAGACGAGAAGGTGTTGTAGAGGCCATGAGATTACCTGACGCGAATCCTGATTAGACCTGAAGTTGTGTTCTAGTTGTGAGAATGAGGCCCAATGATGGAAATGGGCAAGGACCCTCTAGAGACCTTAGAGGAGCTGCTAGGACGAGTTTTCCTAGGATTAGGGCGAGAATAAGAATGATAGGCTCTGCGCTACAAAGTGAGATCTCTGGGACTCTACTCACGTTGGACCCAATCATGGACATGTCAAAGTTCGGGATGTCATCCTAGTGGATGGACTCGCCCATAGCTTACGTGATCGCACCATCAGGAGCGCAGAGGTTACCGCCTACACGCAGACGGCACCGTATGGTGTTTCGTGGGGACAACACATTTCGCCTGCACGCATAATGAAAGAAAATGGGGACAAGAAGGGTCACAGCGTTCTTACCCCAGAGGATTATGGTGGAGACCAACTAGATCTACCCCGGTAGTTTGCGAATGTGTGGATGTTTTCTTCAGGAGGAGCTACCCGACTACCTCCGCATAGTGGGATGTAGACTTCGGTATCGAAGTTACACCTGGTATATTCAATTCATCTCTATGACTGCGATAGGATGGCACCGCTGAGTTATGGGAACTCGTGAGTCCGCTAAAGGAGCCATCGACAAGGGGTTTATCGTGGTCTCCATACCACCGGCGCTCCGCTCTATTTTGCGGCATGGGCATGGCAAGACCTCTGAATTGCGGTATCGACTCGCCATGTGCAAATAACAAGTTATGATCCGCACTCCATTTGTCAATGGTGATTGATGATTTGATGGACTAAAGTGGAGAGGAGCGAAGCTCCATTTTTAAGATGTGACCTTCGCACCGGTTATCATCACCAAGGTTAGTATATGATATTCCCAAGATGGGCCGCTAGACGCGTTATGGCACTTTGAGTTTACTTCGCGATGCCCTTCGATTCGACGACGCGCCGCCGGTGGTCTGTTTTGATCTCACATGCATAGGGTGTCTGTCCTTTATCTGATCGGGCCATCGTAGCTTCCCTTCGTGATGACATCGATATACTCCCGCCGTAGAGCGGGAGCATGAGTATTATTTCCGAGGATCGCCTTTGGCGCTTGTCGAGAGACCATCAACTTCGACACTAAGTTCGGGTAAGTGGGAGTTTTAGCTAATTGAGGGATTGGGACATGTGGTATCGCACTGTGGAGTGTCAATGACGAAAAGGTTGGAGGCTAAGTGATGTATCGGGAGAAACCGAATGTCACCTTCGGTGATACGGTTTCTCGATCGGGCCGGATATCAAGAGAGATGCGAGAATGGGACTAAGAAGGTCCATCTGAGGTGATTGCAGAATTTCACATGGATATGGACTCCATGGTCAGATGACCCCACCATGGTGAGAATTCCAGATACTTGGAACGCCTGATACTTCGTGTTGCACAAGAGGAGGACTTTTCTTTCTGCCCTGTGGAAGAGACGGTAATATTCCTCGCTCACACTGGGCCAGGACTGTACGTGGGATTGAGCATGAGTGACTCTGATCGCTTCCAAAGACAGGGATCCTAAGACTGGGACAATGTGCCCTGGCTGGGTCAGAGACAGAGAGTATACTTGCTCATTCCTCCACACCCTAATAAGGGTTGGGAGGGATCAATTTCAGCTGTGGTGCTATACAAGACCTCCAGCGAACATGGTACGAGGCCGAGCGTGGTCAAGCCGGGACGGATCGAGTTACGCATGTTGGTAAGCGCAGAAGGACCTCAGGCGGTGTATACCGGGTTGTCGGGACATCGCTCGACATTGGATAAGTTGACAACCACTCCGCCGCCGGGTGACTGAGACTCCAGCCTGGTCACATACCGGCATACCCACATCGATCTGGGCTTAGAGGTTAAGGCCTTTAGAGAAGCCAAGTATAGATGTTCTTCCCCAGGGATGTAAGAGAGTGACCTGACAGTCTAATTATGAGTGAGAAATCTCTCATATTCTATTCACGGTGGGCCCTGTGATTTCTTTGCCCAGATCGCGTCGCAAAGATGGAATTATTGTGTTCGCGTGCATGGTAACATCATGTCGAGTCGGATGTGGGTGCACGGTATGGGCATTCACCGCTTTTGGTGAGTGTGGGTCAGTTTGCTCTCTAGACTACGTCCTCCAGCGAAGACTCATATGGAAACTGTGAAATGTGAGAGGCTCAAGTGTGTCGAACAGCCATATATAATCGAGATGAAAACACACTGGCCAAAGTTATCAATGACCGAGAGTTGAGCGACAGGAGCCTGGGGTGACTCGAGGTTCAATACCCTTTGGAAATCGTGATCGCGTTGTCGAGCCAGCGCGGCTCAGAATGGATGTCAGTGCACGGTAATGGACTAGGCTGACTAAGACATTAGGTTGTCGATTACGCACCTGGAGAAAGTTAGCGCTACACACCAAGTAAGGGTTGTAGTTATACGCAGCGGGTTATATATTATATATAAAGCAAAGGACATGCCGTGGAGCATGTGTCCGGTCATATGCGAGGAGAATTGCCCTTAGTGGAATTCGCTTACAACCAATGAAGGACAAAGCAGCATGCTGGGATGGCAATCGTATGAGGCATTGTACAGGCCATATAGTCATCGTTAGTTGGATTGAGATGGGAGATAGCTCCGCTCACTGGTCCCGATCGGATTAGAGACACCTCCGAGAAGGCAGCTTCGATGATTATATGCCTTCTCACCAGCCCGGCAAGAGCTATGTAGATGTGCGACATCGACCCTTAGAGTTCAAGGTTGGTGGTCGCTCCTAAGCGCGGAAGTTATCGCCGAGGTTTATCTACTGAGATACTCAGGAGGATGTACAATCAGCACGGCTGACGTTATCGCCCAAAGATGTCAAGTGTCCATGAGGTGTTTAACGCTCCATGTTCTGATATATATACCCGCATCCAGCCATGTGGTGGATTGACAGATTGAGGTTGACACGGATGGGACCTTTGAGGAGGGACCAGGGTGCATTGGTTGTAGCCGTGATCAGGTTATGCGACGCATGACCGTGAGGCTAGTGAGAGTGCTATGGTGGCACTATGGAGTGGAGGAGTCAACGTAGGAGCACGAGGACACGATGCGGGCTACCTATCCCTTCGTTTAGGATGAAGGTACGTGGTTTACTGCTTAAGATTTAAATGACTAGTTTCATATGCATGGTAGAGTGCGCATGTTGCATATGCATGTGTCGATAATGATCGCTTCGAATTTCAGGACGAAATTCCTTTGCTGAGTGGAGAATGTAAGACCCGGAAATTTCACTGAATAAGGGCAAAATCGTAATTTTAATACGAAATTGTAATTACGCTTAAAATCCAGAATTAATTTCTCTAGGTCTCGATGATGAAACTGATTGTACTGCTGAATCGGTCCCGCGAAATCTAGTTAGCACGTAAAATTTCAGACTCTTCGAGACAGTTTCTGAGTCCCATCGCTTCGAGGCATCAGCATTTCGTGCCGTGAATCAGTTTTCGGCGCGACTTAAAAGATATAACAAGTACTACGTACTCATATGGAAGTGGGAGTAGAAATGATGAAATGGATCACTGGCGTAATGTCAATATCAAATCAAAAAGAAGGAATTAATTTGATTAATGAGGTAAAACTTGTAATTTGTGAAGACATCATCTTCTCTCTGACTTAAAGAAAGGCAAAACGTGGAGCTCATTTCAGGAGATGCAAGGTCATTGAACAAAATTAGCTTTTTCAGGTTTCTTCTTAAATAGAAATATTCAATCGATTTGAACTGAGCAGCGGAATGCTCACGCAGCAGCCACGCGCACTTGGTTCTAGTTTTGACAACTCCAAGAGGGTAGATTTCTCCTCACTTGTGTTTTATTCCATTTTTATGGTTTTTCCAATGTTTCGCTTGGCTCGAGGTCGTGAGGTCGTTGATCGGTCCCAAACTCAGATCGAATTGATTTGAATTTATTGAACCCAATATTGAAACAAGGGCTGTTACTGGGCTGTTTGCGTTTTAAATCATAACATTTGTTTAAATCATGTATCGTATGGGAAATGCCGAATGGTTGTGGAGCCGCGTCCCAAACATGGGACCGAAAATTGTAGGAATTCTTTGAGACTTAAATGGCCCCGTGATGCCCGCACTTCAAAGGTGGTCGGGTCTAATTTGTGTATTAAATGGTTGTTTGGTATGCATTGGGCCGTGAATGGTCAGATCGGTTCACTAAGTGAACCGCTTTAGATTTTCCCAGTTAGTAAACGAGGGTCTCATTCCTAATAATGCGTGCTTTGAAAATATATTTCTGAAAATCAGTGTTCGTCGAGTGGATTTAAATTAAATTGCTCAGGTGTGATTATTACTAGCCCATGTGAGCTAATTTTGATGTTTGAAATGATAATTACATAACATGTTGTGTGATTTAATTTTTATGCGAGTATATTCATGTTTATATATTTGCATGTGATTAGACTGTAATGGGATTGGGTATACATGTGATTCCATATGTACGGAACATCCTTGTGATTTAGGAGTTAGTGCATGAGATGAGTCTAGAGGAAAAATGGTTCTGGAGTAGAGACTAAAAAAATATTAAATGACGGAGGGTAGTCCAAACTAAATATATTTATCATTTGAGCTACCATGATATTTATTCATCTGGGAGGTAGTCCACAACAACATATCAATCGGTCTGAGCTTTACCAACTGGATATATATATACACTCCTGGAGTATTGTCCACTATTAAAACTAATATTCTCATACGAGGCTTAGCGAGTGTGAGAGTAGCCTCTGGTGAGGACTCCTGATCCGAGTCGTCATGTAGACATTCAAGTAGGATCATGCATTTGTTTGAATGTATGTTTAATGGGAACATCAGACCGCAAGTGACTTGGGGAAGAGTGTACCCACTTTGGGCGCATTCTCCCATCGAAGCTTTAGCTCACCCCGCCGTGGGACCCCCTTACGTGTACCGGGAGCGCGGCGAGGAGACAGCCAGCCCCAGAGGCCGAGCGCTGAAGAAAGCCTAATGTGCTTGGTTGATGCTTTTTACATGTATTAGAATGATTTCATTTTAATATATGTGTTGTATAAGAGTGAATCATTAACTTCAGATTATGGATATAGTCGGGAATATTGTAAGATATAACTGCTTTGGATATAGTGTGATTAGTATTGGTTTTTTGGCCCAAGAGGCCGCTTTGTAATCGTGTGATTGATGTTGGGACGTTTTATGAAGATTTTTGTGGCTCGGCAGAGCTCCTCGTACAAAGGAGACTTCGCCTATTCAGAAAATGCCAGTCACTCCGACATTCACGAAGATTCCGACGGTCGACGGGTAAATAACGGATCGTGCTCGGGCGCTACAAATTCTCTAGTAATGAACATGAACTTAATTAATCCATATTTACTATGTTTTCCATAAAGATATTCCACAACTTACATAGAAATAAATTTGTAGCCTCAAATGTTTTGTTGTACTAAATTATAGTAAAAAAGTTCATTTCATTTAATTCAACTTAAACAATTGATAATTTAGTGAATGTCAATAAACCAAGTCAAGATTATATATTTAATATAATATATCTTAGTGTATTAGAAAAATGAATATTTTAATAAACTAATCAACACCAATCTTACCTATGGAATCACTATCTATGGTCAAAATATCGACAAGAAGGTATCCGATCATTGCGTGTTGCATGGTCTATGGTATCCTCTACATTCCATGAACCTTGCATGAGTTCATTTACACCGATGGTCCAATTGTGACTACGAGTCATCCTACGAGCTGAATATTAGAAATTTATAATAATTAATTATCCCATATAATTCATTTAACATAAAAATACTTGTTAAATAAGCATACTAGAGTTCATAATTTAAATTATATTCTAATAATTTGAAAATGAAGTTAAATCTTTTTTTTAATGCCTACATTGATTCAATACAAGTCTATTGTAGTAAGAACAAAAAATCTACTTTTTCTTTGACATATCCAACTAAACTAATTCAAAAGGTATTTTCAAATTTTGTTGAATTTGTACGTAATGTTCCAATATTGGAATAACATTTAGGAAGTTATATACATACTAATATCTTGCATTGGGGTCATTTGCATCAACTCTCTCACTATCATTATAAGTCATCCCGCACACCAAGCATTAAAATTATAAAAATTAAGTTAATAAAACATAAGGACGTTTTTCAAAACAAGATAGTTTTAGAAATAAGAAATTTATATATATATTTTCCATTGTTTAGTCCAATATATTTAAAAATATAAATAATTATCATAACATTTTTTTCTTTTCATCCAAATAAATTTAAAGAGTTCGCTTACTTATTCTTAACATAAAATGAATGGGCTTTAAAAGACGAATATAGTTAATACAAATAGTATTAACCAACTGAATGTTTTGCCATATTAGTTAATTAATAATGTACAAGACCCGAAATTCACTGAATAAGGGCAAAATCTTAATTTTGATTACAAAGTGTAATTACAATAAAAATCCGTAATTAATTCTTCAGATATCGATTTATTTAAACTGATCAGACCGCGAACTACCTTCAAGAATCTAGTTAGCACGAAATTTCATAATTTTTCGAGATTACCGAGTCGACACATTTTTCGAGGCATCGCGTTTCGGGTGCCGTAAAACGGTTTTCGACGTGACGAAAGCCACATATAGCACATACTCATGTACCATAAGTGGTATGAGTAGAGAAATGATGAAATTGGACGACCGAAGTAGTGCCGAATATCGATTTTGGTAAAAGAGGGACATAAAGGTCATTTTTTGGAATGTTAATGAGCTAAATGACAAAAGAGCAAATAGTGCTCATCTTCTTTCCTCAAATCGAGACAAAAAGACGGAAGGCTATTTTTGATGCAAGAGTTATGAGCTTTCATTTCTAGAGAGAGAGTTTCGACTTCTCTAGAAATACACGCGATCGTGGACCGTTGGATTTCGACGAAAGCGTGAAGGGAGAAACGTTTCACGCGGTAAGCAGCTACGCGTGACCGAATTTAGAGTTTCACAAACTCAAGAGGTAGGATTTTCTCTACTTGGGCGCGCTTTATTCCCATTTTTGGGCGGGTTTTTCCATGTTCGCTTACCCAGGTCGAGGGGTTGAAAGCTGACGGCCCCAAAACATTGACCAAATTGTTATAAATTTTTCTCACCATAGTGGCCCTTGAAAATTAGTGGGCTGTTTGGGTTTTTGATACGGAAATTTTGCATTAAATCATGATTGATATGAGAAAAATGGAGTGGAAGTACATTGATCGGTCCCAAACATGGTAAAATTATGGAAATATTTTTGGACGCAGGACGGTAGGTAGTGAGAAGCGTGGGCTGTTCTCAGCGAATTTATGCGTCTCTATTTTGGTAGTGAGGCCGTGGGTGAAAGTGGGTTCCAAAAGTGGAACCGGAGTTGGACATATGGGCTGCCATTGGGACCCACTTGCTGGAGTTCAGGCCCCATTAAAAGCAGTCCGGGTTTGTGTGAAATGGCCGTAAAGGCCCATGTTTGGCATTGAAATTGTGTGAATTGAATGGCTTAGTATGTGTGAAATTAATTTGGAGGTTGGTCGATCAAAGGAATTAATGGGTTAATGCAGGTGTTAACAAATAACGAGTATATGAAAATTAATTGTGTTTGTAAGCCCTTGGCAGGGTATGGTGCTGAAGTGAGCTAAATTATGGGTGATGATGATGTGTTGAATTACATGTGTGTAATTTTAGGTTAAAAGCCATGTTAACATATTTGTAAATGATTTTGAATAGCGCCATGCGACTGCATACCTTTAGGTAACCTAGAAGTTAGGTGTGAGTGCATGACGTGGATTTTTGTAAGCGGGCATGTTCAGGAATTTCACATGATATTAGGAGGGCTGGGTTGGGAGATGGGCAGCGGATCATTTCGGATGAGGACCATGGCCCATTTGGAAGCTCACTGACCAATTCACCTCGGAGGGGATAGTCCCATATTTGTGCAAGATATTTCGGTAGCATATTTTCAGAACCACAAAGTTTTGTTTTGAAAATTATTATTTTCTCATATACATGGCTTAAGGCAGTGTGAGTGGTAGTGAGGACTCGTGACATGGGGTGATCATGTAGACATTCAAGTAGGATGGCGTATTTACTTGAGTCGTGTTTAATTTAGACATTGCACTACATTGGTGGTGAGTAGCCCATAGGGCAATTCTCACTCTCTTGAGGCTTTTAGCTCACCGTCGTCAGGACCCGGCACTATTTTGAGGTGAGTGTTTGCTCGAGGAGGCAGTGATTTCATTTGGTGATTTGAAGAAGCCTTCGGTTTGTGGCTTGATGGTTTTTTGGACATAACATGTATTAGAATAGTAGATTTTAATATATGTTTGTATAAAATAAAGTAATCAATATTGAATTATTGGGAGATAATTTGAAGAATAGTTATGATAATTGATTACTATGAGTATTGGTTTATGAGCCCCGAGGCATTTTTACTCATCATTGGGATATATTATATTAGTTGTTTGGGACGGATATACGAGGTTTTGTATTGGGTGAGCTCCACGTACAAGAGACTGATTTTCTATAGTAGTGGGTGGCAGAAAGGCATAAACTGTATTCCGTAGGTTGTGGTGGTCAGCGGACACCGGGTTTAGGGCGTCACGGGCGGCCCATGCCACGCTCTGAGTTGGTAGTGAGACTACCTCGGAGAATGGGTATCTAAGCTCATGGTCAGGGTTGAGGCGCGGAGCGAAAAGCCTGTGGCTAGGGGATACTTGTGGTCAGGACACCCTGAGCTGTCGGATGGGCCGGGGGTGGAGCCACCAAGAGCTGTGTGGGGCCCCACCCACACAGCCTGCAATGCCTTAGCCTCTGTGGCCTAAACTATCTCATCCCTAATCCTTGATTAGTGTGAGTGAGACACCTCGAATGGGTATCTAAGCTCATGGTCCCCGGGTTGAGCCCACGGAGGCGAAGAGCCCTGTGAGCTGAGATAGCACATGGAGTGGGACCACCACTTTCGTCGAATTAGACGAGGGTGGGGCCACTAAATAAATCCCATAGTAAACAAAGCGATCAAGAAAAATTAGGTAACTGTACTTAAACTAAATTCCAACGTTGTTTGGAGTTGTTATTATTCCAAAGTATGTGTTCCGCTAGTTTGTAATGTCCTATTAGTTGCATTGTTCCCATTATAGCTCTTGTGTTTTTCCCATCTATGGCTCCCCTTTTCCATTATTGTGTTCATCTTATATGTTTATAACATTAAAAATTATTTAGGTTAAATATGTAATTTCAACTACATACCTTAATATATGAACTAAAAATTAATTAAATTTCTTACCAATAAATGTAGCAATTATAAAGAAAAATTGACTTTTTATACCTTTAACGTGATTATCTAGATAAAAAAAAAATTAATACCTAATTTAAGCGATTCGACATGCTTACATGAGTTTTGTTGAACTAGTACATGCGCGTGACTTGAACATTTGAACATTGGAGTCTTACTATGTTCTTTTATTAACTTCCTTGTTGGGCTTGTCCTATAATCCTTCAGACCTTTTTGTGCTAAATAATAGCGGGACTTCCATAGTTAATCTACTAGCTTGTTTGAAAACATTTATATAGCAGTTAAACTTTTTACTGTGTAAACCTCAGTATTTCCACCTGTGAGGTTAGTGTCTGACCTCCTACATGTCCCACTACTTCGTAGATTGAAATGCATGCCAGTACTGGATGTGTTGATCGGCTAACCTTCGAATGTCACTTTATCATCATGTCTTTGATAATTTGCAAATTGTAAATATTCATTTGATATCATTAACTCATTAAGTAAGATTATCAAATCAATGTTTAAATTTGTTACTTTTAGTTAAAAATAGAATCGCTTTGGTTAACATACTCTATGCTTGCCAGGAATGATTGGTGGGCGTTTCTTTTTTTCGAGCCATATAACTATGTTGATAATATGCATAAAAAGATAAAGATAATTAATAGAGTAATAACTTATAGCAAAACAATGAGATTTCAATTAAAAGTACATATAAAATTAAATGAACTAGTAAAACTAACAATGAAAAACATATCTATCATTGTTAAATATCAGCATACTTGCATGTTTTGAGTCGCTCACTTTCATACGACCACTCCTACGATATTTTATCATAAGACAACGATATATGTTCTTCAATTTATATCATACATACATGAATTCATCATGTTGTCATCATTTCTATCTCCCATAGACAAAATTTTATTATTTATGACTTTGGATTAACATCAACACGATCAAGCGTTGCAACTCATTGATCATGGATTCGAATGACCACTCAATATCCGCAGCTCATTTTCTTGGTAGCGACATCTTGGTTGTTTGATCAAAATTTTATGTCAACCGGTAGCATGATCACCTCTAGAGATAGCCCATAGGTGTCTATGTTGAACCTTTTGTACAAAAACTTTCCGATTTTGGCCATTTTTTGTAATCATCTGGAATAAAACACTTGAGCTTGAGTAGCTAGTATAAATGGATCATTTTCATACAAAGTAGTACTAATATTTATGATGAGTGAAGTATGGATCTTATTTATATTTTCTTTCAGATTGTGTCAGACCAATTACACTTAAAGGCAATCTTGTATCGAATAAATAGTCTAACTTGGCCACATTAGTTAAAACACCATAAAAATTGACATCCTCCCCATCATTACTCCTGACATAAATACCACTATTTTGAAGTGGTCGATGAAGTCATCGCGATCTTTTGTGTGAAAGCGAACTCCGTTTACAATACATCCTGTATATGTGAATTCTAGCATCGGTCCACATGCCCGATGAATATATACTATTTCGATACCTTAGATGATTGCTTAAGACGCATTATGTTGCATCTGTAATAAGAAAAATGTATTTTAAGTGTTGTTAAAGATCTCATGTATCAATAAGAAACATGAAAGTTATAATTAAAAACTTACATGATCTTTAAACCATTGGGGAAAATACTTTTCTTGGTCCAACTCTAAATTTGAAGCACATGTCTTTCTTAACTCATTCCAAGTGCTCGCTATATGTGCAACATTTGCAAAGCATCCCAAATAAGATGTTTCGGTACATAAAGATCTATCATATACAGTATTTAAAAGCAAAGGAATTTGTACAAGATTGGATTCAGACTTACTCTAAGATAAGGTTCACGCTCGCGGCCAATTATTATGACATACTGTGCCTTTTCGATTCTTCTTTTGAGAGTTGCATTAATTTGTCTCTTTATTGGTTGTGCTTATTTGTGAGAAAATAGATAAACGACCACGAGCTTGTTCTTCTCGATTATCATCATTCCTTCGACTCCCGAAGAGCGTGTTTCAATACACGAAGGTGTACATGAAAAATATTAAGCTTCATTTACAGTGTATAATACTTGCAATTGAGCCCTTCGGTCTAGGTTTATTTCTCACGTACTTTGCAACGTGCCTAGGTTCTAATAAATCAAGAATATTATGAAAACAAAATAAAATTGTCATCTGAAGTAATATGACACAAATCTCATTAGCTTTTAAAAAAATTTGTGTATGTAAAAATACCTGCCTCTCAAATGGATACATCACCGATAGCTTACTAGTCTGACAAGCAGCCTCATATGAAATACAAATGTCTGTCAAGTGGATCATAATATAAAAATTTGGAGGAATATCCTTTCAAGTTTACATAATATATGATTCCTTCCTGCAGTCTTTAAAGTCAATTGTATAATGTCTTAGCATAACTTTTGAAAAGAATCGGTTAATTCCATATTCATTACACACATCCTTATTTAAATATAAGGGCCCAGGCCACCAACGGGGAGGAGTGGGCAGGCAGAGACATGACAATCCATATGAGATTTTAACCTGAATATTCCACGTCATTGATGTTTACATTTCTTGATATGTTTGCTGCATAACCATCTGGAAACTTAACTAATTTAAGAAATTTACAAAACTATCATTCTCTATTCCAGATCAATGCTTTGCTTTTGCAGAGTTTTAATATTATTCCCTTTCAATTGAAGATGCAACTCATTTTCTTATCTTCAATATGTACTTTAAGTCGACAGAGCTTTCTCTCGGTATCTTTAGTCTTCCCACAATATTCAATAGATGACCAGAGCCAAACACCTGAACATTCTTCTCAACATGCATCACATCAATATTATGTCTATCTTGAGGTTGTGACTAATGCTCTGATAAAAAATATAACTTTGTCAGAGTTTAATTCTTCAGCTCTGACCGGTTTCTCTCTGTATTATTAATATGCTTACCGGTACAATTATAAACATGAGGCAGTTTTGCCGAAATAAATGCCCAGATGGTATCTTTTTGTGGTGGTCGATGTCGGAGAAACACCATCATGTTGTCTACTCCTTCTCAGGTGTGATTAAAAGACAGAATCTCCTATGACCCTTATAACATATTTGGCTAATGCATAGTGATAGTGTCTTCATTACACAAAGCTGATGGACTATATATACCCTTTGTGCTCAGTAGGATAAACTTCATAGCGGAAAGATGTATATGAATCGTAATAGACATGCATGCATGAAAAATAAATCTCCATTCGACATCAGACGTGCTGGACACCATCATATATAAAATCTTTAGCTCATCTATCAAAGGCGTAGTATATATCATATCCTTACGGGCTTGTGGCCAGGGATAAGTAGCTAACATCATGGAAAAAACTTCCTTCATACACTTCCATGGTGGCATATTTGTAGCGCAGACAACAGGCCACATCTTGCTAATTGTTACTCATATTTTCGTGGATTGAAACATCAGTTCGCAGGCCCGACCTCACATTTCTAGCATCATGAGCAAACCAAGGGATATTGATTATCAAAATCCTTCCCACACTTCTGAATCTGCCGGGTGTCTTAACACTCCATCTTCATGTAGTCTTTTTCCTTATGCCATATCAATGATGTATATCTTTGACATAAACAATCTTGCCTTGGTTTTAATGGAAAATGTCGTAGCACTTGAGGATCTTTCAGTTTTATATCTTGGCTCATCGCACCTGAGAGACAAATTATGAGTTCTGTTCTCTTCCAAAATAATAATACACGATCATACTTGCATGCATGAATTGAATCATATCCTAAACTAAAATCACATCTTCTTGGCATCCTGTGTGATTTTGGAATTTTACTCCCCGTCTGAAAAATCATCAAGTAATAATTCAAGCAACAATAATGCTTATTGCTCCATCCATTAAGCACCTTTATACATCAACACAAGAAAATTCAATTCTAAAAACTTAGTACAACACGAATTACAACTCTTGATAAGCTTTACCAAACAAATAATCAATATTCTCCCCATTTTTACCCATCTATTACTAAGTGACTTCATTCAGTCAACTTCTTTATTTATTGGGGCATGCATATCGTGAGTGCAGCTTAATAATGTCATCATCAACATAGTTTGTCATTACTACACTATCTATCATTACACATACTAGTTTTGAACAAGTGAAACACCTCAACATTTTCATGATGTATCCATCTATTATAGCTATGAAAGCCATATCTAATTAGGTGTTGTTCAACATTGCAAATCACGGAATCTTACATTTAAACATTGTACGACACTGGGCGCCGTGTTTTATCATCACTCTTAAGTGTTGTCTTGCTACTTGAATAAGTAATCTCCTTCAGTACCATTATTACATAGTCTCTTTAAGTTGCATCCAATTCCTATTCATCTCCTTAGATAAATAATCACCAATGATGTATAGACATAAATTTACATACATGTGCACATATGTTATTAGGCTGTATGTATGTATATACTTATGTGAAGTAAAGAAATGAGATAAATTGGTGACAACTGTGTAAATTTACACTCTGCTGTGACATGACCATACTCACATGTAATCTTTCAGGTTTCCTTACCAAACTAGTTTATATTATGAAAAAGAATTATATTTATGTGAAATTTTAAACTTCAAATAAGCAAATTCCTATTTTCAAGTAGTGAATTTCCATTATTTAACGGTTAACAATAAACACTAAAGATAATTCCCTATGTTGCATTAGATATTAGAGTGTGAAATAAATAGTAATATAATAAAACCTAAAGATCTTCAATTGGACGCGTTATATAAGGAAAAAAAAACAAGTGGAATTGATTTAAATAACAAATAAATTGAAAAGAAAAATAAATAGGAAGTTTAATATGGATTTTCAATAATATTATCATTTAATAATCGATAATAATCACTTAAAGAACAACCAACTTCAAAGTTACAAATACCATAGAGCTCATTAGTACTAATGTGATATTTTAATAAACATAAATATGATTTAGGTACTTATTTTGCCTAATAACATTAAATATAGGGAAAAATACAAGTTGCTATTCTCATTTTCTTATTGTTTATAACCACTTTGTTTATATGGTTACTCTAAATGCACAATTATGACAATAAATTTGGAACACTACCAAGATACTATATCAAATTTCTAAGCAAAATTGCCTTCAAACTTAATGTACTTTATTCTCGAATCTTTTCACATGACAGCGAAGAGAGAATCTCAAAATTAATAATAGAATAAAGTAAATAAGTTTAGAAATTTTCCACACAAATTAAAAAAACTTATAAAATAAAAATTGTTTGAATAAAAATGAGCATAATTTAGAATAAATGAGAAATTAAGAAAATTAATTTCGGTATATCAGTAATACGGTAAGTGTCTTATGCATTGCAATATTTCCATCTTCTAATTTAGGTGTTGGTTCCTATTCATAAGAAAGCCATAATCCTATGGAGTCGATGTAGTATTCTTCATTCAGGTTGCCAAAATTTTACGTGACATTTCCTATAGTTCTCTAAGTACACGAAATGGAGCGAGAATATTATTTGACTTTATCGAATATGCACCCGAAGGAACAAAAAGACATGTTATTAAAACTTTGATAGATCAATCTAACAAATAATTACTTCATGAATATGTGTTTTTTCTTATATATCATCAGACGATTCAACATCTTGTAGACAAAATCTTAATCACATAGTGAAACAATTAGGAAGTTGTCAGCTTGAAGCGCTTCACTAAATGAACCATTTTCCTCTTTGACTTAACTTCAATGTCTTAGAATGTAATAATAAAAAGTTTATACTTACAAAGATATACTTGAATGGAAGTCTAAGCTTTAATGCGTTCATATATAAAAAATTAAAATTATATTCTTATATAAATATATGTGCATTCATTATAAAGATTAAAAATGAGAATATTTATTTCAATGTAATATGTTCAAGAAGGCATGTTTAAAGATATACTTTGCAAGGTTTTCTATACCATGTCAACGATGTCGTAAATTAACATTTGTGTGACAATTAGGTTATTAATTGTAAACCCATAAAGAAAGTGATGCGTCACAACAATATATTTGTTTAAAAAAGTTTTGTATAATATTAATATAATAAAAACATTCACTTCTACACTTATTGCATTACCTTTGCCATAAAATGAAGCTTTTATAAATTTTTAAAAATTTTCTTCTCTCTCATCAATTTCAAAAGTTTTTTCCTTTAAACAATCCCATTGAATATTCATTTTCTTTTAATATTTTCTATTTAAAGAGGATGAGTTACTATTTTATTTCAACAACCCTAACTATATCATTATTCATGGTTCAAATAACTAAAAAGTTTAGAATAATTTAAACTCTTATCAACAAGTCTAGAATGATAAGGCTTTATCAGCATGCCCTAAAAGTATAATTTTGGTCTAAATCCATATAATAAATAGACAACTATTATAATAAATTATCCAAAACTTGAATGCAATGTCATAAATATAGCCTATTCTAATTTTGGTCTTAATTTCCAATTCGCATCCCTCATTGGTCAAATCAGTAAAATTCTTCATTTTGTTCATTATTTGTCTTGCTCTTATATTAAAATCAAGTATTTAGTGTTGAGTAAAACTGTGATCACACACAATTAGTCTTTACTTTCTTTACATCCATTTCTTCTTGTCTAAAGCGTAGATAGAAAAATAAATAAATAAATAAATGTAAGAATAGAAAATTAACAAAGAAAATTCTTGTTCCCGATCTAAGTCATGTTTGGATTAGACTAATAAACCTTCATGTGTAGAAGTAATTTATTGGCTTGATGAGTTATAACACGCAATGTTCTAAATCTTTCGGTAATGCACAACGTTCCAACTTTCTTTATAACAGTGGTTTATATTCAATATGTATAATTTCTACATTCTCCATGCTTGTGCTGTAGTCACACATGTTCATTGTTCTCTATACTACCTTACATTATATCATGAATTGGCTTACCATAGAATAAGTGGGAGAGATGTTTGAAATAACTAAAAGGAGAATAAAGATCCATATATTATTATTCTCACTACTATATTATATACGGATGGACTTAACATATATAAGTGAGAGATCTTTGTGTAAAAGAATAAGGGAGACAAAAAAAACCTTAAACGTCTGTAAATCCTTTGGATATGTTGCAGCCGGTAGAGATGTTTAAGGAAACCAGACTTGCAGTAAAAGTAAAAGAAGAAAGAAGTTTTGGTGGGAAAAAGGAATGGGTTTGTGTGGAAAGTCTAATGTGATATTACTCTACATCATTAGCCCTAGAAATAAAGTTTAAATTTAAATTATTTTTAGGTAAAAGTGATTCTGTTTATTTTAAAATGTTAAAAAAATAAATTGAAGAGTGTTAGAATAAACTTCTTTGAAGTTACGTATATGAAGAAAAAGTGTGGCGCCCCCAAACCGGGGTCCGTCGACGCGGAATACTCGTGAATGTCGGGTGACCCGACATTTTCCACGAATCGGGCGAGAGTCTCTCGCTGTGGGGGCGGAAGGATCAGGCAGGATTAACCTCATGAACTGAGGGACCTCCGGCACTCAGTGGATATAGAAACTTTTCCTTGGCTTGTCAAATAAAATCCATGGAGTGAACCCTAACATACCTTTGAAGGCAATCAGGCAGTGATAATTTTTTTTTTTTCTTTTCTTTTTGTTTTTCAACCTTGGTTTGAAAAATTGGCAGTTTCCTCTTGTTTCGGACTTTCAGTACAAAAAACTGATAAAGCATTTAAACATATAAACTCAAATTTTGTAACTACCGGACTTTGATCTAACCAATCTTCAATGTATACATAAATTTGTTTGCCCAAATCATTCTAAAGCATTCAGCCCTCTTAAATTCCATGCCATTTACATCAAAAGCATTTTGGAGCGGTGAGTCAATGAGCCGCCTCAGTGCCTCGTCTGTGAGATCAAAGCCCTTTGTAGTTCCTTTTGGCTTCTCATATCCCATATGTCAGCCCATGAAAATATTAATATCAGTGGAAGGTATATATCTGATGAAATCTGGTGTGGTCTCTTAGTGACAGCTCTCCTTACTTACTTAGGGGACCTTCTACGCTGTGCACCTATCTTAAGTTTGTGAAATGTTTTGACATAGGAAAAGAATGAGCCAAGGGCCGGTGAGATTTATTTTCATTGTTAAAATAACATTTCGGTATATACCAAAATAATACCTTTACTATCTAGGTCAAAATCCATTTATACCTTAAACTTGTTTATGCTTAACTTAACAATCAATGTATGCGTTTACGTCCCATTTATACTTTAAACATTTATATGGCTTTCTTTCTTTATTTCTTTCTTTCTTTCTTAACAACATTCTTTTCCTTTTCTTTCTTTACGATGGAACGGAATAAACACAGAGCAGGTTCCAGGTGCGACGGTGAGGGACGATGGCACATTCCAGTCATAACCACTAGCTGGAAACTCCACGGCACATGAGTTCAGTCCATAGCACTATCAACAAGGATATTACTCCTAGAACTATTACCCTGATTGTGCTCTCAACTTTACCTCTAAATCATACAGAAACCAAGTACTTGATAGAATCTGGTGTATGATTAATATATGAGTTTGAGATAATATCAGTAAGTATTTCTTTAAAATACATTTTATAAATGTTTAAATCCTTTACTTTATCAGTCAAAACACATATGCATTTAAACATTTTTAAACTTTCATAATACCTTAACATGCATACATATTTAATAATACTCAATGAAAACATTGATGCAAAATCAAACAATCAAGATAAACATTTCCATATGCCTTAACATTTACATAAAAATTTACATTAAACTTCAGTTTAACATTAAAACCATTCACTTTAAAAACAAAATTCTCAAAATATCATTTCACTCGGATGCAACTCTTAATTATTTTGCTTCCGTTGAGTTCAGTTCGAGTCAGATAGTCCTTTTCACCTTTTCCAAGAAAATCACAATTACACATTAACCATAATTTCCATTTAATCCATAAACACTCATTCCTATATTCTTGTTCCTCTAGGAATCTATTTTACTTAAATTGGAATCAATCCAATGGGATCATCCCAAACTAAAGTTATGGCATTTTCATACTCCAACTAGTCATTTTCTTGGAATTTTCTAGCGACAGTTTGTGTACTCATTTTCAAGATCTTGACTTCATATTTTGACACACTATGTCCTTATATGAACAGCTAAAGATTGCTAAGGGTTCTATGATTGAATCACCAATTCAATTCAAACTCACTTCTACGATCAAATAACCTGAACAATCCATGTTTAAACTGTTATTTGACTTGCATATGGTCTACTTTGAGTAAATTTTGACCACTTAGGATCAGAATTTGGCGATACCTTCTTCTTATGTTTTCTTATATTAAGTCTATTTTACGTATCCATGTGAAATCACTCAAATCGGATCAAAATTGATGATTCTTATTTAAATGCCAAAACTGGTCAAAACAGAAACAGGGACATTTCTGTATAGACCTATATAAAAATTGTGAAAATGTGTTTCTCTTAGTTTTTACCATCTAAACGTCTGATGCATTATACATTTCAACATAACACACACAATTCACTATCAAGCACAGCACTTTACTCACTTGGTTTGTCAAACCCTAACACAAACCATGGCTCTCAGTGTTAATTAACCATCGACCTTAAATACCATGATTTAACATCCATACCAGATTTATTATTCAATGGAAAACATCATTCTAACAATGTGAAAACTTACTTGTTTAAGCGGGTTTCTTTGGCTCTCTCTTGATTCTACTTGAGTCACTTGAAAGCTTGAGATAGGGGAGAAAAAAATCGCATCTCATGCCTTTGCACTTCCTTTTCTTCTTGTGTCCTTTCTCATTTCTCTTTTCTCTCTTTTATTTTATATCTTCTCTACTTTGGGTTCTCCTCCTTTTAGGCAGCTGTCATGAGTTTAGATTTCAGCCGCATAGTAGTGCCCTTTCCCATGCCAAAATTTCCCTTGAACTGAAAATCATTGGTCCATTCTAATGAATACAGTCATTAACCTTATATTATTTTATTCCTTAACCAGTGTTAAGAAAGTTTCAATTGGCTCTCATGAAAATATATCCCTTATAGCGATTTTATCCTCAGTTCACATATCTTGCTTTTATCTTAGATTAAATGTCAAAAATATTTTATATTGATCTAACAAATTATTAGCCAATGTTAAATAAATCACTCACATTGGATTCTAAACTCTGAAATCATGAAATGGTTAAATCGAACAAAATCAGAAGAAATCAGGATAATGGCGTATTATTACGAGGAATTACGTTAAGTTCTTTGGAAACTATCCAAACGGACTCGTTTACTTCTTAGATTTAGTCTTTATATAATATGATATATTAAGATGTTTTATTTTGTTGTTTAAAAGAATTTCAACATGAGGCCAAAATTTCGTTGAAATGCTATTCCTTAAATCTCTATTCTCTTTGTCTCCAGTTCAAAGTCATAGGAGCGAAATTTATACAATTCTTATAAACCTCATTGGATATAGCCGAAAAATCATTATTCCTTAGGGCATTCGGTTTGCAATTTTTGAAAATTCCGCCGTATCAGAATGGCATTCAGGAGCATTCTAAATTCGTCACACCGTTTATTGGACCTCAATGATTAAAACTACTATTATAACATTCAATCAGTTTGGGGTTTTACAATCACCCCTCCTTATAAAATTAGATCCTCGAAATTAAAACATTCGATACTGCATGAAAGAGATGGGAATAATGCCTCTTCATCACACTCCTCGTACTCCCGTGTAACCCATACCAGAGTATGACTCCTCCGTGCCTTTACGACGGAATAGTCTTGTTGCGAGAACTTGCTCTCGGCGGTCGAGGATGCACTTGCTGGTTCCTCTTCTGTAATCAAATTCTCTGTATTCTTGTTTGCTCTGTATTCTACCACCTTGAAGAGATGCAGTATCTTTTGACTTAACATAGAAACATAAACATCGTGAATCTGCGTCCAGTCGGATAAATGACTCAATCGATATGCAGCTCTCAGTCTCTGACAATCTGTATGGCCCAATATAGATGGTTTCGGCTTTCCGTTCCCAATCTTAGTACGCCCTTCCATGGGGGAAATCCTCAAATATCATATCCTACATCTGATTCCCTCGGATTGTCAGCATAACTTTTATTAGTTTGTGTGTTTCAATCTATCCCTTATAACCTTGACATACTCACAGTCACTTAGACATTTTGAACCTACTAATTTCCTTTCACCTACCTCGTCCTAACATCATGAGTTGACATTTGATTATAAAGAGCCTCATAAGGCCATACCAATCTTGCTTTGATTAATTCTTAATGTAAATACTGGGGATGATCAGTTGATAAACTTCCTTTAAGCATGTAGCATGCACCAGTATCACTACAAAGTGTATGAGTCTATCTCTCTATATGGGCCATCCCGAATTATGGATGAAAAGGTGTCTTAGAAGTGATTGTCAGGAGCGTCTGTAAATTTGGACAGCAGTAAATTGACCTAGGATTGTCAAACAGTAGTACTAAGCCACCAGCCCTCTCATTCATTTATGAATTATCCTGACATGTTCTATTTTGTTATTATTTCTTCCTCAATCATATTTAATGCCTTATGCTAAGTATATATGGATCAGATGACTCCTGTCTCTATCTTCTGGACATACACAAAAATGTGGCCTCAATGTTCCTAAATCTGTCGAGTTCAGTCCTGCCAGACCTCCAGAGTTATATGAACAGAGAAGATACACCACCAGTGAATGTGAGACTCATAGTTCTCTACAAGGCATCTATTATAAGATTATTGCTAGGATGAGTATTGATGTTTTCATAATCCTTGACCAGTTCAAGTCATCTCCTCTTTCTCATGTGGTTCATTCTTAGTAAATAGATGCCTCTGAAACTCTTGCAGTCAGTAAAAATCCTACGGTACTCCATATAAATAAATGCCTCCATATGTGAGAATGAAATCTTATTTGTAACTGTGAGTCGTGTGTAGGAAAATTACATTCATCTTCTTCGAACACAAACAATCCTGTGTCGTGCATTATGCATAACATACCATGCTAGGGGTATCATTACAGCTATCTGCAGTGAAATGTAAATGTATTAGGATCAATCTCCTTTTCCAATTCATCGAAACTCTGGCGGCAAGCCTCTTACCATAAAAACGGTTCCCTCTTCCTTGTCAAATCTAGTCAAAGGTGCGATTATCTTGAAAATCCCACCAAAGCGAACTTACGGTAATGCCACCTTAGAAACGAAAGCTCCCTTATCTCTGTGACACTCGTAGGGTTTCCAATTCAATATAGCCTTCAACCTTATGGATCCGAGATCCCCTGCCGAAACTATGTGTGTCCCAGGCGACCTTTGTCGAGGCCAAGCGACGCACTAAGTTTAGCATATACTTAGATGTTCATGTGTTTGCGGAATTATCTTGAGTGCTGCATATTAGCCTCCCCTTTGCCAGAATAGATGATGATCGATAAACACAATTACAAAGCGATCTAAGTAAGGCCTAAAATCCTGCATGAGATCCATAAAAGCGGTGGGACATTGTGAAGTCGAATGGTATGATGAAACTCAAAATGCCTCTTAGTGTTCGGATCTGTCTTGGGAACATCCTCATCATGAAGTCTCAACATCGATTCACTTCCCAAATCAAGGCTGCTGCGCTCATGACAACATCTTTGTAAAGCGTAAATCAAGCGCCGCATCCTTAAAGTGAAAAAGCCATGTGCGCTACCTTAGTAAAAATTACATTTATATCTTAATCGGTATTCTTCCAGACTTTAATTCTAACACATTCCATTAGGCATTTTAATCACTTCCAATTGATTAAAATCAATGGAAACTCAGGCTTTCATACTTCTCTGAGGTGGTCAAATGGGCATACACATTCATAATTATTTCTTGATTTCTTCCAGTTTCTTTCAATTGTTTTGATAATTCATCCCATGTCGTTGATTTACTTAAACTAAATCAACCCGATGCATTTCGATTAAACCCTTTCTTGGCTAACCCTCTCATCTCATTTTCTATTGAACTTTTAATTCCATTAATTCCTTGACATTTCAAGTATGTCATTAAATCAATTAAAACCAATCCAAACAACATCACTTTTTATTAACATCCAAAAGTTTACCTAAATTGACAAATCCTTATAATATCATTCTTTCTTTTCAATTTCTTAGCAAATCAACCTAGAATTATATCCATTTACTAATGACCTTAATGCAACTCCATTGAAGGTTTAGATAAATAATCACCGTCTAATTGCTAGAGCCTCCTAGCCCGCCATTACGCCGTTTTACGTCCTTGACTGCGTAGCTTGGTTTCAGCCTTGCTCTCTCATCCTAATTGGCCTCTACTACGTAATGCGCGCGTGTCGGAATTGTCGTAGCTATTGGTCCAAATCTACCGGACTAAAACCTCTGACAAACTCTTGGCCGTGATATGGACCTTTTGGTTTCCATTTGTATCTTTTATCATCAGTTCAACTTTTCCAAGCGTGATACATGACTAACTTCTCTTGATACATAACTTGTGGCATTTCTTGGGAATAAGGACCTCCTTATCACCAATTGATTATGCACGTTATGTATAGAATCATGCATTTATATGTTAATCTATCATTAGAATGCGTCTTGCCATCTTTTTTGTAATCATCCGACAACGTTCACCGAGAATTTCGATCTCCATGTCCTCTAATTGCTCATCTAGTTTAAACGGTAGAACATTATCATTTCCATGTAAATATTATATTATTATAGTTTCTCGTGTGAATAGACTCCCATTTGGACCAGTCGTTTATTACATTAATATTTCCTCCTAAGGTATTGATGAGTGGACTCTTCTACATGCCTACAATTTCTTTCAACTTTTATGATCTTTCCATGACATATTCTCCTGTCTCGGATGTAATCTTTGAAATTAAAGTCAGGAGCTCCTTTGTCCTGGGCCTTCCAACAAAAGGTCATTATTGGCTGCACTAAATGAAACCTCGGTATTTGGTGGTATTTTAATGCCTCGGGCTCTCTGGTGAAAAGCGGTCGGCCTCGGCTTGACGCATTTTTAATGGGTAAGAATTTTACTATGTCATGTAATGCTGTATGATTTAAATCACATAAATAATTTATAAATTTAAATAAAACATTAAAGCAATCGCGCAGAAAATAAAATTTTCAAATCTTTATAACATTTTGTTGTAGAAACACGTACCCACGTTGAAGGATCGACCGGATTAACCTCCTCATGAACTGGGGACCTCCGCCTCGATGGATATAGAAACTTTCCTTAAGCGCGAATAAAATCCATGGAAGCGAACCCCTTCCTGATCTTTAACATACCTTTAATGTCGCGAAATGAAGTGATAACTTTTTTTCTTTTCTTTTGTTTTTTTTTTCAAACACTTGGATTTTGAAAAAAATTGGCGAGTTTCCTCTGTTTTTCGGACTTCCCTAAATTACAAAACACGATAATATTTAAACACTTATAAACTTCCAATTTTATACTTCCATATTAGGACTTCTCGTCCTGACCCAATCAACACAATATACATACATATACATTTGTTTACTTCCGTCATCAAAACATTCAAACCCTCTTAAGACCCCATGCCATTTTATCCAGCATTTTAGACGTGGGATAATGGCCAGCCTCATTACTTACCGTCCCTTGCGGATCAACTCCGTAGTTCCTTTTCAACTTTATACATATATATATCATAACAAAATATTCAACATATCTGATGCGATATATATATCTGATGAAATCACGGTGTGTCTCCTTGATGACTGACTCCTTTGCCATAGGGGGCGGCTCTACGTATGCACCTATCTCGGAGTCTGAAAATGTTTTTTAAACATGGGGAAAAGAATAGGCTAAAGGCCAGTGAGTGTACATTTTCATTAAATAACATTTTCAGTATATACCAAAATAATACATGCCCTTCAATTAAAATCCATTTATGCCTTAAACATTTATACGTAAATTTCTTTCAATAAATCTTATGCATTTTAAAATCCATTTATGCTTTAAACATTTATGCAGTAAACTTTCTTTCTTTATTTCTTTGCTCTTTCTTTAGCAACAACAACAACCTTTTTCTTTCTTTACATTGAGACCCGGAGATAAACACAGGAAACGGTTCAGGTGGCGGTGAGAACGATACATTCGATCTTAGCCTCCTTCTTGGAGAAACTCTCGCTTGCATAGGGTTCCGGTCATACTTGCTGTCGATAATAGATCATGCTCCATTTTATTCCGGTTAGTGACTTCATAACTTTACCCTCTAAATCCTTACCGGCAAATTACTTGACCGTTATAGGTCACCGCGTTAATATAGTTTAGGTATATCGATGCGACGTTCATAAACCATTGCAAATATTTCAGTCTTCGCTTTATCGTAAGCTGCGGCATTCTTCAAACATTTTAAACTTTCATAATACCTTAACATATGCATACATATTTAATACACATATAAATATAGGCATTGATGCAAGATAAAACAATGCAAGATAAAACATTTCCATATGCCTTAACATTTACATAAATTTACATTAAACTTTCAGTTTAACATTAAAACCATTCACTTGCAAAAACTCAATTCTCAATATCATTTTTCACTCCAGTTCACGCTGATCGACTTTGCTTCAGTTGAGTTCTGTTCGTCAAATAATTCACTTTCACCTTTTCAAGAAAAATCCTGATACATGCTCCTATTTCCATTTAATCCACCATAAACACTCATTCCTATATGTATTCCTCTAGGAATCTATTTTGCAAAATTGGAATCGATCAATCGGATCATCCAAATAAAGTTATGGCATTTTCATGCCAACTAGTCATTCTGATTTTTCTAGTGACAGTTTGTATTACTCATTTCCAGAGTGTGACTTCAATATTTTGACACTATGTATCCTTATACTCATTTAAAGCTAGGTGCTAAGGGTTTCTATTCAATTGGAATCACCCAATTGAACACTTAGAAACTCTTCTACGATCAAATAACGAGGACAATCTATGTTCAAAAACTGAACCAAATTTGGCTTGCATATGGTTCTTTGAGTAAATTTTGACACTTAGGATCCATTTGTGATACCTTCTTCTTATGTTTTGTTCTCCTTCAAGTCTATTTTACGTATCCACTTAAATCCTTGATCGGACAAAATTGAGCAAGTTGCCAAAATGCAAAACTGGTCAAATAGAAAACAGACATTTCCTGTACCGAGACTGCTGCTTGATGACCATGTGTTTCTCTTCCATTTTCTTTCCTCTAAACACTTAAATCTGATGCATTATACCCGACAACATAGCACACACAATTCACTATCGACCCTAACCCATACTCACTTGATTTGTCAAAACCCTAACCTAAACCATGGCTTTCTCAATTGATATTAAATTCAGCACCATTAAACCTTAAATACTATCAATTTAACATCATACCAGAATTTCGAACATTAACGCTGGAAACATCAAATAACTTCCACCATGAAAACTTACTTGTTTCTTGAGTTTCTTTGGCTCCTCTCCTTGATTACCACTTGAAGATCATGACTTGGATGAGGAGAAAAATCACATCTCATGCCTTTGTCCTTCACTTTTTCTTCTTGCTTCTCTTTCTCTCCTTTCCTTTTCTCTCTTTTCTTCCCTCTCCTTTCTCTCCTACGGGTTCTCCTCCTTTTTGAGTAACTTAATCCTCCATTTAGATTTTGCTTCACCTTGACAAAATTGCCCTTTCCCACTTGCCAAAATTTCCTTGAACGAAAAGCTCATTGATCCATTCTAATGAATCACAAATCCATTAACCTATTATTTTATTCTTAGTCATTAAGAAAGGTTTTAATTGGCTCTGCAGAAAAATATATATCCTTATAGCAGTTTTGAGTTTCACCTTATCTTTGGCTTTTTCTGATTAAATATAAAGAAATATTCTATATTCAGCTTCCAAATTGACCATGAAATATTTAATTAATCATACATTGGTTCTAGGCTCTGAAATCATGAATCGGTTTTAGAAATCATTAAATCAATCGGATAATAAGGCGTATTATTACGGTCGTTAGGATCACGAAACTGTCGGGGATAGTTTAAACTTTCATTCGTTTCGTTGTAGTCTTTATGATATATTACGGTTGTTTTATTATTTCGTGATTTGAAAATTTCAACGAACGCACGAATTTTTCGGTCAGGAAATCACTATTCGCCGTCTCTATTCTCTTCAAATATCAGTTCAAAGTCGCCAGAATTTATTTCTTCTGTTAACTCTCAAACCCTCCATTCGGATATAATAAGAAAAATCTGTTATTCATGGGGCATTCGGTTACAATTTTAAATTAAGCCGTGTCAGGCGTCGGGCGTTCTAATTATCTACGCCGTTTTATCGTTAGGAACCATCCCAGTTCAAAAACTACTATTATAACATTGTCGGGTTGGGGTTTCTGAGGCTCTACCCCGAATGCAACACATAAACTTTTTATTGTCGGCAATCCCTTGGTAAGGCCTCCCAGGCCCATAATACAATACTCATCTGGCTCCCTTATATCCAAACTAGATCCAATAGTTTCAAGAGTTAATAAATTACTCTTATACAACATATATCAAAATATATGAATTTTAATACATGTAAATATCATAAGAACCCTCAAAGCCACACCCCGGCTTTCTTCTAATCTCAGTCTCTAGGGCCAGTGCGTCCCATACGCTCCTGTACACAGCAAATAAAGGGGTCCCACGGCAGTGAGCTAAAGCTTTCGATAGGAGAATGCGCCTAAATGGGCTACTCACCACCTAAATGCGAGTGCAATGTTCCAAAGTAAACACACACACATTCGAGCAAATGCGCTGATCCTGCTTGAATGTCTACATGACTGACTCGGATCCAGGAGTCCTCAGGCTCTCTCACACTGGCTAAACCTCGTATGAGAATTATCATTTTCTAATGGTGGACTACCCTCTAGATGTTATAAATTTGGTAGTCTCTAGATGTTATATTTAGTGGGCTACCCTCAGGATATATCAATTGGGCAGTCTCAGATGATTGATATTTTTATATGTGGACTACCCTCTAGATATAGATATAGATTGGGTCGTCAGACGATTATTTTAAGTTTGGACTACCCTCCGATCATTTACTATTTTTAGACAACCCTCCCAGGACATTTTCTAGACTCATCTATTGCACTCACTCCTATAATCTTGGGGTGTTCCGATTGGATATGCGAATGCATGTATGCCATATCCCGATAAATTATAATCACATGCAAATATATAAACATGAATATATTCGCGCAAATTATTAAATCACACAAACATGTTGTAATTATCATTTCCAACATCAAAATTAGCCATGACAATGTTCCAAACACAAGCGGTCGATTGAATTACTTAATCAACTTGTCTTTTCACAAAATATATTTTTGTGTCACTATTCTATGAAGCGATAAAAGCCTAGGTTTTACGGTTCGAACACCTGATATCATCGGTTCACTTTTGTGAACCACTTTATGACCTAAGAGCCCCAGTAATCAGCATGATTTATACTGACCATCATTGAACCGTCGTGGGCGATCACGGGCTGCTCCATTTTTCTCAAGGTATAATGATTGATCCCAAGTTTGGGATGGTGAAACAACCCCTGTAATTGCCTCATTGACTGACATTCGAAAAGTACTAAAGTGGAATAAAACCCCGTAGAATCCTACCTCTTGGAGTTTGAGGAAACTCAAATCTAGGGTCCGTGTATTTATAGCCTCATTCACATTGCCTTCTCGCCCAGAAGGCGTAGACGGTCGGATGCGTATTCTAGAGAGAGAAGCCCTCTCTCTAGTCTCCAAAAGCAATACTGGATAAAAGAATGCCTCTCACGTTTTCTTGCTTTAAGTGGAGAAAGAAGACACTATTATCTATTTTGTCATTTTCACAACCTGTGACTTCCATGACCATTTAGTCACTTAGTTTAAAGTTTGATGTGTGGCCCCGATACGTCGTTTTAAACCACGTTTCTCTACTCTCTTCTGCCACTTATGGCACATGAGTACTTGTTATATATGTTTTGTCGCCGAATCGTTTGTAGCGCCGAGCTCGATGCACAAGCGTCTTAGGCTAAAGTATCTCAAAAATTAAAAATTTTACGTGCTAACTAGATTTTGTGAGGCGATTCAGCGATGATCCATTTTTGTCATCCGAGATCTGATATTAATTACAGATTTTAACCGAAATTGTTTATAATCAATTAGTTTTATTAAAGTGGAATTTCTGAATTTTCTAGAGAGAAGAGAATGAGGAAATGAGAAGGGCGGCCCGCAGGGCATGGCTTCATGTGCCAAACTTCACTTCCTTGTCCTTTTTTGACTAACAAGGAAATGCCTGAAAGGAGTATTGAGTCCTTTTGTTGACTAACAAGGAAATGATGAAAGGAGTATTGAAAAAAAAACTAATTTTAAGCATTTCCCCTTTGGAAGGCGGTATTGTGGACATTAGATTAGTTTATTAATTGTTTAGTTGCATTTTTAATCATAAGTTTTCCAACAAAATAATTCATATTGAGTAGTTGTTAATTATTTTCTTTACTTGGCTTTATTAAAAATTATAGTTAATCAAAGAATTTAACAATTTAAGTGTTTATTTTTCTTTCTTTTATTTTGTGGTGGTTTTGAAGGAATAGTATAAAATATAAATTTTATTTAAATTTACTAAATTTATATTATTTTAGTATTTAAATGGCTTTTGTCATTAGAGAATTTAATATATATATATATATATATATATATATATATATATATATATATATATATATATATATATATATATATATATATATATAATGTTTTATATGATTTTATTTTGTCTAATTGTTTTTATATGTTTTATTTCAATAATTATAGTGATAAACTTCAACTTACTTGGATAAGTTTACTACATTTCAAAAAAGTAAAAAATAAGACATTTATGCATGAGTCATAATGTGAGAAGTTATTTAGCCAAATGGTATCAACCTAGTACAAAATATTTGAAATGAGTTTGGAAATATCAACTACGTACATATTAGAATTAAAAACAAGAATATCAAAGGATGACAAATAATGAAACCTGCAAAGTCTATTCTCTCACCTATTGAAAGACCTAAGTTGACTAGGAACCTTAGGCTGCAAACTCAATAAATGACAGTGAATTTTAAAAAAAAATCTAATAGTTTGTATTTACAAATGGTTCTCATAGAATTTTTAAGATGACATGATTCAGTGAGATAGGGGTGGAATCAGCTTGAAGACCGTTGATTCTCTGAATTTATTTATTTATTTTAAATTTCTCATTAGATATGGAGATTTGACTCAATACTATTTTTTTGTCCATTGAAATATATGAGTATTAGACCATTGAATTTGAGTTGAAGTTGAAGTTTTAAAATTTTGCAAATTTTATGCCACTTAATCTAGCCCTACTAAAATCCAATTATGGGTTCACCACCATTAGATATAGTCAATTTACTGTCACAACTCATTTAAGTGATTTTCTTCATGGAAAAAAAAAAGTGAAAGGTAAATATATTCTTTAATTTTTTGGATGAAGTGAAGTTTTAAGATGATGATGAAGTGTCCTTTAACAATAGTATTTTGTTTTTTATAGAATAATTTTGTTATTGAACAAAATTCAAGAAAATTTTCAAATCAAACTTATTTTGTTTTTTAATAGAAAGTAAGCTATTTCAAATAACATTTTAAAATTATTTTCACTTTCTTTATTTTAAAATAATTATAATTATTATTATTTTGTATACTGAGTCTCTAAACAGTAAACACAAATGAAAACAAGTGAAAGCAAGTAAAACGGTTAAAATTGTAATATTACTTTTTGTTTTTAAACCGCTAATTACATTTTTAACTTGTTTAAATATTTTAGAAAATTTTAAATTTTGAATAACTCAATAATTTTGTATAATTATTTTGAACAGAATTGGAAAAATAAGTGAACATAAATGAAATATCTTATTTAAAAATACCATATTTTCTCATCTTAAGAAAAGAAAATATTCTTTCTTATCTTTGAGAATATAATTGGTTGAGTGAATGTCAAATAAATCATATATTCAACTTTAAGTTGCTTAGTTTTCTTTTATTTTTATTTTCATTTTTAGCTTATATTTATATTTCTAATTTTTTTTATTTTATAAAATGTTTGAATTTAAATTTTGAAAATTATATTTAAAATGTTATTTCTAAATTCTTGTTGTTTTGGAAATTTGACAAACTAGAGAAGAAGAATTTAATTTAAGTTCAATCCTTTCCTCTCTGATTTTGTAGGCAAATTTCAATTTTTGTAAAAATGGCAAAATCGTAATTTTGGTTCCAAAATTGTAATTTCGGTTAAAAATTCGAAATTTATTCTTTGGATCTCGGATGACGAAACAGATTTCACCGTTGGAATCGTCTCGTGAAATCTAGATAGCACGTCGAATTTTGTTGAATTACGAGATAGTCGGAATTTACACGTTTTTCGAGGGCATCGTTTGGTCTTGGAAGTAAGGCGATGTGGCGAATCGCGTATAATACGTCTTCGTATGCCGTAAATTGGCATGAGTAAATGATAAATGGATGAATGTGCAGTGTCAAAACTAGGAAAAGAATGACATAATGGTCATTTTAAAGTTGATTTAATGATAATGAGACAAAACACTCAATAGTGTTGTCTCTTACAAATGGAGAAAGGAAGGAAAACGTGCAGGAGAAGAATGGAGGATGTAGTGGCTGGATGTTCTTCATTTTAGAGTGAGAAGGTGCTCGCCTGCAGAATATCGGGCAATCCGGTAGTTGGCGGTCTTCGGGACGAAGTTGCTCGCGGACGCTACGTGTGGCGTCAGTTTCAAAGTTTGAAAAACTCGAGAAGGTAGAAGTTCTCCTACTTGGGTTTATTCTTTATTTAAGTGCATTTATGATGTTTGAGTTGATTGAGGCGTAAGAGGAATTCGTTTGATCGGTTCGACTTAGGACCCGGTGTGGAAATTAATTTAGTTCAATTAGACCGGTCATTATTTGTCCATTGATTCTTAGGTTATTTATGGTCGATTTGTCATAAATGATGTTTGGCGATGTATAAGAATGGCTATGAATTTCGGGTTCACTAAGTGAGCCAGATGATTAGTGATTCTTAGAAATAGTAGCAGAGGGTTTCACTATTCGAGAATAGTGTTCACAAAATAATTTTGTGAAATAATGTTGGTCGAGTGATTCAAGTTGGATTGCTCGTGTTTGATCGATGCTTGCGCGTGAAATTTACAATTTTGATGTAATTGATGATGAGAATTACATGACATGTTTGTGTGATTTAAATTATGTGGAATACATGCATGATTATATATTTGCATGTATTTATAGAATTGAAATGAAATTGGAATCATGCATTCCCACTTATGCCTTTAGGGCACCCCTAGGACGATAGGAGTGAGAGCATGAGGTAATTCTTGAGCGAATGGTTCGGAGGGTTGACTAAATAATAATGAATATCGGAGGGTAGTCCAAATAAAATATCAATCGTCGGAGTCGGCCTAATTGATATATATATCGGAGGGTTGTCCACAAATAAAAACTAAAGTTCTCATACTTGGATTAGGCGAGGTGAAGTCGAGGAGGACTTCGGGATGAGATGATCGAGTTAGACATTCAAGTAGGATCATGCATTTGCTTGAATGTGTGCTTATTTTGGAGCATTGCATATGCATACAGGTGGAGAGTAACCCGCAGGGTGATTCCCGCTGCGAGCATTAGCTCACCGCAATCGAATCTTATTTTACCGGTATGGGCGTGCGAGAGGCGGCTACGTCCTAGAAATTGAGTTTTAGAGAAAGTGAATGTGGCTTTGATGGTTCATGTATTAGAATTGTTTTAATTTTTAATATATGTTGTATAAGATAAAAACAATTGAGCTCACAGAGCTATTGGATATAGTTGGATATATATATATATATTGTTAATTAGTGTTGTATTAGACTGACGGTATTTATACTCATGATATTGATGTTTGGGACGGGTTATATCTGAGTTTTATATTTGGGTAGGCTCCTCGTCTGAAGGCTACGCGTTTTACGTGAAAATGTCGGGTTACCCTACATTTGCGAGTATTAGTGGGTTGTGGGTAGTGTGAATGCGATTTTGGGGCGTCCTGAGAATTACATGAGATATATATATATTATTAGAAAGATAATAATTTTCCAAACTAAATATGATTTATATTTATTACATTACATTTATTCATTGTTTTTGAAGTTAACTTCTTTATCTTTCTTTAAAACTTGTGCTAGATTTAACAAGATGTCAATAATTTGAAATTTCTTCAAACTCTTGTTTTACATTTAAGTCAAACTCTGGTAAAAAAAAAGGTAAGAGAATATGTTTTTATGAAATTTCATATTAAGATTATCAAATGTATTTAATTTCAACCTTCATAAATGAAATTAACCTCTGTTTTTATTTGTTTCTTATATTTTTATTTTAAATAATACATTAAAATATCATACTTTTTTTTTAGAACTATTCAGTTGGAATTACAACTTCGTAGCAATTTGCTTTTAAGAAGTTTCGAACTCTGGCCCCCTTCCCTCCCTATACCTAGCCTAGTACTTTTAAACCAATTAAGGTAGGGCTTCTTGGAAAAATATCGTACTTATTTATATAAATACTTGTTGCACCTTAGAGCATCTCCAATAATTCTCTATATTTGACTCTATCTCTATATATAGAGATTTTGGTAAAAAAAGCAATGCTCCAATAATTATCTATTTCTATATCTAAAATAGAGATGTGAATAGTGACTCTCTAAATATAGGGATTCACTATTCATATATCTAAATATAGAGATGATGGATCCACATTTTTGAAACACTATTTCTATTATTTCATTATTATACTATACTATTCTTTTCATTTATTTTTATTATTAAAATAATAAAACAATTATTTTTAATATTTTTATAATATAGTTTTATTTTTCAAGATATATTTATTATTTTATTAATTGTGAATTATTAGTAAAATGATTTTAATTTTTTTGATAATGATATAATATATTTTTATTATTTTCATTTATAATGCAGACATGAATATTGTTGATTAGAGTTGGATAATAAAACATTAGGATTTTAATTAATTAATGCATTAATTTCCTAGAAATAAAAATAAAACTTCAATTTGAAAAAAAAAAAGAAAAAAGAACATAGAAATTACATCATATGATGGTTGCACATCATTTACTTAAACTAATACATTAACTATAAAAAACATTGTTACTATATATTTCCCATAAATGCTCAATTAATGCATAATGAACTTCTTTATTTTTAATTTGTTTATGTGAGCAAGCGCCAGTGTATGTTTTTGAACCATTGAACTGTCGCATTTTGAAATTCTTAATTTGTTGAAGTGGTCCTAGTGATGGTAATTTTAGTAATTTTAATGAATATGACGGTAGATATTATGAAGGTGATTTACCACCATATTGCTTTGTGTATTTTATTTTTATCATTTGGTTATAATTTTCATGTAATTTCATTATATAGCTTTTCTAAGGTTGTTTTGTTTTCCAATGTAATATTGTGCTTTATAATATAATTTATTAGTTAAAAAAACATTTTTAGGTTTTTAATCTATTTTGTTTATCTAAAATAATTTTATATTTATATTTAAATAAAAATAAAGTATTTCGATAATTCCTCTCTTCAAACACAATGGCTGCATTTGGCAATCCCTCGTCCCCTACATCGGTATTTTCAGGTCAAATCTCATTTTTTGATCAAGAAAATTTTGAAGAAAATTCTACTTGACGTTAGTTTCTCAAAAATGGAATTATGAGTCGAACAGAAAAGTGTTTGTGTTGAGAGCTTAGAGGTGGTGAATTAGAGAAATCTAATTTTGAAACTTTATTTTTTTTATCATAATGCTTTCTTGTTTTCATATAAGATACCTTAATTTATAGCTATGGAACTTTGGTATTTAGTAGTTCGTGATGATTTTTAGGAAATTTCACTGAATTTTTTTTTTTCATTTAATGGAAAAATGTTTTTCATTAACACCATCTATATATGTGCATTACTTGTAGGAGGTGACTTCTTGAGATGGCTCACGTGCATGTTCAGCCTTCAAATCTTTCCTTGTGATCTAAGTAGTGTGTGGTGTAGAGAAAGAGAGAGAAAGAGAGAGAGAAAGAGGAGGGTTGTAGTTAAAGGCAAGGGAAGGTTCTGCGCATGATACGATAAAAGATGTCAAGGCACTATTGTGAACAGGTGAATGAAATAAAAGGGTTTTTTTTCTTTCTTGGTTTTGTGTATATTCTTAGAAACCTAGAAACTCCCATCTTCCCTCTTAATTTCTATATAAATGTTTGTTAAGCTGACATTTCTTTCTATCTATGTGGTTGACAAAGAATATGAATCTTGAGACTTAGACTATTTTGGTTTGTAGTGTTCAATATGCATGCTAAAACGTTGTGAAGCATCTTTATCCAATCATGTTGTGATGTCATAAAATGGATTCTTGCCAATCTTAGGTTACCACGGTTAGCCCAGGCCTTCAAGCTTTGGCTTCTAATATTTTGTGGGATCACTGTAGAAAATTGTAATATATTTTCTTGGCCTTTTCTCTTTCATGTTTCTGTATTCCAAGCATGGTAGATATGGTAAAATTGAGAAATCTAAACAATAAAGAAGTTGGAAAACTTATTGAAATGTAGGAGGTGGAATGGTTGGGTAGGTTGAATGTTTTCAGCCAGATCTTCCTCTATTTTGAGTTAAAAAGGTCTTTCATAGCATTCAACTGTTCAAGGGGCTTAATTCAGGGTCCTATAAAGCAATGATGAACATAAAATTGTGTACAAAAATCAAGTATTAGTAAAAGAATATTTTTATAAAAATAGATCCATGCAATAAAGAAATTTGCTAGCTTTAAAAAATTACTATACCTGACACAAACAGGGTGGGGCGGGTTAATCTTGTAAGGGAAAAAATTGACATCCCTAAATAAGATGTTATTGCATTATGGACAAACATCAATTTGTAGCTATTGCAGTGTAAGCCATTAAGATAAAATATCTTAATGACCAAAAATTTTGCATGACTTTGTTTATAATAGATGTAACTTGGCGTCTTCTCTATCTATAATTAGTACGAGGATTACCTTTTATCTCTATGGTTAGTATAAGGATTTCCCACATTTCAATCTCATGCCTTATTACATATTTGATAATTATTTGTTTAATTTATCCCGAATATGTAAGGTACTTAGTATAAAAGTTTTGGGGCAAAAACAAAGTTTTTATTTAATAAATATTTTCAAATTTTAAAGTTGCCTTTATGACAACCAATGCAGTTGGCATCAGAATTTTGGGGCAAAAACAAAGTTTTTATTTGATAAATCTTTTAAAATTATAAAATTGCCCTTCACCCATCCAACCCTCTATGATTGTCATTTGAATTTGATTTTTTAGTTTTTTTAAAGACAGAGAAATACTTTAATTAATTCTAGAAAGAAGATAATCATAATAAATCTTTTAAAAATAATAGGCGCGTTTCATGTCATGTTGTTGGGCTATTCCAAACTAAGTTTGATTTTGCGAGAAGTTTCATGCCATGTTGTTGGGCTAATCCTATTACCTCATTTGACAACCCCACAAGTTTCTTTTCAAACACCTTTGAACAATGATGAAACTGGCCAAACTAATTCAGACCCAAATTCACCATGGGTTCTTCCAATATCTCCCAATACAAATATTGTTCCTCCTCATCCACTTGTAACAACATATCTTTCAATGAACCATCCAGGAGAGGGCAGTAGCAGCATTTCTAGCTATGGAGGAGGAGGATCTTCTCTGTACTAGTCTGAACTTTTTGAAGACCATATAATGCATGAGCTTTCATAGCTTTACGGGTCATATCTTTCTTTCGAACTTTGCATATTAGCTACATGCATGGATATAGATTTTACTTGTGTAATTACATATGCTTCCATGCCAACCACACAATACAAGGTTTAATTTGTTTCCAGATAATTGTCTTTGAAACAAGTTAATTTCAACTTTGAGTTGTTTAAATGTTAATTTCTTTTTACTTGGAAATGAGAAAAGGACTTTCAGTGCTTTCTAAAATGAAAATGTATGTGTAGATGATGACATTGATAAATGAAATGTGGCTGCCAGATTATCTTGTTTCCTTTTCCATTATGTTAGTTAATTTTAGTGGTTTTGGTTAAGTGGTGGTAGAAATTAGAATTCAAAGCCTCTATCATTTTTTAATTGTTACACGCAAAATTGATCAACTAAAAATGCAATAGGCTCAAAGGTTCATGATATGCTAAATAAAACTCTATCCTATGTGCTCTAATTTAAAGTAAAATTCAAGTAATTTTCATACTGCAAATCTGATGTTCAAAACAATTTATGCTAGGACATTTTCATTTTCATTGACTGCTATCAATTTCATTTTTCTATCATCACAGCCTAAGACATTTTCATACTGCAAATCTGATGTTCAACATTTTATGAATGTAGTTGATACATCGTGCAGGGTGCTAATTAAAAGGAAAAGGCAGTCACCTCAACTAGTACTGGTCACCATAGGACACCTTCTTTACATTCTCCAAACATTGTAGTTGATACATCATGCAGTGAGCTAATTAAAAAGGAGTCTCTTTTGAAGAAGAAGGAAAAGGCAGTTGTCTCAATAATCACCTCGGTTTACTCTCTCCTTTCATAGTTAATTCTATACTTCTCGTAAGTTTTAAGTTTGGGATCAAAGGATATGATGATCTTATCGTGAGGCTTCAGTTTATGTTTCTTCACAAATTCATCCCAATTCGATGTAATTTGATACGACGTACTTCCCTCTTCATACGTGACATCCATCAACCACAATCTTCGATCGAACGTCAAAGCCAACAATTCTTGTCCTCCATATTGTTGAGCAAGCCTATGAGGCTCACTAATAAACTTGATCCCATCTTCCAAAGGAATTTGCAGCCAGCCGGTAGAGACATCTTCCTCGTTTATAACCTTATCACACAGAATCTTTTGATATTCAATCAACCAGTGGTCGACACTAGTATTGGGATCACTGTAAATGGAAATCAAATCATTGGCCTCCAATTTGAATTGGTCCGCATACGCCTTCCATTTCAATCCATACATGTTGGAGCTACACTGCTTATCCCAAAAAACCTCCATGGACCAGGACCAGCTCTGTCCATTATGGTCCAAAAATGATACTGTAATTATGTTTTCATTTATTCCATCATGTTCCCCAGCTTGAGGGAGAATTTTTCTTCCAACTTCCATTGGAATTGATAGTCTACCATTTTTGGACACGTCATCTTTTGTTAATCTCTTTTCGTAGATGAGGATATTTGGTTCCATGGATAGCCAAATTTTCTGTAGATCCTGCCAACTGCCCTTGTGAAGAAAAACTATCCTCCTGGTATCTGTAAATGAAAACATTTGAAAGAAAAATTAAAACTTTCAATGTACATGGCAGAACTTGAACAGCTAAATCGACCTCTTTGAGAACTAAGTGTAACATTATTGAAATTTTCTAAAATCATTGCATGGAAAGATAAAAAAATTTATCATCAATTATCCTAGACTCCGTTTGGAACACTGAAAGTACTAAGAAAATAAAATAAAAAAGAAAAGTGGATGAAAAGAAAATTTAGAGGGAAAAAAAAAAGGTTTAAATGAATTAACGCTATATGTTTCAATTTATTTGTTTATCTCTATTATATAAACATTAAGAAATTAAAAAATATTTAAAATTTTGAGCACTTTTAATTACATATATACATTATATTTGACGGTAAATCCAAAGATGAGAAAATTATTTTTCTTAGTTTTTTTTTTTTTCTCTAGTTCTAGGTTCCAAACGGAGCCCTAATTACAAAATCAAGACTTTCTTTTTCCTATTCATTTATTTTGTTTTCTTTTCATCGAAATAGAGGTGGTCCAAGAATTCTATTTTTTGTTTGGTTCATTGGAAAAAGGCCCAATGTTTACTCCATCCGCATGTAAGAACTCTTTGTTTCTTTAGTTTGTTCTGCAGCAGTTACACGAGCAAGACAATCAGACAAAAAACACTGAATCCTACAGATGAACCAAATTAACCTATTCCTGTGTTTGGTTGACGAGAAAAAAAGCAAGGAAAAAAAATTCATGGAAACAACAAAGAGGGATGTCGTTACACAATCTGGCGGTAAACACCAAACCCTACAGATGAACTAAATTAACCATTTTCCTGTGTTTGGGTGACGAGAAAGAAAAAAAGAAAAAAAATAATGGAAAAACAAAAGAGGGCACGTGGTTATCATTTCTTGGCATCGAAGAAGAAGTTAAAATATAGAGAGAATAACCTAGGTTTAGTTTATTCTTGAAGACTGGCCATGTTTGTTCTGCATCATTTACACGAGAAAGATAGATAATTTACAGAATTACTTCAAGACAATCTGGCAGAAAACACCAAATTAACCTATTGGATGACAAGAAACTAAAAAAGAAAGGAAAAAAAAATTGGAACTCTGAACAACAGAAAACACCAAATTAACCTATTCCTGTGTCTGGATGACTGACAAATTCAAAAAGAAAGGAAAAAAAATTGAAACAACGAAGAAGTTGAAACATAGACAAAGCATTAAAATATTCGAATTAATAGGCATGGGAGAACTTACAGCTGAATTGACTTCTTTGAGAACTAGATCAACAACCAAGTTCAATGATTCTAAAATGATTGACTTCTTTGAGAACTAGAACTTTCTTTTCTTTCTTTTTCTTTCATGCAAAGAGAGGATGGTCGAAGAAAATATGTTCCAAAACTAGGGCTTTCGGTGGTGTGAGGAACAAGAATATAGTCGGCTGGAGAGAGAAAGATTCTCCTTTTCTGTTATAGAAATGATAGCACTGGTGTGCAAAAAAACGACTGATGTCACAACTAATGCAACAAATCATGATAATTAAAAACAACTAACCTAACAACCCATAACAGCCCATAACGGTTTAATTAATTAGACATCAACGTATCTCTCAAATAAAACACTTTCCAGAAACATTTATTCTATTAATTCTTTGTTAATAGATATTAGAATTACTTTGTTAATATATACACCACAGTTAGCACTGGTGTTCAAAAAAACGACTGATCTCACAACTATGCAACAAATCAAGATAATTAAAAACAACTAACCTAACAACCCATAACAGCCCATAACGGTTTAACTAAATAGACATCAACGTATCTCTCAAATAAAACACTTTCCAGAAACATTTATTCTATTAATTCTTTGTTAATAGATATTAGAATTACTTTAACTAGACAACACCAAATCCTACAGATGAACGAAATTAATTGATTCTGGTGTTTGGTTGATGAGAAAAAAGAAAGGAAAAAAAAATTAAAGAACGAAGAAGTTAAAAGATAGGAGACCATGCATTAAAATACCTGGGTTTAGTCTCCGGTAATGGAGTAGTGAAGTCTTGATCGTAGCCATCAAGAAGCTTTCCCTTGTTTGCTGCCAGTCTATCGAAGCCATATCCTTCTGAGTCACCATCAAGAAATAATTTTTCATAAACTAGTAAATACATATATTAATGAGTACAAAAGTATCTTATTAGGATTGATTATATTTACATCCAATTAATAAAAAATAATTTAATAGAAAATTTACGAACTATTTTATATGTTTTTAAAATATTATTTCATTAATATTAGTAAGCACTACTACAATATGTTAATTTAATGATGCTTGTTAAAAAGTGCTATTATTTCATTTTAAAAAATGCCATTATTTAAATTTTTTTTTTAAAAAGTGCTACTATTTCATTTTAAAAAAAGTGCTACTATTTTATTTTAAAAAAATGCTACTATTTCATATAAAAAAAGTGTTATTATTTATTATAAATAATTACTAATATCGTTATTTGTATATTCTTGGCGCTTTGAAATAATACTGGCATTTTGGGAAACGTGTAAAATAAGCTTAGAGTGGATTATGATCATTCAGCTTTTCCAAAAATTCATTACAAGACAAGCTTAATCTTGACATCAAGCCACATCTGCTATTTAATATATAATTTACCTTTCTTCTCTGACCAATAAAATATTGAGAGACCACACAACCCCAATGCCATGTACCCGATGTTTTTCTATAGTATCGCAGTTTTCCGCCAGTAACATACCCAAGAATGGTCGTTGGGAACTTCGAAGGCAAGTACATCTGGTTTCTTCTCATCTTCATCCTTGAGAAGTTCTGCATCTCGTTTTTGAAAGTCGATACGACGCATCTTGCTCCAAACTTTAGTATCTCTGGCATCCTTCAAAGATTGACCTCCTTCTCCCTCTCCTGTTTCATTTTCAATCTAGGATTAGAGTTTTTTAAATCACTTAATAATTTTTTCCAGATCTGATTGTCTTTTTTTTTTTGATTGTGGTCTCCTTCTCATCTTTCATTTTCAATCCAGGGTTAGGTTTTTTTTTTTTAAATATTTTAATTTTTTCCAGATCTGATTGTCTAGTTTTAATATTCTTTTGGTTTAGAAGCTTTTGAGTACTTAGTTATTGATGAACGAAGCTTCCAATTTTTTATTGTTGATAATGGGGTTTCCTTGTATAAACAAGATCTCTTAAATTTTATGCCCTAAAAATGAATATTTCATGTGTTTCATAGGTTCCCTTCTAGTTTTTCATTCGTTCCCCTGTAGTTTTTTTATTTCTGAGTGGTATGTTGTGTTTTTTCCTTTTTCTTTTCTCCTTTCTTTTTGACCATTTTGAGAATTTGGAGCATGTGAAACAATTTATTTATGACTAGAAATTGATGTTGCTCAGTTATGTTCCCATTCCGTAATAGATGAAATGCGATTTTGCTCCTTTCTAAATTGGAGCTTGTGGGTAGTGCTTGATACCACACCAGTGTTTCTTTTCTTTATTGTTGTCTTTTTTGTTGCATGTGTTTAAATACAAATATTATCATCCATATGGGCTTTTATTTCCGGGCAACTAAATCCACAGCTCTCAAAAATATTATCTTCACACTCCCTCTCTATCAGGGAAAGACACGAAATCTTCCTTTCATATGGAATGCTATGCTTTATCATTGGTACTAATATGTTGAAATTTACAAATTTAATTCTTTTTTAAAAAATAGAAATTTGCTGAGTCATGTGGAAATTTATCAAGTTCCTTATGACTTTTTTGGGTTTGCTTATCCTCCAAGACAAATATTTTTGTTCAATTTTTTCTTATGTAGTAAACATCAAACAACTCATTGAATAAGGTACTCAAGTTGGCACATGTAGCAATATATTTAGAGTTTCCTTTTGGTAATTGCTGAGTTAAAATGTGTATTGGGTTAACACATGCACCAAACATCCCTTAGATTGATCTACGCAAGAGGTGTTGGGTCTAACAAATGTAAGGGAAGGAAACCTCATGGTTTCTCATCTACGTTAAGTCACAGTTAAGAGGCTGAAAAACAAGACAGAAAAATGGAGAACATGTGACAAAATGAGGATTGAATGAAACTATAAAAGACCAAAATCTAATAGAAAGTAAGAGCACATAGACAAAAAGGGTTGCAATTGCTCAACCTTTGTGCAGATTTTTTGCTACTGAGGCTCTTTAGTTTTATGCTAGTTTCTAAAGGGGTTAGGTTTTTATCGCCTTGTGCTGGAGTTTTCTTGTTGAGGTTCTTTCTTTGGATATGTTGTTTAGCTTTGTGCTGGGTTGTTTCAGCTACCATCTTTGGTTGCTTATGGCTTTTGGGGTTAAGTTTGTTTTCCTTGTTTTCCCTCGTATTCTTTGGAGTCACCAGTTTGGCGGCCCGGCCTCCTAATGAAAATTTTTCATAACTTTGAGTTATTAAAAAAAATCAAGGGTAAGGCATGTAATTATTACCATTAAAAAAAATAGATCATGCCTCCTCTGAAAATTTATCTTGGTGCAATAGCAGAACTCATTCTTCCCTTTAATTTGGTGGCATTTTTTGTATATTTTTTTAATAGATTTTCAATGATCATGGATCATATGCAATAGCAGTAAGAAATGGAAGATAGAAGAGCGTGAATTTTCTGTGAGACTAAGAAAGAGACAGGTTAATTTTTTTGTAAGGCCAAGAAAATTAGATTCGAGAAAGAGCGAATCATAATTTGGTAAAAATGAAAATTTTAGATGCCAGGATGAAAGGCAAGGCAGCAGTTGAGATAGTCTCATGAAATCCCAACTATAAAATCAAATTTCTTTGAATTGAGATAGTGAAATTTGCCTTTGTTTTTGGCATTAGGTGTTGGTCAATGGAAGTAAACGACATGATATATAGTATGCTTTATACTTGTGTACTCATGTGACACATGTTACATGAGTAGATAGGGGATGGAAATGGATGGCCGAGATAGTGCCAAGTGTCAAAAATCCAAGACTTGAGGACATGAAAGGCATTAATTGAAAGTTTAATGAATGAAACAAAATAACAAATAGTGGTCATCTTCCCCATTTGAGCCAAAAACGGGCAGAGGGCTGAAGAGTGATGTAGTGAGTGAGGATTTTTGAAATCTAGAGAGAGAGAGAGAGAGAGCACCTTCTCTGGGTTAGGCCCGGGGCTCAGGCAGTCGGTTCTCATGAAAGAAGTAAGGATTCTCTGCGCGTGAGAAGTACAGCGTGGGCATGGTTTGGGGAGTTCGATGACTCTAAGTGGGGGTTTCTCTACTTGATTTACCCTTTTTAAGTGTTTTGTATAGTCTTGGAGTTGATTTGAGGCGAGTAGTGTGGATTGATCGGTCAGGGGTAGGACCAAATTGTGAAAATTTTTGGGCAAGTTTTGGATAAATCCATGAATTTGTTTAAGGTGATGGCAAAATTATACAATAAATTGTGTTTTAGTATGTGTATGGTCGCATGGTCATGGAATTGAGTTCCACAAAGTGGGCAGATGTTTGTTGCACATTAAAGTTTGCCCACGGACAACCCGTTGTTTTGTTTTGGGACTAAGGTCTCAGTTTGTATGGTTGGACAACGTCAATGTGTTAATGTTATGAAATTGTTTAAAGTGAATGGCTTGAGTTGTGTGAAATTAATAGGAGTTAAATGCATGAACTTATGTGTTAACATGTTGCCACAATACATAAAACATAATTGTGCGTAGGCGTGAAATGGAATTGTGATGAGCTCAGAGTGGTTAATTTGGGTGGTTGAATAATTGAATAACATGTGTTATGAGTGCAAATTTGAGAATATATGCATAATTTGATATATTGAAGCATAGGGTGTGTTGAAGCCACCCTGATACATTTCATCTTATGAGGCAACCTAGAAATTAGGTGTGAGTGCATGTATGAAAAAAGAAAAGCGAACGTGGTTGCGAGGAATTTCAATGGATAGTTTTCCAGGAGGGGTGTGTTGGGAGATGATTGCAGTACCGTTGGAGGGCCCATGGTGGTGCAGGAGGGTTCTCGACACATTCGCCTCTAGGGTAGTCGATACTTTTCATGAAACTCGGTGGTATGGCTTTGAGGAAGCGACAAGTTTTTGTTTTGGGCGATTGTTTCTCATCCTGCAAGCAAACAGTGAGAGTCGGTGAGGACTCAGGGTGTGGGACTAGGCATGTGAGACATTCAGAGCTGGATCGCGTATTTACTTGAGTGTGTGTTTACATTGGATCATTGCATATGCCACTTAGATTGCAGAGTATTAACCCATTTAGGGTAATTCCCTTTACCAGACGTGCTGCATACAATAGAGGAATATTATTTCGGTACGGGAGAAGCGATTGCACATTGAATGGAGATACCCTAAATGGAGACCTCTATACGATCAATCTATATGGGGAATATTATTTGTTGTAGGAGCGATTAGAAGATGACTATTATAGAGACCGATTTGAAGCTAGGGTTGTGGCTTTGATATTTTGGTATAACATATGATAAATTGTAAGTACATATGTGTTTTATTAAAGTAATATAAAAACTCTTGAACCATGATATATGTTGTTTGATATTTATGTGTGATATTGATCTGGGCCCAGTGGCCATTATTTTACTCGCATTTGGACCATGTGGTCATTGTAATTGTTAGGACAGTTTGTACCTTGGATAGAGCTCCACAGTACAAGGAGGCTCTACACCATTTTTAGGTAGTGGTGTGGGTTGCAGAGCATTCGCAGTATTCTTGGGTTGTGGGTTGTCATGTAGGACACCCAGTTTTGGGTTATCACATTTTCAACACAACTTGTCAACTTCTTTTACATTTATTAACATCTAATATCATGACCTTTCTACGACCTATCTTTATTTTTTTATATCAAGTAGGGAAGTTTTTTTTTTTTTTTTTTTAAAAAGCAAAGAACATAGAATTATGTATTTGGTTATTTTGTTTTATGATTTCCTTTAGTAAGTGACATTGTACTATTATACATCATTTCAAATCAGCTTGTAGAGATTATTTTGTTGACTACCTGAAAAAAAATAGGCAATGAGGTTGAGCTTTAAGATCCAGAGTCAATTTTTAATTATTATTTAAATGTATATATATATATATATAACCTGTATATATATATTAATTTTCAAAAATAAGATAAAATAGACTCTCGATTAAAAAAAAAAAACTAATAGGTACTTACAGCTTGTAGCAGTAGTAATTTAGGGGAAGTTATGATCATTTTTCTATATGCTTGAAGGCACTCTCATAGAAATTAGTTTTTTTTTTTAAATTATATTTTTAAAATAAAAATTGTGGGAAGAGAATCATGTGATAGATGAGTAGTTTTTAAAATTATATCTTCAAAATATTAAAGAATGTTTATTTTCTTATAATGTAGTATTCTAGATTGTTTCTTAAAATTGAATGGAATGAGCGTTGCATGCGAAGAGAGGAATACCAAGAGAGTAGTCGATTTTGGGAGAATGGAAACTAAAGAAGTGCACAAGAGAAGGAAGACTTAGGAGTTTTTGGGGATTTCCTCCCAAAATAAGACAGTAACTCTTAGGTATCTACTGTAATTGTCCAGCAGTTCATCCTTATTCACTACAAAGAAAATGGTGATTTAACAAATTTTAATATGGAAAAATATTTCGTTGCAAAATATATATCTATTAACAACAAAATTTAGAAAATCATCTGAATAGTTGGCGGACCCCCTTATAGTGACGAATCGTGATCAATAGTAACCTCAATGAAATTCTGTTTCGTGACAAGTTCTGACTAAAGCGGGTTAAAGCTAACAACAATATGTATTTGGAAAAGCGTGGGTTATAAAAAATTTTCACTTTTCTATCAAAAATCACACCTTTAAGGTTATAAAATCAACCTTGCCACATTTTGCGATTGGTGGGACAAAATACAAATCATGGCATCGGCGCAAAAAAATTACACTCCCAGTTTTCCAAATCCCGACTGATCTGCGCGAGGACCTGCGGTCCTCATCAAAATAGATAAAGATTCGATCAACATAATTTATCATAACCTATTGCAGCATAGAATATGTATTTTTGCATGTTTTCAAAGATAATTTGCATTGAGATATGTGATGACTTTTATTTTCATATTTGCCTTATCTCGTATATAATCACAACCGATGGGGCCAGGATCTGAAAAGTCTTTGAACTTCAACACTACACACAGAGATTTTTTAAAGCATAGCTGTGGGCGAATAAGGCTCGATAGTCTATAAGTTCCTAAATCTTTGTTGTGTACCTTTCAATCCCCTTGCCTCGATATGAATCTCTACTATAAATAGATGTCATTGTTTATGAAAAACTGGTTACTCTTGGAAACCATTTACAGCGTGCGAAAACTATTTCTTCTGCTTGAAAGCGTTATAGCTGGCAGCTTGATTCGAAAACTAATTACGCTGCGAAGCGTTTTAAAAACTATTTATCTTTGGCGAAAGCATTTTGGTGGTGGTTAATATCCCGAAAGTGTTATCCAAATAAATCAAGTACCAACCATTGTGTGTTTAAGCCACCACAAGTGATGCCTGGGACCTCGAAACTTTGGCATGTTGATGAACCAGGAACACTACGAGCTAAGATGGTCCGTTGAACAGGAAATCTATATATAAATGGAACCTCAGGATGAAATCTTTCGATGAACCCTCAGACAACTGACACACGATCATTATGTACTAAATTAAAGTGCGCTAACTATATACTCGAATGTGCGGAGAGCATTTCTGCTATATAAATATATACCATATCCCTAACCCCCGATTGCAGGCCAATTGATATAGTTAGTCATAATATCCCATAGCATTGCCATGCACAATCAAATATCGGCCGTGACTGAGTTGTTGTACCATCTAGGACTTGTAGTGGATATTGTTTCTTAATCTTGAAATCAAGCTTTTAACGATTATAAAATTGGGAGGTAATAAATCTTTATAGTACTTTATGTTCAAAGGAATTTTACAACATCACTCTATCGATGGCCGTCGATCGGTGAAAGTCCACTAAGGATGGTTGAAGGATGATTTGGTGAAGGTGACAAATTCTACTATCAGTGCGCTTTGTAGTGCTTGACAGAACCAATAGAAGATGGAGCTGATGACCATGTGCCACAATTATCACGGGAAGACCATTTACGACCCTTTGCTAATCACGATTATCAATTCTTGGAATAGATCGTCTGACTTGTTTGAGCTGACATTGGAGCTGAACATATTTCCTAGCAGACAACGGCTCGTGGTGAGGCGAAGATCATGTGGCTGATGAAGTTCTGTTTCGGTTGGTCGGGATGGGGAATGAATGTCGAAATTGCAGAAACACCCGACTGATTGGGCGGTGTTGGTGTTATTGCCATCGGTAGCCCGCTGAGGAAATTGCTGTTCGAATCAACGGTGGAAGGAAGCTGGCATAGAATTTGAACATCATTTGTTGCCTGCGGAAACCACTTCTGAGGTTGAGACGACATTTCTTGACCTCCATGGGGCAGGCGTGACGTGGTTGATTTGTTCTTAAAAAGCCAAATTGCGATTGTCTGTTTTAGTTTTTATTTTAATGTAGTCAATTTCAATAAAATTTTGACATTTTAGTAAGTTCCTAATTTAGTAGCTTTCTATTTTAAGCGATTTTGTTAAATTTATATTATACTATATGTCATTATTAAATATTTATATAATGATTTTAATTTTGTTTTAGTAACTATTTAATTTTTATTTTAACCTTTGAAGTCGATTTGCGGTGACGGGTTTAGCTAAATTAAATATAATAGCAGTGGACCCTTAATTTGCCTTTTTGGAAGCATAAAATGAGGGGAGGGTTGGCTTTTCATTCACCTCATCTCACTCCCACCACCACTTTCAAGGCTCTTCTTAGGTCTGAGCCACAGCACATCCGGCTCTGCTGGGTGCCTTGATACCCAGTAGATTCACAGGTTTCCATAACTTTCTTGTATCATCCCCCAGGCCACACCGGTGCATAGCCCGCAGTCTGTGAGTCATCGATATGCTTAGTCGTTCTGTCTTGTTGCCTCCGCAGCAAGAGCCACAGCGAGCCCACTACCACGGTAGTCGAGCCGGCGTGACTGCAGCACCACTGTTCGCACCCTGGCGCGAGTCACGTATTGCCAGGCACCTTCCACCAGCCGTGTGCGAGTCCTTTGCGTGCGGGAGCCCTTCTCAGCCACTGATGTCGGTGAGCCACTGGTTCAATGCAGTTCTCGTGGTGTGGGCTGGATTCATGACTTTGGACCAGTTGAGCCCTTTGCCCCGGTGTCTATTTAGACTACGAGTTATGGTTCGCACCGAGGTGGGTCAGCCTACAGCTGAGGTCGAGTTCGGCACCCCGGCGGAGGAGCGGGACCCAGTTAAACTCGGGATCGACCCCGGTATCGACTCCGATCCGAGGCAATCTAGGCTCTCGGGGGTTGAAGATACGGGCCTGGATGGGACCCCGAGGCCCCTTCACGGTACCGACGGAGATCGGGGCGGCCCTCCGAGAGAGCCGATGCCAGGATGGGTGGTCGTCTTCATCCGGGCCGAAACCGTCTCGCATGGTAGTAGAGCGAGCCTCTTTTGCCTCGGTTATCTTCGCCACCGCCTCGGGATCGAGGCCGTTATTTGTCGGGCACCTATTAGGGGCGTCGGGCTTCCTCGAGAGACTTCAGCGGGAGTCATTACGGCGTCCAGCGGCCAATGGCTGATCCCAGATTCGAGGCTTCGATGCGGGCGATGAAACCTTGCTCCCACTGCTGCCAGATTTCATTGGCAGAGTGGCGGATTTTATACCCTGGGTGGTTCTACAGTTCTACCATTCGATGACCTCCCGGGGAGCGCCTAGTCCGCTCGAGCTCCGGTTTACTATCGACGATCGCCCAGGAGTGCTTAGACCCGGCGAGACATTTCGACATCGGGCTGCGGATCTGCGAGTTAATTACGGAGGTGCTCGGTCAACTCCACCGCCTCGTTGGAAGATCGTCTTATTCCTTGCAGAGACACCACGGTGGGCCGGTGCTCTTTAGAGGCAGCTCCAGCCTCGGATGCTTTGATCGATCCACATTGGGAGCCGGCCTTGCTGCTGCAACATACGTCTGACATAGGGGGCGTCAAAGGCTCTTTGTCAGGATCTCGGAGGATCTTTGGTTTAGTCCCTACGAGTTGGTGATGACCTCCACCATTACACTTCGGGACCAAGGTCAGTAAGGCGCTCGGTGAGAGTCTTCCCCTTCACGATGTCTGAGGTACATTATGCAGTCTGCCAGGCTTTCAGGAGCCCCGGTTGGCGGAGGATTCGATGCCCTGGTCTTGTCTGATGGGCGATGGTGATGCCAGCACATATTTTCATCACTTTGCTTGTGGTGGGAGAGTTCTGGAATCTGGCGGGACTCCCGGATGAGATGATATTAGTCTCCCGGTTCTTAGGATGGAGAAGTCCATTTGGGTCATACTCTATCATCCTCCTCATCACATCTTCTGACCATGACCCTAGCGATACTCTGGCCCATCTTACGGCCACGGCCAGCTCTCAAGACATGCGTCGGTTCAGAAGTGGCTCTTTGTTATGGATGTTGTATGTTGTACAGTACATTACCGAGGCGACCTGGTCAGAGGTTGGCTCGAGCTGAGGCCACTTTGGGTCACTGTCACTCCATCTTTGCGACGGATCATGATACGTTTGGGTATTCGCATGTTCTGCGACCGGAGACCGCTGTGGCGGCATCTTTGGATATGTTGACTGTGATGCATGACCTCTGGGACCCACCACCACCACGGGGTGAGGTGGTTGGGTTCTTTTATGATTTTGTATAGATTTCACCGTATAATGCACTTTACTAATTTTTAGCTAGGATTCATGTGTGCCCGTAGTAGGCAGTGATACTTTTGTATGTCTTAGCTTTGTGTTCATGTACTAGCCATTTTGGCTATATCAAAAGCTATACAGTGTTATATACAGTATTACATTTTTTGCATATCACTTTTTGTGTTTCCATTTAGTATATCCACTTTTGTCCTCAATTGAACAATTGAATTTCTTTTAATTGGAACAATTGATTACAACTAATTGGAAAAAGTGAAACCACATGTTACCTTAATGTTAGAAACGAATTCCATGTTTTGATTAGGGTTTTTGGTCGATTACGTTTTAACAGTTTCAACCTTGAACATTCCACCTTTAGCTAATTCACACACTGCACACTAGATTTGTACGATAAGGTGAAATTATTCTACCTACTTTCACTTTGGCCGTAGTGACATGTTAGTAACCATGATAGGTTTATTGCCCATATATGAAGATGATATAGTCCAAAAAGGAAAAGAAAAGAAAAAAAAAGAAAAATGAAAAAAAAACATAAAAAGAATAAAAGTCGTGAAGCTTTGCCTTGAAACCGACACGGTCAGGGGTATATGTTCAACCTTTAAACCAAATCGCCTAGCCTTGGTGGTTGGGAGTCATCGACTTGATGTTGATTACGGGTGAATGGGTAGGTTTAAGCGTATTGTAGGTGCTTAAATTCTCGAAGTCATTCGGTCAGGGGTAAAGCACATGGGAGTTTGTGGTCAGTGATCCTTTTGGCTTGATGCCATAAACCTTAATTGGTTGGGAGTCATCGGTGGACCCAGATTACGGACTTTGGTGAAATTGAGTTTGGGGCGTGCACCTACCCAGTGAGGTGGGCCAAATAAAGAAAGATGTGGCTTTTTCCTATCTAGGTTGTTCAATGACTTAAGGCCATGCGATGTAGCTAGGTTGGGGAGGGAATAATTGCAATTTATTGGCTTAGATGCGGTTACATTTAGAATCATTAGACTTTGTTAAAGTCCCGGGTTGAGAACCATGGATCAGATGTTGACCTAAAACTTGTTCTTATATGGTTTATGTTCTCTCGTGCGGGTTTCAAAGTGGTATCAATTCTTCATTTAAAAATTAATGCTTGTTGTACCTTCACCTTTTTGAACATAAACTTTTGAAAAATCTTTGCATGCATGTCCTTATTGTTTCCACATTGCTAAGGGACTAACCATGTATGATCGGTTGAGGGGTCTTCTGATTGGAGTGCAGAAAGATATGAACCACATTAGAATGGGTTTGGATGTTTTCTTGCGCTAATCTATACTCAATTAAACCAACATTAAGTGTTTAGGTCCATAGTATCCCTTATTCCATTCGAGGTTATTTTTGGTTATTTTGCAGGCTTTTGCATGCCTTGGCCACTAAGTGCGGAGATTCGATATTAAGATATGTCTACTGAACATTTGAAGATTGAAACTATATTCGGCCATCAAGTATCAAGATTGATATCAAAATTGAGGCAATGTATTGAAGAAGAGTGCGTGAGGATGCGTGGCAAGCAGGTGAAGAAACAGACAACCAGAGAATTATATAGTGAAAATTTCGTTTGGGATTGAAAATTTGTAACCATATGAAATTGGGAAATTTCGCTAGGCTAAGCGAAATTTTGCTATATAACGAATCAGCGTACTGTGAAATTCTCCATTTTTAACTATCACTCACATTTTCACTAAAAGCTACGACGAGAATTTATTTAATTGCTTGAAATTTTCATTGTGCATAAGCAATCTCTAATTCGCAATCTACGTGCAATTCGCTAGAAGGCTGGCATTTTCTGCTAAGGCCTAGCAATTACATTATGCTAAATTCTCTGCATAGCGAAATTCTTGCCTGTTAATTTTGTGTAATTAATGCCCAAAACGACCCTAGTTTTGGTGTACCACTGCTGTCCCATGTATGACGATATTTTAGGCTTTCTTGTATTTCATGCCTTTGGTGGACTATATAGAAGCCCCATCGTTTTGTAATATACTAGCGACTTTGGAATTTCCAATATAGTTCATGACTTTCGGTTGGGTTGCTTTTCTCTCTTCTACTCTCCTCTTTCTTTCATTTTCTAGAAATTTTGCAAACACCCTCCTTGAGGATGACAGCTAAGGATCTTGGCCTAACCTCTCATATGAAGAGGAAGGTGGGTAGCTTGGTTTTGGAAGCGTTAAGTTGTCACTCATGTTTTAAATGCTACAGTCTTGTATTTATGGCTCCCGACTCGACTAAGGTTGAATATCATTTAATGTCATTACTTTGTGATACTTACCATGCTTTAGGGTCACAGGTATGTGTTAGATCTGCGTCTTCTTAGATGGCCTTTGAGCCATGAAATAGGGTTGAGTGCTAGTTTTGTGGAAGGCGTGAATGCATGTTGCTGTGTTGACTCAATAAGATTTGTTTTAGGGTTAGGTTTATAGTTAAGCAAAGATGGTTTATGGCTTGGGTATAGGTTGCTTGCCATAATACGAGGACATAACAGAGGACCATAACCCCGTGTTATCAAGCTGGTGACCTCAATAACAAGGTTACCATTTCACACTTTATTTCTAGCCATTCTGATTATTGATGAAACGCAATATTTGTTTTGAAATAATCCAAAAAATCAAACTAAAAGCCTCACCATTTTCAGCAACGATCTGAGTCATTAAGCCTGGATGAAAACCGTCCGTGTTCGACCCTGAGCATTATCTGTTGTAGTAGCTTGACTAAAATGTGGGGAGGAACATAGGAAACAAATTTTGTTGATTAAGCTCTACCACCTAGATGTATGAATCATCTGCCTTCACCTGTTAAAAAAGTTGAACATACGAAGAGCGAAACTTGCAATCTTTTTCTTCATCATTCCACCGGTAATATTCTTTGAGTCTTACTCGTCTTAGTCTTACACGGATGCATATATCTGAGATGAATGTGCTTCTTCCATAATGTCTCTCTTACATTCATCTACTCAGCACACACATTCTCTGTCCTTCCTATCAATATCGTCATCTCTAATTTGAAGCTTCGGCTTTCTTTCTTTCTATCTCTTCGTTAAGCAATCGTCATGGATCCTGCGGCGCCTATTAAATACGATCATCACTTAGGAGTGCAATAGGATATGTAGCTAACAAGGGTTCCTGAATCCTCGACCTCGATATCACCTGGCTCGGATCCACGATAGTGGAAGATAACTTTGATCTCATGAGACAATGAACCTCTGAGTTTTTTATTTCAGAGGCATACGCTCTGACGTTGGCTTTCTGGATGGTACTGATAGTATAGCCGTAGTCCTTAATCAACTCAAGCCATCTTCTTTGCTTCATGTTTAACTCTTTACGGGTGAAAATATATTGAAGACTCATATGATCTGTAAAAGATCACGTAAAGAACACCATAAATAATGTCTCATATTTTTACAGACATTTCATTTGCGTATGACTCTAGAATTAAGTGTGGAGTAATTCTCCTCATGCTTCTTTAGTTTGTCTGAGAGGCATATGCAATCTGCATCAGTGCATTAAAAAACCTGACCAAGGCCTTCTGCGGGTGAACCATTACTATAGCCACAGACTCATCTCTCCCGTTGGCGAAAATTGCAAGCTGGGTGAAATCGTCTGCTCTGATCACCGAAACTGGTGACATGCATCTACTGATCATACTTGACCTTGTCTTTTCATCATTGGTCAATGGGATGCTATTTTAAGAGAACCCCTAAACAAACTTCTGTAATGCTCTAGCTGAAATACGAAACTTCGATGCGACACATTCTTTGGCGGTTCCAATTTACCACGAAACTTCTGGCACCAGGGATCGCGCTTTCAGCTGAGATCCGCGATAAAATGTATACTGTCAAGCCAAAGCATTTACTCAACTTGGCATACAAGCGCCGCTCCCTTAGGTCTGTGACCTGATCCTCGGGTGTTCACGAATGTTCCTGCGAACTGCACGAATACCGCAAAGGATATCGCTCGATAAAACTATAATGAACTGTCAAATCTGTTTGCGGAATACGGTTAATAAAACCGCAAAAACTGTGGAACATTAGCAAAAGTGATAAGCGGCATCAGGAAAATCATAATGTCCATGGCGTGTCACGAATGCGGTCTGGAACATCGCTCTCTGGACCATCGGCCAGATGATACCGGGCCTGATACATCTTGGAGTACTCGAGCCTTTGAGTTGTCGAATAACCATCGATCTGAGGTGAATCTTTTGAATGCGGATGGTAACTCATTCGGTGGCCGTAATCTATACTGCATGAGCTCCCATCTCTTTTCACGAAGAGAGCTAGGCTCCACATGGGATTGCCTTGATTGAATAAATCCTTACTGCCAATTCTTCTGTGGAGCCTTAAGCTCTCTTAACTCTGCAGGAACCATCCTATAAGGAGGAATAGAAATGGGCTCAGTCCCTGGGATCAAATCAATGGTGAACTCCACCTCTCTATCTGGAGGTAAACCTGAAATATCATCTAGAAAGACATCTAGAAACTCTTTGACTATGGGGATGTCTTCTAGTCGTGTCCCCTCTTGTCTCATATCTACCATAAATGCGAATAACCTTGTAGCCTTTAGAAGCATTTTTAAAGGCGGTCATGGCATTAATGAGACTAGGGGCGATCTCTTTTCTGATTCCCCGAAATATCACGCATGGTTCCTCTAGATTGACTAATCTTACTTCTTTCTTATAGCAATCTAAGGTGGCTCTATGCTTGGATAACCAGTCCATACCTAAGACTATACCGAAATTATGGATACCTAACACTATGATACTGGAAATCCTTATTACGGATCACCAATACGCTACGGAACTATCCTTTCGGATATCATAGTATCCCCATTAGATGCGGAAACCACTATCACGACCATCTATAGGTTGGGACTCTATCGTGCCTCGGTGAATGAATGCGAAACAAATGAATGGTGGCTCCACAGGTCCATCAATGCATATGCATCATCATCATAAGCTGAAATCATACCGGTAATCCGTGCGGTGATGCATCTTGCCTCTGTGTATTTGTAAAGACCCAGAGCACAGTATGAGTACCACTCTCTATATGGCCAATCGAGGTCTTGCCTCTGCCTCTGTGCCCCCTCACAGTGACCTCTAGGTTTTGTGCTGCCACCTCTGCCTGAACCACCCCTACCAGCCTGAATGGGACCGCTGGTGCCTGGGGTAGATGCTATTGTACCTACCTCATAGGTCTCTACAACTACTAGCTATGGACAGTCTCGGATAAAGTGACCTTCACATCATGATAAAAACATCACATCATGTTCATCTGCGCACTCTGAGATGCCTCCTCGACATGTAGAGCACAATGGAAAAAGATGATCTGAAGATCTACCACCTCTGAGGCTCTTGTGATCGGGACGGATCCCACGGCTGAATCTTACTGCCGTCTAGCCTCTACCTCAGTCACTTTGCTTTCCTTTTTCTTTCCTCTGCAGATGGCTGATTGCTGGTAGACTAGTGTTGGAAGCACACCTCTTACTTTTTGGCCGCCCTTGAGTTAGAACTAAAACGATCTTTTTTTTTTACCTTTAGTGCAGCCTCAAACTTTTCATAAAATTGCTGCTTGCTTTGCTTTTGCTGTATCATAGTAATCAGAGCACATTGTCTCTACCGTGTCGATGGGAAAGACCTCGTGTCCACGTCACCTTTTTCGGTACTTATGGTGGAAAGACCTCATGTCTACGTCACCATATAATAGCTAAACGTAACCTATCAACCATAAGTACCACGCCTTTGGGTCGTATTCTTATCATAAGTTTTAGCCCCTAATTTAGAGCTCGTTCTATGTGACGCCCCAAACCCGAGGGGTCAGGTTGACTACCGTCAACCCGCGGAATACAAGTAGAGGTCGGGTTGCAGACGCCACTTTAGAAATCGGGCGAGTCTCCTTTGTGCAGGGAGCTCTACCCAAATACAAAACACATATCACATCTGAAGCAGTTCAATATAGCCAATATATATCCATCTGACCACTTGGGCCCATAAACGATTACTGATATACATACCAATCATGAAATTCCCAGCTATATATCCAAGTAGTTATAGAGAGTAATCAATTCTCCTTTATACAACACATATTAAAATTCTAACATTCTAATACATGTATACACCACAAGTCAAGAAAGCCACAATCAGAAGCTTTTCTTCTAATCTGACCTCCCAGGGCGAGCCGTCTCCTTGCACGCTCACTGGCCACATGTAAAGGGGGATTTTGACGGGGACTGAGCTAAAGCTCGATGGGAGAATCGCCTAAGTGGGCACCTCACCACCTAAGTGCGGTGCAATGTTCCAAAAGTAACACGCATTCAAAGCAAATGCATGATCCTACTTGAATGTCACATGTCTGACTCGGATCCAGGAGTCCTCATAGGCTCCCCACACTACTTCAGCCTCGTATGAGAATTATCATTTTCTATTGATGGACTACCCTCCGATGTTATAAATTGTGGACCGTCTCCGATCATTATATTTATTGGACTACCCTCAGGTCAACATATCCAATTGGGCGTCTCGACGATTGATATTGTATGTGGACTACCCTCGATGTATATCAATTAGGCCGTCTCGAAGCGATTGATATTTTAAGTATGGACTACCCTCAGATTAATTAACATTTTTTTAAGACAACCCTCCAGAATCATTTAATCTAATTCATCTCCTTACTCCCTCTACATAGTTAGGAATTGTTCCAGTGCGCTATGGAGATGCATGTATGCCAGTTCCAATACAGTCAAATCACATGCAAATATATAAACGTGAATATTCTCGCATAATTCAAATCACACAATCATGTTATGTAATTTTACAACTCATACATCAAAATTAGCTCACTTGGGCTAATGACCAAACACGAGCAATTTAATTTAAATCACTCGGCCAAACACATATTCACACAAAAATATATTTTCATGTCACTATTCCTAGGAACAGTAAAACCTTAGGGTTTACGGTTCTAACAATCAACAATTCATCGGTTCACTTTGTGAACCCGGGTTTCAAGGCCATTCCGGCCTCATCCAAATCAATCCATGATTTATCACAAAAACACAACATTCAACCACCCAAATCAGCCATGGCGATCCGACACTCATTTGGATTTCAAAATTAATATCAATTCGGTCCCAAGGTTTGGGAGGACCGATCAAGCACAACACCGTTCAAGGCCTCAGTCAACTTAATACATAATTTATGGAACCATTAATCACGCATTCAACGAAACAGTCCGTAGAAACGAGAATCTGAGGGTTCGTGGGTCTCAAATCCAAACATTTCGATTCCAAGGTTTGACCAGAGTCAAAGCTATTTCGCGGCGCTCATTCGAAACAAGCGTTTGCAAGTCTTTAAAGAGGGAATAAAACCAAGTAGGGAGAAACCCTACCTCTCGGGTTGAGTAAAGCTCCTAAATCCAGGGTACCACGAGAAGCCCTCTCCGGCGTGACGGTTCTCCTTCTTGTCAGAAGGCCAGCCATGATCGTAGTATTTAAGAGAGAAGTTCTCTCTCTCTCTAAAATCCTCGAAAATAGCTCTTGTCGAAAAATCTGCATCACATGTTTTTCTCTTGACTTTTGAAGGAGAAGAATCAATATTACAACTTTTGTCCTTTAGTGACTTAAAATCGAGAATCATAATGACCATTATGTCCCTCTTGCAGTTTGATGTCGGCACTGCCTCGACCGTCCATTTTTCATCTGCTCCTCATACCACTTATGGAACATGATGCGTGTTATTTATGACTTTTGTCGCATCGAAAATCGTTTCTGACGCGACGAAATGATGCCTCGAAAAATGTGTCGACTCCGACTGTCTAAGAATTAGACAAAATTTTACGTGCTAGCTAGATTTCGCGAGACGATTCCAACGGTACAATCCGTTTCGTCATCCGTGATCTAGATAATTAATTCCAAATTTGGATATCACTCCAATTTTAATCAAATCACAATTTTGTAATCAAATTAAGATTTACTCTTATTCCAAAATCGAATTTCTGCGCCTTACATTCTCCTCCTTAAATGCATTCCGAAATTCAGGACAATCACAATCACGCACATGCATATGCAACGAGCACTCTACCATGCATGTAAACAATCATTTAAATCTTAAACGACTCAGAACCACGTGACTTCATCCCTAAACAAAGGCGGATAGGTGGCCCGCATCGTCCTCGCGCTCCACGTTGACTCCTCCACCCTACGCTCCGCCCATAGAACTCTCACTAGCTCACCTGGCCTTGGGCGCCGCAAAACCTCGATCACGGCTATCAACACGCACACCGGTCCCTCCTCGAAGGTCCTGATCCGCGGTCAACCTCAATCGGGTCCCTTAATCCACCATGAGCCGGATTGGAGTATATTTCCTGAGCATGGAGACGGAAATACCTCGCAGGACACCGACATGTCAAGCAGAAGCCAACCAAGACGCTAACACCGCTCTATCCTCTCGAGTATCCCGGAAGATCCAATAAATCTCTACGATAACCTTCCCGTGCTCGCTCAAACATGACCACTTCTTTCAGCATCACCTTCAAGAGAAGACGCCGATCCCCAACCTCGAACTCTAAGGGTCGACGTCAAGACATCCGCATAAATTCTTCCGCTTCATTCGAGCTGCGGAGAGAAGACACGCTGCCATCAACCCTACCTTCTCGAAGGTGTCTCTAATCAAAGCAGGACCCGTGATGGATCTCTCTCCCACCTAGGTCTAACATAACGGTGATCTACATGGCTCCTCATACAATGCCTCATACTTGCCATTCAGACACTTCGTCACTGTAATCAAGTAGAGCAAAGTAATTCCACTAAGTGTAATTAATCCTCTACCCTTATGATCCAAGACGCATGCTCGCAGCATGCCCTCTAACACCCGTATGTAATCCATATAACACGTAACCCTACACAACACTAACCTCTCCAAGGTCACAATCACTGACAATCCATCGGACCGGCCAATACCGGTCCCATGTCATGAATGACATCCATTTTACCGAGCCTCTGCCACCAACACCCAATGCAATTTCCAAAGGGTATCCAAACCTCGAGTCACTCCCGACTCCTATCACTCAACTCTAAGTCCAAGGTGGATAAACTCATGAACCGCTTGTTTTCATCTCTCAATTACATAACTCTTCTGGGCCATTAATTTCGACTCTTACATTCACACGTAAATTTCTGATATCTCCCTGCCCTACACCCTAACTCTAGGATTCTCACCTTAGGGAATTAACGACCCCCTTTTTCGCTTTGCCCAACACACTTTGATTATTCTTCATTTACTGAATCGAACTATGAGTCTTCATTGCACGTAGTCCTAAAGACAAACTCAACCCACACTCACCAAGAGTGGTGAATGACCGTACCGTGCACCCACACCCGACTCGACGTGATGTTACCGTGCACGAACAATAATTCCATAATCGTGACACCTAATCCCGGGTCCACCACGCCCGCAAGAACTCCGGGACCGTCCCCGATCCACCCACACCTCCGTCCTCCGGGCTCTATCCGTGTCACTGGAAGTGCTCAGATACCGCCCCGAAACTGAAACTAGTTCCCCTGACCCCTACTAGGGTGTGGAGGAATGAACTGCGGTACTCTCCCCGTCCTACGCTAACTCGGGACCGGATTGTCCCAAAGTCTGGGATCCCCCGTCTCGGGGAAATCCCACCATGCTCAATCCTCGCCTCTGCCGAAACTGTAGCGTGTCTTCTCTCGCCTTCCCGAACTAGGAGAAAGCTAATCCTCCCTCTTGTTACCAACACCCGTATCCCGAGTGTTCCCAGTATCCTCGATTTCTCTCTCTATGGTCAGGGCCGTCCCAACCATGAGTCCATATCCCGTAGCGAATCCTTCGCAACTCGCCCGAACGGACAACTTCAGCCCATTCGCATCTCCCAGATGGTTCTGGGCCTAATCCCAAGAAACTACGATCTTGAAGATTGACATCTCTGCCTTTCCTAAATCATCACCGCTCAACCTTTGCAGTCGACCGACACTCCGGTGGCCGGCTACACCACGTGTCTAAAAATCTCCCCTCAAGAAACTAAAACTCGTGACTTACCGAGCTTAAGGTACGCCTAATGGTCTCTCGCAACTTTAACAAAATCCTCAAGTGATACTCATGCTCCCACTGACCGGGAGTAGATCAAAATGTCATCCACGGTTGACTACGATAAACTCCGATCTGGGGATTGCTGGTAACATCCATGATGAGATCCATGAATGCCGCTAACGACTGGCCAATCCAAAGCGGGCATCACCATAAACTCAAAGTGCCCATAACGCGCCCTAAACGCCGCCTAGTGGATATCCGTCTCCCTAACCCTCGCCTGATGGTAACAAGTGTGAAGGTCTATTCGGCAGAGACTTCGCGCTCCTCTCAACCGGTCAAATAAATCATCAATCCTGTAATGGGTATCGATTCGATCACTTGCTCAACCGCCTCGTAGTCACGTACGGCTGGTCTCGCCTTCTTCGCAGTCAAATCTGAGCGTCCCATGGTGAAGTGCCTTGGCCTACCGAACCCTGGCCCAAAGAGTTCTCGTGAGCTCGACCAGTTCCCGTAACTCAACCGCCATCCTATGAGTCATAGAGACGGTGAAATACCGGTGTAACCCAATACCAAGTCTACATCCCTATGCGGAGGTAGTCCGTAGCTCATCCGAAAACATCCACATATTCGCAAACTCACCTGAGGTAGATCTGGTCTCGGTCTCACCTCGTCCCTAGTGGTAAGGCTCGCAGCCAACCTGGCCTAACCGGCCCTCGACACTTGGACTCAGATAATCGCTTCGGGGGCAAAATCATGCTTCGTCCCCCTAAAATACCATACGAGTACCGGCCCCCGCGTATAAAGCAGAACCCTCCTACGCTCACAACCGATACGACCCCGTAGTTTATCGCCCAATCAATCCCCAGGATGACATCAAACTCTGACATGTCCATGATCCTCAGGTCCACTGTGAGTAGAGTCCCCGAGATCTCTAACTCACAACCTCGACCTATCATTCTCATTCTCACCCTATTCCCTAGGGGAGAACTCACGTACAACGGCTCCTCTAAGGTCTCTAGAGGTCCTTGCCCATTTCCACCATATATAGGCCTCATTCTCTAGCTAGAACGCAGCCTACCTAATCCCGGTAGTGTCGTAGGTAATCTCCATGCAATTCTAACACCTCTCTCGACCCGTATAAACCAATGGTCCGTCACCATCTGGTCTCCTCCCCGTGAACGCCTCTGAGACGATGCGCCCTAAACCTCCGAAGGTTACTAGAATCTTCCCGCTCACCGCTATACCACCGTGCTATAAAGATTCGCTGTAATACCCACAAATTTCTATGAAAAGTCCGGGCCGAAAGCAAACACTGATTGTGCTCCTCGACCAGCACTTCGTGGACGCCCTCTACGTCCCGTCCTCTACTACCATTTACACAATTAACATGGCGCAAGAATCATTTAATTTTCACTCAAGCCTAACTAGTAATGCGTATATCGACATTACGATTCTTGACAACCATGAACTCGAATTCGTTTCATTTTCTATGGCGCAAATCTAAACACCAATTTATTTATTTCAAGAAGGTTCTAGGCTCTCCTTTTCATTTCGCATCCAACTCCTAAGGTCATGGGCTCATAACCTTAGCATTCACCATTTTCCCATACGCATACACCATGCATATAATTTCTTTCTAATGCGAATCACTAATTTTCAATCAATATTTCACAGTTAATCCAATATAGTATCTCTAAGGCATAGGTATTAAATTTCGAGACACTAATCAATCATACACATAAATCGCTGTATATAATGCTGAATTTGCATTTAAAATATTGTTTTCAATGAAATTTTATTTTCAAAATTTTATTTTTCGAAAATTTTATCAAATTTTATTTAATTGCATATTGAAAATTTCGAAAATTTCGAAAAATTTCTAAAATTGACCCAGAATGTGCATCGAGTCAAAATCTGGGTCAAAACTGAGTCAAAACTCGAGCCAGTTCACTAAAAACCCAACCGGTCTAGCAGCCTTACTCCAAAACAAGAGGCTCACCTACAAAGACAGCACACCTGTGCCGAGGGAGGTCAAGCACGGCCCCCGCTCCCGTCGCCGAACGCCCACACCCCCTCGCACTTCACAGGCGCTCACAGGCGCCCGCGAGCTCACAGCCAGGCGCCCTGCGCCGCGCTCAGTCTGCAGCCTAGCGCCCACATCTCGTGGCGCCCCCGCCCGTCAAGGCCCCGCAGTCCGCCCTGGGCCGCAGCCGCGCCTGCCGCGCCCACCAAGCATGCGTGTCCCGCGCACGCCCGCCAGGCGCCGCCGCCCAATGCCCATGCCTATGTCAGACGTGACATAGGCCTACCCAGTTACAATACGCTTTGTATTGCAATACAAACTCGTCGGCCCACCAAATCGTATTGCAACATAGCTTCCTCTCAGCGCCCACTTATTGCAGAATACACTCATATCTCATATAATACAATTTTAGCCTTCCAACAATGGCAGACATTGATCAATTACAATTTCATGCAAATAAGTCTCTTTTCTCTATCATTAAAATCTTCAGGACAGTAAATACAATTCCCATTCTCTTAAATACAACTAGTAGTAGCCCATTCAAAATCGCATCGAATTTTTTTTTCGCTTTTCATTATTATAATTAATAATTTGTTTTTTCATTTATTTCAAAGCAATCGAAAATCACTAAAATCACTAAAATCATTTTTTTTACACTCAAATAAATTTATAAAATTTATTTTCTTCAATTTGCAATCTTTGTAAAACTTCTAGGAAATTATTTTCCTCCTCTTAACCAAATAAATTTATCAAATTTATTTTCTTGTTTTTAAAATTCTCTTTCCTCATTTTCCAACAACCCAAATAAATTTAGTAAATTTATTTTATTTAATTTTCTTCACTTTACACTGTAAACCTTAAAATTAAATTCTTCAATACCTCAAACCAAATAAATTTATAAAATTTATTTTCTTTTTCCAGCTTTTTCATCGAAAAATTTTCTCCACTCCAATAATTCTATAAAATTTTATTTTTCTTCCATTCACTCTTATCCAATAAATTTATTAAAATTTATTTTTCTTCATTTTCATTTCCAGTTTTGTACACTATACCAATCAAAATATCTTCTAAAATATTTTCTAACATATCCATGTGCTAATCACAAAGCACACATACCATACACAACACATACAACATGGTATACACACCATTCATCAACATTCACATGTTCACACATCAATTATCAAACAATCACCAAAAACACATGCATGTAGTGTCCTAGGTTGTCCTGTGATTCCTTGCAGTATCCTATACACTAAATCAACAACCACACCTAGTGGTATACCTCTACAATGACCAGTATCGCAAGCCTGCCCCATTCTCAGCTTCCATATACCTATACTCTACATCAAACCACCTAGTGCGCATGGATACCCAAACTAGCCCTAGGTACTCGTGATACCTAAGCTCATACTGCTCGACGCCCCAAACTCAGTCCCATTATCACCCCACATCCATGGACACATGGAGGCTCAAGTTACCCGGGACGCCACTTTAGAAAATCCAGAGTCTCCTGTAACGGGAGCTTCTACCCAACAGAAAACCTCGTGACATTCATTCCAAATGGGGCCTAATATATGCAATTTATATCTAATACTAATACTGGGGCTCCATAAATAGTAATTTTAATATACATACCAATCATGAGACCAACTATATATCCAATAGTTATAAGAGAGGTAATCAATTCTCCTTATACAACACATATTAAATTCAATGATTTTAATACATGATACACTTACAAGTCCAGCCAATCCGCTTCAATCCAGCCTCTGTGATTTGAGCTCGTCTCAGACTACCCTGCAGATCGGTAGTGGGGTCCCATTGACTCAAAGGAAATAAAGCCTCAAGAGGAGAATCGCCCAAGGGCTACTCACCAACGAAGTGCAAGGCAATGTTCAGCACACATTCAAGCAAATGCATGATCCTACTTGAACGCCTATAATGACTAACTGTGACCTCAGCCCTCACCGACTCCCTCACACTCGCCTCTTAAACGTCAGATGAGAATCATCATTTTCTATCGATGGACTACCCGATATTATAAATCAGGACCGGCCTCTAATGTTATATTTAGTGGATCACTCCTTCGATGTATAATACACCACTGCCTCCGACGATTGATAATAGATGTGACTACCCTCCGATGTATATCAATTCAGCCGCCTCCGACGATCGACATTTTGGCACACTACCCTCCGATAATTAACATTTTAGACAACCCTCCAATCATTTAATCTAGACTCATCTCATGCACTCACTCTATACCTGTGGTGTTCCAAAGGCATATAATGCATGTATGCCGCTCCAATACACTAAATCACACGCAAATATATAAACGTGAATATACTCGCATAATTCAAATCACACAATCATGTTATGTAATTCTTACAACTCATACATCAAAATTAGCTCACTGGGCTATCGATCAAACATGAGCAATTTAATTTAAATCAATTTCTACTAAACACATATTCAACAAACACATTTCGTCACCATTCCCAGAATAGAAACCCTAGGTTTTACAAGCCCAACAATCAATTCATCTGCTCACTTTAGAACCTGCTCACGCCATTTTCTGCCATCCAAATCAATCCTTGATTTATCACAAAAACACAACATTCAACCACCCAAACTGGCCATGGCAGCCACGGGCCGCATTGGATTTCAAAATTAATATCAATTCCTTGGCCCTGCCTGGGATCACCAAACGGCCGCTCAAGGCCTCAATCAACCCAATACATAAATTTGCGGAACCATTAACTCACGATTCAACCCAAAGAGTCCGTAGTGGTTTAAATACTGACTGCCTCGTGTCTTAAATCCAAACATTTCGATCTCCATGTTTGAACCGATCAAACGCCCCTCACGACTTGCTATTCACCAAACATTCGCAAAGTGCTTAAAAGCAGGAACAAAACCAGCCTGAGAAACCCCTACCCCTGGATTTCTTGAAAGTAAACTCCCTAAATCCCAGATCCACGCGGCTTCTTCGCAAGAATCTGGCCGATCGCACGCATTTCTAGAGAGAAGTTCTCTCTCTCTCTAAAATCCCTCTCAAAATGGCTACTGGTCCTAAAATTCGATCTCACGTTTCTTTGACTTTTGAATGGCATGAAGACTATTACAACTTTTGTCCCTTTAGTGACTTAAAATCAACCTATAACGACCATTATGTCCCTCTTACCAGATTCGATATTCAGACTACCCCCTACCCCATTCATCATTTCACTCATACCAATTTTATGGCACACTTATACGTGTTATTTATGACTCAGTTACATCGAAATCTTTACTAAGACCGAACCGATGCCTCGAAAAACGGTCGACCCCCGACCGCCCTGCACTCTACGAAATTTTACGTGCTAGCTTAGATTTACGAGATCGATTCCAACCCGTGATAATCCGCTTTCATCATCCATGATCTAGAGAATTAATTCGGATTTTTAACCTAAATCACAATTTCAGAATCGAATTACGATTTCCCTTATTCCGTAAATTGAATTTCTGGTCTTACATTCTATCATGCCCCTCTCGCTCTTCAAGACTCCCAAGCACCCGTAGCTACTCAGAATCTATATAATCCGATCCATCACAAGGTACGCCCTCGGGTCTCGCGCCTCGATGGTTCTACTCTGGGTCGATTCATATTGGAAACATTTTCCGATCCGGCGCTCCACATATCTATCCGATGGCAGTCTCCGGTGCTAAGTCCTAGATTGACCTTTACGACCTCGTCCCGCATACGTCGTGAATTTCAAGATTAAAAGATTTAGTGACATTTTTCAATATTTGATGCATGCAAGGATTTAGCAAAACAATGTAGGTTGCAATAGGAAAATCATTATAAATTTTTTTTTTATAGGAAATACTGTGGAAAACGTGGGAAAAACAGGCGAACTTTCGCCTAAAACGACTCTAATACCAGCTTGACATGGTATCAGATCTCCTCAAATCTTAAGTTATTGTATACTTATGCTCTGATACCAAATTGACAGACCCCCTTCCTAGTGACAAGAAATCTGCCGGCAACTCCACAGTAACCTCCCAGCCAAGCTCGCTCGACTGACAAGTTACCACATGAATGCTTTAAAACTCGAAACTCCGATTCGAAACGGCTATAAAATTTTTTCTACTTTTCTATCAAAACACCTTTAGATTTAAAAAACCGACAAAGATAACGTACCGCATTTAAGGGTCAAGCTCAAATACAAAATCATCTGTATAAAAAAAATTACACTCCCAAGGTTTTCCAAAATCCAACTACAATCATAAAGCAGGACCTCTGGTCCTCATCAAAATATAAGATAAGGTTCAATCCAACATAATTTTATCGCAACCTATTTTTCTCAAAACCATGCATGCATATTTTACAAAAGATATTTACATACAAAATGTCATATTTAAACTTTTACTACTTTTACTTCACACCTTATCTTATATATAATCACAACACAGCGTCTATGACTGAGGATCCTGGAAAAGTCTTTGGGCTTCAACACCTGCACCTGAAATTTTTTAAAAACATAAAACTGTGAGCCAAATGAGCTCAATGAGTACTATAAGTTCTAAATGCTGTTGTCTGCTGTTTGTACCTCCTAATATGAAAATCTCTACAGAAATGGTTATAAAACTGTTTATGAAAAACTGAATTTTTGCTAGGAAAACTATTTCAAAATAGCTCAAAACTATTTCTTTCTGGCCGAAACTCCGTTCACGAAAACAACTCAAAACTAATTCTCGCATCAAAACCGTTGAAAACTATTTCGCCGCCGAATCACGCTGGTGGTTAATATCCGAAAGTGCTATACCTGTAAATCAAGTAATTAAACCATCAGGCCCATCAAATACCCTGGCGACGCCTCTGAACCCTAATCCTCTGCGACGGTGAGTTTAACCCTGAACACTACCCGACTAAGATGGTCCTATGAACACCCGCGAAATCTATATAGCATAATGAAACCGGACTAAAATGCCTTGAGGGAACCTCAAACCAACACCTCATCGCTATGTACTGCGTCACATGCTAATAATATATTCTAATGTGCAGAGGGCGACTCACCATATAAATATATACTGTATCTAACCCCCAATTGCCGACTGCATAAACATGCTTAGTCATATCCTGTTAACATCACACACAACCAAATACATCCGACGGTGAATCGGAGCCTATGCCATCTAGGGGTTTTGCTAAACCAGACCAAACTGTTTCTTAAATACTGAAATCAAACTTTTATGTTGAGTATAAAAATTGGGAGATAATAAAAATGCTTTATAAATTACTTTATATTTTCAAAGCATTTTACAAACTTGTAATTTAAAAATTTCATTTTAGAAATGATTTCAGTACTACCTTTTCGCTACTAAACTTGAAAATACCCACAACTTGTCATTCGCTTTATCCTACACATTCGACGTGACAGACCACACATCAAGACAACCAACCAAATACTATTCGTTATTTACTATGCATGATTTACTATGCACTATATACTATGCATTATATACTATGCATTATTTACTATGTACTATGCACTATGCACTATGCACTATACACTATGCATTATTTACTATGCACTATGCATACGTATTTATACGTATTCATACGTATTTACTATTTTATATGTATTCATACGTATTCATACGTATTCACTATTTCACATGAAAATCTAGCAAAATCCCGTGATTTTGGTACTCACGCGTAACTCTCGTCGCGTAGAGTAACTTTACCTATCGTCTCGAAAAAACACGACCACCACCACGCATCTTGTAAAACTAAAAATTGAATTTTAATATTTAATTCGAATTCCTGTACTAGTCCTCGTGTTTTTGATACTCACATCACTGCACTTCGTCACAGAGCACTTTCGTGTTTATCTCGACGAACCGACTGACACATTTTCGTGAATCTAATTTCCTACTATTCTCAAGAATTCACGCTAAAATGTAATAAATACGAAAATATTCCCTAGCTAAAGTGCTTGTCGAAAAAAATTAACGAGAAAAAATTTTCCCTAGCTATTTTTAAACGACGGAAATTCCCTAGCTAATTATATATTTTTCCTTGCTAATTTTGGTCGTAATTCAGAGAACCAATTAATATTTTTCGACTGAATAGTGACGGAATTGTCCCTAGCTAAATTAGCTGTGAAAATTCACACTATTTTTTGTCTAATTTTGGGAGAAGAAGCCACGGAATCGTCTCCAACTAATTTAATAGCACACCCCATCACTATACTTCTGTCTAATTTTAAAGAATAGCCTACTTTAATCGTCCCTAACCAATTTAACTAGGACAATTCACACTATTCTTGTCGACTCAAGAAATACGGAAATGTCCCTAGCTAAACAATAGGACACCTGGCCATTATTCTTGTCGACCAAGAATAATAATAATTATCTCTAGCTAATTTATCTAGGGACAATTCCGTCACTATTTTTGTCAAATTTTAAAGAAATAACTACGGAATTGTCCCTAGCTAAATTAGCTATGGACAATTCCGACACTATTTTCATTTAATTGTAAGAAAATAACTACAACAATAGCTAAGGATCATTCCAAAGCTATTTTCACTATTTTATTTTTTAAAAATAATTAGAATACATACTTTTAATTTTTTATATTAATAATGAATAAAAACATATACTAAAAACAAATTTTTTTAATTAACCATAAGTCAAAGTAGTATAGAAATTAATCTGATACAATAGTGTTAATAGTAAAAATAAAAATAATAACATAGGTCTCTAATCATCTAAACCTAAATCGTCATCCTCATCATTAGCTAGTTGATATGTGGTAGGCTGTCCGACGGGTGGGTGCTCTGTTGGAACTCGGTGTCCCATCTGTCGCATCAAGGCCGCTAACTATGACTGCAAATTGCATAATGGAAAATATGAAATCGCCAAAAAGAAAACCTAAAGGTGAAAAAAATATCATGCTATTGCTAGATGAAGGGAGCATGTCTCTTCCAGTGCACCAATCCAAGCCACACAAAAGGCAAAATTAGGAGAACACAAGAAATCCAAGTGAAATGACAAGAAAGGGAAGCAAAAAGAAAGGAATTCCATGTTTGAAGGACTAAGCTTCTCACTACTCAATGAAGATCAAAGAGACTAAATTCTAACTTCTTCTCGTACTAGCAAACTGCAAAATTAAGGACCAAAGAAACAAAGGAATAAATAGATAGTCTTCATTCCATGAAATGATAAAAAAAAGGCAAACAACCACTTGAAATAGCTAAATCGTCCCTACCAAACCCTAATTACTAGCTGCCTCACCACCCAAAATTGTTGCAAGCGTGCTCCACAAAGAAGAATGAACCCATTCACAGTGGCTAGAACCACTACTAGAATCTCATCAAAGTAGGGAAATTCCATTTTAGCTCCATTGCAGTGAACTAGAAAATCAAACAAAAATTTTCCAAAAGCTAGAAAAAATAAAGAAGGAAAGAAATAAATAGAAAAATGAAGTTACAAAGTTTACTTTTAAGATACTATAGGGGTTTGTCAAACCCGTGTGTCCTAATCCTATTTTATTCTTTAGGACATTCTAAAAAATAAATAAGATTTTTTTTAATTGTAAAAAAATCTTATTTAATTTTTTATAATGTGTTATATTTTCTTCTAGGGGGGATTATATTAAAATGCACCATAGAACTTATGGCGATCTATCTAGATTATTTTATTAATCTTCATAAAATAAAGTTGGCAGACATCGGGGAATGCAAAATGTCTTATGAAGATTAAGATGGCAGACATCGGCTCCGATCCAACCTGGGCTTGTCAAACCAACCTGTAATATGAAACACCAATAAACAGTGTTAAAATAAAGTTGCAGGAAAATGAGAAAAAATATGGTGATATATAGTAGAAGTTGATACTATGTACAATGCTTAAGTTTCAGTGACCGCGAGTAACAGAAATTAAAATCTCTTTTTTTAGAAAATATTTACAGTTAAGAATGTGGGACTTTGTGACATAATCTATGTTGATTTATTAGCCCCACCCATTAGACTTCATTGTTAATTGTAGCATATAACTTGAAATAAATCTAAGTAGGAGGAAAAATAAACCTGTGCATTCATGTTAGCTCCATCCATGCAAACTTCCCCATTCTCATGAAGTATCTTGCATATCTCATCAATACCTTCCTCGTAGACACCGTGAGTTGAAGGATAAGTGACCTGGCCATGGAGTTGAAATTTTTCAATAGTTATTCATTTAACTGATATCAACAATATCTTGTTATTTCTCCCTTTTCTAATGACATGAATCATCACCTAGCATTCAAGATATCTTACCATAAGAGCATATATATTTTTTTATATTTGGTTACTTATTGTCATGATCCCAAGCAATCTAATAAATAATCTAGGGGAAAATTGAATTTCTGAGATCAAACCCATGGAACAGCAGTTAATCATCTTAAAGCATATGTAAAACTGACAGTAACTCAGCATGGTCAAAATGATGCTGCCATAAAAATCATATAGTCATGAAAAAACTAAAAAATAATTAAGAAAAGGACAGACATACCTCAATCAGGTTATACTTCTCCAGGAGCCATTTTTTAGGCAAGACACCTATTGAAAGCTTCACGGGAATCAAATATTTCAGGATCATCCTATTCCAAAAACACAAGGAGAAAATAACAAAACAAAGAAATATAAATCACACAATGCTCAATAACAAAAATAATCATAATAAATACTCACTGAATAAAGATGCACCATCTAGCAGTATAACAAGAAAAAACTTAATAAAAAGAACAAAGAATTTGAAACCTTTTCCTTTTATAGATAAAGAAGTTAAAACATAATTTTCTATTAAAAAAATATATAGATAGAGGGAAAAGGGAGGGTTTGAAACTATGGATCATCCATTAAAAATGGTTAAGGTTGGCAACTAACTAATTAATAGTTTAATACTCACAAAAGTTTGGCTAACCAAACATAAATAATGCTGGTTTATATCAGTTGAATAATATCCCTTGGTTATCATCAGTCTACCCACATTTCTCACAACAGAGCAAACCAAATCTCCTCCACCATACCCACTATAAATTTCCATTTCATGGATTAGATGCAAAAGATACAAAGCAAGAATAACTGAAACAAACCTTATATTAGCTTCACAGCCATTAATTGCAATGTGTTAAGGCATAAGATAACTTTTGATCAGCTTGCAAAGATTAAAAAAATAGATAGCTAGTATCCTCCTAAAAGACGCTAAAATTTTGTTCCATTGTTTTAAGAGGCATTAAAAAATCTAGGATTCGGGTAAACTCAATATGATGTATCCAATGGGATCATATAACACTAAGTTAATTGTTGTGCCCAATTTCATGATGGCTTCTAGTGATGGCATAAAAAAGTATCAGGATGCTAGAGTGCAGAGTCTGAGGAGGAGTTGAGTAATTGCACAGCTCCAGTGACAAGGATTTCAGGATGCACACACTAGAGATTGTGTTAGGTTTTTTTCCTTTTAGGGTCCTGCATGTTGATTGTATCAACAAAAATTCATAATTGTAATCTACTGAAGAATTTTGCGCAATCAAATATGCACATTTCATCATCTTGAAGATAAGTAAACTGTATTCTAATTTGACAATAGTGCACATGAAACAAATAAATAAAATGAAATAAAGAATACAATTCCTTATATTTCTTATGCAACTAATATAAGGAATTGGTCAAATTAAGTTACAAATCAAAGTCTAGAAAAACAAAAGAAATACACTTAAGATGTCAAACTACTTATAGCAGGAAAGTTTTTCATTAAAAACTTCCAAGCAATAATATATTATGTATGTGACCTATGGAAAACCATGAGAGAATGAATTCCTATATGGGAAAAAATACAATAGTCCAAATCTGAGTACATTGGAAAAAAGAAATCAATTGTATCTTTTTAGTAATCAAAATCAATTTTTACCTTATCTCTGACTGGAAACTCCTCAAAATCAAATATTCGAGCAGTTTCAATGCTTCTTATCACACTTCGGCAAAGATGAACTGTACTAAGTTGCAAAATCACCATTGAGCTTAGATTTCTTACAATTCATGATTTAAGAAAAAGTCCGTCTTATCATTTGCATCTTTAGCTTTTTGGTATGATGCATGGGCCACAAGAATATAAAATGCCTATTGTGTATATTTAAATATTCAAATATGAGAAATTAGGAATTAATATTAATGTAAGAATGGAAATTATTACCTTGAAGTAAACTTTAAATAATTGGCAAGTAACATATAATGCTCCAACGCATTTTGGGCCTTTTCCCTACAAAGTTTACCGCTAAAAGTAGTTAGCAAAACCAAAGCAAGAAATTTGTATTTACACATGCAACCCATAAGTCTATGGAAGTCTAGTGAAACATTGAACAACTGGGCAACATCAAAAAGAAATTCAATTGAAGAAAGGAATGGGTAAAGATGCATACTGCAAGCACTCCAAAAAGTTTCATCAGGAATGAACCAGCTCCCTTCAATTTCTCTGGCGTCTTCCCAACGGAAACCAACTCTCGATCGGCCTACAATTACACAATTCTCCTCAATTTACAACATTATCAAACAAGAGTTGAAATCTGATTCTTTATACAAGGGCCATAGAATTGTGGATCTTACTCTCTCGGCAAGAACCCTAATTTCGTAAGCAATGACATACAAAGCCTCCAATGCCCACGCCGACTCCCATATTAAATCACCGCTGAAGTTTTAAAAAATAAATAAAGAAAGAAATTAGGGTTTTGCAGAAAGATAAGCACTTGGCAGATTTTTCGAAGGCGCTGTAGAAATCGAGCAAGTTGCCGAGTCTGAAATTCTGAATAGAGCGAAAGAGTGGGGAGACGATCTCGGAAATCTGAGAAAAACGATCGGATTGCTTGAGAAGACGATTGTAGTCGTGGAAGAGGTTGAGAGCGTCGGCAAGGGAGAGAAGAAGAGGAGAGTTGGAGGAGACGGAGAGGAGTTGCTTGAGAGAAGATCATATAAATTAGTAGTTTAATGAAATAATTTTTTTTAAAACATATAAATTAGTTTTTAAAAATTTTATTAAATTATTTTTGCTAGTTAGATATAAATAAAATCAATCCTAATAAAATAATTTTGCTCTTCTTTCAAAAAAATTAATTTTTATTCTTTAGTATTGATTAATTAGTGAATTAAAATATAGTTTATCAAAATAAATTTCTTTATTATTGATATAAAAAAAATATGAATCAGTTCAATTCAAAAAAAAAAAATTATTGAATCAATTTGATTAAAAAATTATGAGGAGCTTAATTAAAAATTATTAAATAAATATTGACTATTTATTGACTTATAAATTATCTATCAATGTTCTATTATATAAGTGATAAATTTTTTTTTTATATATGTCATTATTGATCTACACAATTTGAATATGTCATAATTATTCATTTAAATGGGTAATATTAACATATATTACCATAAGTCAGAATAATATATGTCAACAATCACCTTTTGCTTTGTAGTGAGAGTAAGTAGGAGATATGCGTAAATAAGCAGTTAATTGAAGTAGCATTTTGGGACGCAAATCAATATGGCCCAAGAAGCTGTAAAAGCGGCGGAGTGCAAAATAAACTATTTCAAGGAAAGAAACACCAAATAATACACAAGCATGGTAAAAAGACAATTGAGTGGAAAAGAAAGGCTATAATAAGGATTAATTGAGAATACAAGTTTCCGAAAAGAAGTACAGTAAATGGTTAAAATCACCAAAAATAAATATGAAACAATCTAAAGGACATAAGAGAATACAAGCATGAAATGAAAAAGAAAAAAAATCACATAGTTAAAAATGCCAAAAAAAGAAAAACAAAATGAGTAGTAAAACAGGAAAATGACACCGCCTCTTGGCTAACTCCTCTTTTGATTCTAGAGTGAATGGCTTCACATAAGGAAAATGACACCCAACAAATCTATTGGTACGGATGTTGGACTTCGCTTGTAGGTGAACAAATTCCACACCCTATTGTGATTCCTGCAAAAAGTTCAGTCTCAATATTAAAGTTAATGTATTTCCACCTATCAGATGCAGTTAGATTGAATCACCCACATTGAACAAAAAAATTGTTTTCAAAATAAAAGTTATTTCTTTAACAAAAAAGCACCATTTAGCTCGCTGTAGATTTAAAGTGCAAAACTCATTACCATTTTCTCATGAAATTAAAAATGAAAAAATAAGCAAAAGGAACAACGAGAAAGAGAGAGAGACGAGAGAGGTACCTTGTCGAATCGTAAATTGCGGTGTTCAAATGGAAAAACAATAAGCCCAAGTAAGTAATTTGGCAATGTCTCGATTGTGTTGATTCACTCATGGTGGAGAGTCGAAAATCCATATAAGTGATGTGAAAACGAACTGAAAAGAATAAGAAAAATTAGGAAAAATGAAAAAAGAGAAACGATAGTAACATAAAGCCAAACTCATGAGTGGAAATCAAAGTGAGAGAGATAGAGATATGTAGTAAGTATTTTGAAGGAGAAGAGCAGTGAGAATCTTACCTGGTAACAAGAAGAGTTAGAAATGGAGGGTTCTGGTAGTGGTAAAGAAAGAACTGAGAGAGAGAGAGAGAGAGAGATGTTGTTTGTTTGGTTTGGTGCTTGAAATGACGTTGCGAGGCGTGTTACGAGACGAGCGATGTCGCGGAGTAATTGGAAGCGGAGGTAAGAGACGAGCTTGATGAGATGGGGAACAAACCTAATTAGGTCAAAGCGTATGAGAGAGGAATGGTTCTTTGTTTTGGTACAGACGGGATTGAGAGAGAAGATTCGCATAAGATTTCGTACCTGCGAGAGAAAGCGATGTCGTTTACGTTTAGAGCTCCTAACAACGGACACAATCCCTAGCTAAATTGCTAGGGATAAATCCCTTGCTAGACATATAGAGCAAAAAAAAAAAAAAAAAAATTCAGGCATACTTAACGACGAATACCATCCCTAACTAACTACCTAGGGAATTATCCCTTGCTAAATCAGTAAATTTGAAAAAAAAAATGAGAGTAAATTATAGTGGGATTGTTCCACTGACTTTATTTAGCTAAGGGAAAAATCCCCAACTATTTAGTTAAGAGAAAGAAATACAACTAAATACAAAGTAAAACATAGTATTTAGAAAACATAACCATGATATCCCTAGCTAAATAGCTAAGGACGTATCCACAACTAAATACATAATTTCCTAAATGGGAAAATTTTGAGGGTAAGAATAGCGAGGGTTAAATCACTTGGCTATTTAGAATAAGGGACAATCCTAACTAAGTACACCACATTTTGTGAAGCTACAATTTAAGAACTTAATAATAGACAAGTATTTTCCTAACTATTTTAGCTAGGACAATCCTAGCTAATATATAAAAAAACAAAACAAAAAATTATTAGCTATAGACTTAACGACCCGGACCCAACATCCTAACTAAATAGAGTAGAGAAAAATTTTCTAGCCTGAAATGCATACAACAGGCGAAAATAATGGATGGTCCACAGCTATTTGCTAAAGGATCAATCCCCTAACTAAATATGTAAAACAAAACAAAAAATAGTCGAATTATAGAGCTTAGCAGCGGACATAATCCTATCTAAATAGCTGGAAAAAGTTCCTAGCTAAATGCATATATAATATGAATTTCTAAGACACCAATAGCGGCCCAGTTTGGTCCTATCTATTTTATTAGGACCAATCCTAGCTAAATATAAAACAAAACAAAAAAATAATTCGAGTATAAAGCTTATGACGAGCAATCACTTAGCTAAATAGTTAGGGAAAAATTGTAAAACAACGATTAGATATTATAATAGTAGTTTTTGAAGCGATTAGAGGTCAATGATAGAAAGCGAGGGGTAGATTAAATTTAGAAACGCTCAGGACCTCATTTGGACATGAAGTGGGCCACTAGAAAGTATGGCAAGATTACTTACTGAGGAATAGTGATTTTCTTATTATATCGGAATGGAGGGGTTTGCGAAGGAATTTTAGAAATTTCGGTTCCTATGACTTTAGTGATATTTAGAAGGAATTAGGAGATTTAAGTGAATAGTGATTCAATTTGAAAGTCGGGTGCTGACCCGATATTTTTCGGAAATTGGGCGAATGCGAAAATGTCAGAAATAATCATAAGTCTAACGAAACTAAAGCAATTGAAAGCGAGTCCGTTTGGATAGTTTCAAAAGCGTCGAACGCGTATTCGGGATAATAATACACTATTGTCAGGATTTAGATTTTAATGATTTTAACCAGATTTCGGTGATTTCAAAGCACAGATCCACTGTGAAGGATTTAATTAGAATATTTCATGGTCAATTTGAAGTTTAGACGACCATAGAATATTTTTGACGTTTAATCGGTATAAAAGCAGTCTAAGACAAAAAGGAATAAAAATCTGATAAAATGGAGATATTTTCTTGTGAGAGCCAATCAAAACATTTCTTAAGGGCTAAGTTAGGGTTTGTGACTCATTAGAATGGACCAATAGGAGTTCATGGGCTCAAATGCAATAAAAATAAGTTGATTGGCAATATAAAAGAAATGGAGGACGTTGTAATTTAGGAAAGTTATAATATTTAAATGGGAGACAACCAAAATAATTCATTTGGTCTCTCAAAAGTTAAGGCACCCGTATGGAGGAGAAAAGGAGAAGAAGAGAGGAAGAAGGAGAAGAAGAGGAAGGAGAAGAAGGAGAAGAACAAGGTATGTTTTTTTGTATGGAATCAAGTGTCTTTTTGGATGTCTAGGGTTGTTGGTGTGATTGCTAGGGTTTTCTATGGAGATTGGTTTGTTCCAAACCTAGGGTTTTGTTGAGAGATCACACAAACCCTTGATTTGTTGAGTTTTGTGGATAAAACCCCAATTACCAGGGTATTTAAGGTTGAATCATGATGAATTTGATAGAAATTGAGAAAGAAATGGATTAGGTTAGGGTTTTGACAAAATCAAGTGAGTAAGGGTTAGGGTTTGATGGTGAATTGTGTGTGTTATGTTGAAATGGGTATAATGCATCAGATTTAAGTGTTTAGAGTGAAAGAAAAATGGAAGAGAGAAACACATTTTGGTCGATTTTGGGCAAGCAGTCTCGGTACGAGGGAAATGTCTGATACTACTGTTTTGACCAGTTTTGGTATTTGGCCATAACTTGCTCAATTTTGATCGATTTGAGTGATTTAGGTGGCTACGTAAAATAAACTTGAAGGAGAACAAAACTTAAGAAGAAGGTATCGCCAAATTCAGTCTAAGTGGCCTAAATATTCACTCAAAAGTAGGACCATGTGCAAGCCAAATTCTGGATTCGATTTTTTTGAACATAGGTGCTTGGGTTGTTGGACGTAAAGTGAGTTTCGATTGCTTTCCGGTGGGTGATTCAATTGGAGATAATGCATAGCACCTTAACTTTAAATGAGTATAAGGACATGGTATCCAAAATATGAAGTCAAGACCTCGTAAAATGAGTAGCCTGAGCGTACCTAGAAAAATCGGTAAAATGACTAGTTGGCATGAAAATCACCGTAACTTTAGTTGGATGATCCGATTGGATTGATTCCAATTCCTAAGTAAAATAGATTCCTGAAGGAATAAGAATATGGAATGATGTTTATGGTGGATTAAATAAAATTATGGTTAATATTAGTAATTGTGATTTTCTTGGAAAGGTGAAAAGGACTATCGGACCCGGGGAGCGAGACTCAGCAGCGGGAAGCAAGCGAGTTGAGGCGATTGAGCGCTGAGTGAAAAATGATATTTTGAGAATTGAGTTTTTAAAGTGAATGGTTTTAATGTTAAACTGAAAGTTTAATGTAAATTTTATGTAAATGTTAAGGCATATAAAATGTTTTATCTTGCATTGTTTTATCTTGCATCAATGCCTATATTTATATGTGTATTAAATATGTATGCATATGTTAAGGTATTATGAAAGTTTAAAAATGTTTAAAGGAAATGCATATGTGTTTTAATGATAAAGTAAGATTTAAATGTATTTATAAATGTATTTTGAAGAAATGTTTCTTGATGGTTACCACAAACCCCATATGTATTTGTTATAGTGATATCGGCCGAGAAGACACTTTAGCGTGTAAGGATTTAGAGGGTAAAGTTATAGGTTACTAGCGAGGGAAATAGGTGTCTGAGGTAATATCCTTCTGTGTGATAAAGTGCTTTATGGCGGAACCCTATGCAAGCGTGAGTTTCTCAGTAGCATAGTGGTTATGAGAAATTTGGAATGTGACGTCCTCACTTGAGTCGATTGCCGGAAGCTGTTCGATTGTGTTTATTTCTGGGTTCCATCGGAAGGAAAGAAAGAAAAAAGAAAGTTTAAGGCATAAATGAATTTTATTGTATAAGTATGTATTAGAAGGGAAGAAATAAAGTTTAAGGTATAAATGTTTCAAAGCATAAATGGATTTTAAATGTATAAGTATTTATTGAAAGAAAGTTTAAGGCATAAATGTTTTAAAGCATAAATTGATTTTAATGGTATAAGTATTTATTGAAAGAAGTTTAAGGCATAAATGTTTAAGATATAAATGGATTTTAGTTGGATAAGTATGTATTATTTTGGTATATCTTGAAAATGTTTTTAATGAAAATGTACACTCCTTTGGGCTCCTTTAGCTCATTATTTTCCATGTGTTTCAAAACATTTTAGGACCCGAGACGGGTGCCGATGAGGACCCTCTGATGCGGTGGTCGAGCCATTGATGGGAGGCGTATTTGTGATTTCGTGTATATAATTTTGCATATTGTTTATGTTGAATATTTTTGTTATATATGTATATGTATAAAGTTGAAAAGGAACTACGTGGGCCGGTCACCGGTGGACCCGAGTACGTGGCGGTCGGCTTAAGTCCGGCTCAAGCCCAATCTTTTGATAAAAATAAATGCATGGATTTGAAGAAGTTTCAAATGTTTTGATGATTGAAATAAATAAATGTATATATGTATATATTGTGTTTGATTTGGTTGTGGACGAGGAGTCCTGCAAGCGGAAGTTGGAAGTTGAGGATGGAAAGATTAGAAGTGTTTTTAAATGTTTTTCGCGGGTTTGTAAATTTGGGAAAGTCGAAAAGCAGAGAAGCTACGGCGATTTTACGAAAAAATCAGTGTTTGAAAAACAAAAGAAAAGAAAAAGAAAAAAAAATTTATCACTTAAACCCCATGTTATTTTCTAAAGATATGTTAAAATTGTAAAGGGTTCGCTCCATTGGATTTTATTTATTTGTTTTAAGGAAAAGTTTACATATCCATTGGAGTCTTGGGAGAGAGTGCTCGGGTTCATGAGGATGTCAGGAATTAGGGATCCTTCAAAAATCCCTAGCTAAATGCATATATTTTGTGAAAATAACAATTTAAGGGCACTAATAGCGACATATTTTTCCCTAGCTATTTTAGCTAGGGACTAATCCCTAGCTAAATACATAAATCAAAACAAAAAAAATATTTCGGTATAGATTTAACGACGGACGCTATCCCTAGCTAAATAGCTAGGGAAAAATCCCTAGCTAAATGCATACATTTTGTGAAACAACAATTTAAGGGCAACATTAGCGATGGATTGTTTTCCTAGCTATTTTAGCTAGGGAAAAATCCCTAGCTATACATATAAAATTGTAAAAAAATATTTCTAAATCAGGATTTAGTGACGGATTTGTTCTCTAGCTAATTAGCTAGGGAAAATCCGTCTCTAAAGTTGTTGCTAAATTTGCCGCCAATCTTTACGCTAAAATCAACGATAATATTAGGCGACTTGTCCATCGCAAATTTCCGCCTCTAATCCGTCACAAATCCGTCGCAAAATTGTCATTAATTCCATAATAAAAAATCTCTTGCTATTCCGTCGCTAATCCCTCGCAAATTAGCTAGGGATTATTTCCCTAACTAATTTATGTAGCTAATCCGATAATTTCTTGTAGTATAAGAAAGAAGATTTGAAAGAATAAAAAAAAATAAAAATAAAACCTCACCTGCATCCTCTGTCCGAATGAAGAAATGATCAGCTTTTGATTTGTTTTATTTTATTTATTTTATTTTTTTTCAAGTGGGACCCACATGTCCCTTTTTCTTTCATTTCTCGATCCGTTTCAAATTAAACAATTTATTTTGTCCCAGCCAATTTCATTTATCTTAAAATGAACATTCTTTTATATACTTGCCATTTTTCGATTATTTTTCTAAAATCCCTATTTCAGTGCTTTCACTAACCCACGCTTAGAAATTGTGAAATATCTGAACAAGCTCCTAATTCAAATCGAAACTTTTCAGGTCACTAGATTTCATGAGACGAATTTAACTACAGCTCGCTTTGTCATCCCAGATATGCAGAATTTGCACCCGAACTATTTCTCGCAATTCATTATTATTCTTTACTATTCAAATCATTAATTATACTTTCATCCCTTCACTTTCCTTAATTGCAAAAGTGCCACACCAAAACATTACAATTTTATCCCCATAATGACACTTTGCGAACATACGCGCTTACGCTATACGCATCGCGCACCTTCTCGGTACGATGTTACAATAGCTGTCGAACGATGTGCTTTGGGAGAGACAAAAATTTAAATTTTGTTATGAATCATATTTAATGAGAAGAACTTTTGTGAATAAATTATTTTGAAAATAATTTGCAACAAAATTAGCTATCTAGTGATGAACTTTGTTTGCTGCAAATATTTATTTTTAGTGATGAATATAATTTTAAATTTTTGTTGCTAAAAATATTATAAATATTTGGACACAAAATTTGTTTATTGTTTTAAGGTTATTTGCAACAAATGATATTTTCTATTCAAATATTATCTCTTATTTTATATATTATTTAATTTAGATCAAATGATGTTATATAATATTAATTATATTTGTTTCTAATTTACAATCAATTTATTTATTAAAATCTAATTTTTTTATTTTCTTCAATTATACACTAATTAAGCCATATATGTATTTTTTTTTAACGATTGAATTATATGAAAAAGTTTGAATTGTCTAAAATAAGATTTCATCAACATCTTGCTTGTAAGTAAGTAATTTGGCCTTTTTTTTGTCTCAAGTTTAACTTATAAATGAAGTACAAGCCTGCCTTTCTATACTTTGAGATGCCCTATTACTAAGAAGAGGAAGACATTCATTAATACGTAAACTGTCGCAAGTGTGGAACATGACCAGACCATAATATGTGTATCATTTAAGCATTTAAGTAAAGTTTAGAAAGTTAAAACAAGCCCTTTAAACTTTGCATTCCTCAATTTAAGATGCTTATCTATTTATTGGACACTTCAGTACTAGGTGCCGATAAAAATTTGGTAGGCTATTAATAAAACATTATGGGGGATTGATTGCTCTAAAACAATATATTGATTTATACATTTTTTTACATATTAGGTCTTTCTTTGATATGTTAACACAATCATCGAGAGTATAAAAGTTTAAAATTCTCTTATATAATTAGCTAGATAAAGATCGATCTACAATATAACTATTTGATTGTAATAAATCTTTTAAACTCTAATATTGTGAATACCTAAAATGAAATAACAAAATGGATATTACATAAACTTCTTTTATCAAGTGAATAAAAAAAAATAATTAAACAAGAGATTATATAAAATTAGGTTATTTAAGTCACGCTTTATTAAGAAAACTATATAAAAGATGTTATTTCTATATGAATTGTCAATCAACTAATGAATAAAAGCAAAAGATGAGTTAAACCCCACAAGAGTAAGAGAGTAAACAAAATGGTTACATGTAAACCAATAAAAAAATCTCAAAAATCGAAAAGCACCATTGCGAGATGATGACAATGGGACAATAAAAACCAAAATTTAATAGCAAATCACCACTCTTGTTGTTTTATAAAAAAATTCTATTTTTTCGTTGGTCTTTTTTTGTTATCTATATTAGTAATAAATAATACAAAAGTTAAAAGGAAGGAGAATAAGAATGTAAAACATATAGTTAAATATCTTACTATAATCCAATTGAGGTATTACACCACCACCACACACACACACTAAGGGAGTAAGCAAAATGCCTACATGTAAACCCAAAATTTTTTTCCCAAAAGCCCAAAAGTACAATTACGAAATGATGACAATGGGACAAATTTACTCCTTTTTCATGGTATTTTTTGTTAACTATATTAGTATAAAAAATTAAAATAGTTAAGGAGAATAGAAATGTAAACATGTAGTTAATTATCTTACTAGAGGCTATAACATAGTTGAGGTTGTGGCACTAAATTGACTCTATATCATTTCATTAAAAGAGAATATTTTGTTGTAAGATACCTTTAGTAAAATTGTTTATATGAGTTTTTTTTTTTTTTTTTTGCTATAAGGCCATGAGTTTTTTCTAAGCAATAATCAATTTTTCTAAGTATAAAATAATTTAATCTACCACCATAGCAATAAATAAAATTTACAATAAATTTATAGCTACATATTTTATTTAATACAAAAATTGATGACAAGTCATTTTTTCCTAAAAAAAAAATATTCATAGTAAAAGGTTACTTTTTTTCATTAAAAAAATTGTGGTGATTTAAAATTATGATGAGAAATCATCCTTCCACAGTGAAATAAATTTCCTAATGAAATATGTGATCTAAGCTTTTAGATGCACTACTAAGACACATGAGCTTTTAATTATAATGGTCATTGCAAGTGAGGTTTCTTTGGGAAGATACAGTCATATATGACATCAATACTCTCTTTTGCCACTTGAAATTTGGAAGAAGTTTTTGAGCATATGATTCTACGATAAACGAAAAAAATCTGAAATTGATGATAACTTTACACAAATTACAAGACCAGAGGATGGATGCAAAACACTTGTATTAAGGATCTAAAACTCCACATCCTACAACAAACAAAGGAAATGAGATCAATTCACATGATATACCAAGATTATGTTTGGTTATCTGATAGTACTAAGCAAAGCATCTTAGTGAAGCTTTTCTCATGCTAGATTAAAGGAACAACGTTTATGTATCACCTTTATTTCAAAGAATGCCCATAGCAGTTTCAATATCCGCTCTATGAAGTCCGCACGAGCATCATTTATGTCGATCACGAGTCATTGCAACAAATTCTTCCA